>OX439484.1:47010513-47370933 GCA_949320155.1 Melangyna quadrimaculata
CATTTAAATTTATAATTTTATTTTGATTTTTTAAGGGAATCAGGTTTGAAGAAAGTTTAATTATTTTAATGAAAGAAAATAATCATATTTAAAGTAACTATAAGTGTGTCAAACAAAATGCTCTCAGAAATCAATTCTTTCGAATATTTTTTTTTTTTCAATTGATACTTTAATTCTTTTTTGTTATGTAAAAGGAAATTTCCTACAACAAGAGATCAGTCCAAAAACATTTTTTTCAATGAGTGGTGTGCGTGTGTATACTTAATCCAGCTTAATTCATCATAATATAATTATTTTATTTAACATACATATGTATAAAAAAAATATAAATGTATGAATTAACACACACTGATATATCTTTTTATATAAATGTACAAAAAGTGAATCATCTCTTGTATAAATAGTATATGACATCCATTTTTCATTAACCATCCATTATATTTTTGGATTTTTATTTGTAAACCATCAGCTGGCATTTCATAAAGCTCACATTACTCTTTCATTTATAATTTAAGACAAATATACATACATATGCATATCTAGAAATTGGACATAAATAATGTATTTTATATGTTTATACGTTTCTGTAATTTTTTTATAAATTAAAACAATCAATACGAATAAACGAAAGCTCATTACAATATAATTCATCTACAAACGTATTGTAAATCAATATAAATATATGTAAATGAAAAGACTATAATATATGCAATAATATTACCTTCTTTCTGGCTCATTTATTATGGTTTTAAGGATTCTTTTTTTTCACTTTTAAAGCATTTAATTATTGAATTTGTCTTTCCTTAATTATAATATGCTTGTCCTGTTTCTCATTCCTCATACTTATTTAAGCCAACTTTCCCTATCTCATGCTCATCATTGTCATTGACAGCTTTATTGCTTGAAGGAGTGATGATGATGATGCTGTTGATAATGATAATTATTCTTGTTATACCAAGATACATACATACACTCCCTGTCATTTGTTTGAGGCCCTGCAAATTTTTGATACCTGTGAGTAGGTATACATAATATTTTGCAATAAAAAAGGATCAATTTAAAGGGGTGACTTGGAAATTCCATAGGAATTTCACAAATTATAAGAATGGACTGCAAAAATGGGTATAAGAAAGAAAATAATTCACTTCATTGAGGCCACTTGAAAAATCTTATAAAAAATGAACAAAACGATAAAAATGGTTACTTTTTTTGTGTTTAAACATTAAATTGTCATGTCTTTGTCAATTAATAATGAGTTTGCCCTCGATTTTTTTTGTAATTAGCCCTATAGACGGTTTGGAATTGAATCATATACAGTTTTTTTTTTTAATAATCCAGTGAAATCTGGCTCCAGGCATCGCAGATAGCTTCGATAAAGGCACCTTTATCTTCAAACTGTCTACCAGCTTCATACACTTTTCAAGATCGCCAGGCCTAAACGTTTTCGATGATGTTTAAGTCCGGTGAATAGCGTGGCCATGGTAAACGTTCAACGTTTTCCGACTGAATCCAGTTTCTAGCTACTCTGGAAGTATCGATAGGGGCGTTGTCTTGTTGGAATATCCAAGGTATAGGTTCATAAATATTTCTTAGCTTTGGAAATGCCCGTTCCAGCAAGCATTTATAACTATTTCCGTTCATTGTTGTAGTTATAAACTTCAATTGAATTTTTCCATAATATGTGATAGCTCCCCATCACACCATAACACCTGATGTACGGCTGTGATGTCTTGGCGAGACCGAGAAGAGACTGTATATTTGGACCGAAATTTACAGAGAGTCTAATAAATTAAAAAATCCAATTTCAGTTATATATTTATTTTCTTCTTCACATATTCAAACTTATAATCGAAAATATTTCGTTCCAATAATCATCAGGTTGTCCGGAAATCGTATTTTTCGGAGTCGAGACTTAATTATACGAGACCGACACGAAACCGAGAGGAGACTGAAAATTTTCGATTTTAACGCGACCGAGACGAGACTTACAAAAGTCTCGCAGATTCTCGTCTCGTGGCCAGCCCTACAGGCAACATGCACCCTGGCGAAATTCTTCCGTAGTTTCTTGTGTAGCTGCCGTCGAACGGGTTTCTTTTTGATTTTCAAACGTTTGATGTTACCACTGGTTTTAATTATCCTTAAAACCGTCGAAATACTGGCTGATACCCCACTTTTTGCCTTATTTTAGGCTCTGATAGTGTGGAATTACAAGCTAGCCGCAGAATCATTGGCTTTTCTCGGATTGTTGTTGCTTGAGTTGTGCGTCCTTTTCGATTTTCTCCATACTTTGCGGTGTCTGCTAGATAGTTGTTGACAGCGGTCTTACTTCTATTCAGTCTTCTGAGAATCCCAGTTCCATTAAAGCATCTATTCATCCATATAATCCAATAACGTACAATTTTGAACAAAATTAGTTTGAAATTTTTTTTGAATTTTTTGTTCAAAGTTTGTAGTTAAAAATTAATTTTTTAAATACTATTCGTATACGCAACTTAATTTAAAATGAAATTTAAAGAAGAGGTTTGTGTCTTTTCAAAAAGATATGACAGGGCATTGCAAGCTTTACCGTTGTTTTTAAATATTTTTTTTTTCTGTTTTAAGTCTTTTTTTAGAAAATTGCCCCTCCCGCCTAAACGGAGGCCAATAGACCCTCTTTCAACACGATTTTTTTCTTGTTTTAACCGAACCTATTCGTTACAGCTTTTTGGAGCACCTTATACCAATCACGTTGTATAGGTAGTGCCTACAAGAACAAGCAGCCTCAATCAGTGTTGAAGGACAATATATGTACATATGTATACAGGGTGTCCCATCGTCACCGGCCCAGATGAGAACTATGCGTTCCTGAGTTAATTTAAAGTCAAAAAACTTAAGATGTATTTTTCTAGTTTTCGCTTCCTTTTCGAATTATAACGGTTTTTATGATTTTTGATCTTTTTTCTCTTAACTATCTCTAACTTTCCAAACTGCATCCGATTTTTATTTTTTTTTGTTTTTATTTACACAAGGAGAGTAAGCACTTTATACTCGCCGTATAATTTGTTTCTATGCGGATAACGATTTTCCCACAATTAAATATCAAACCCATTTTTTTTGGCATTTTTGGGACGTTTTTTTTTACTTTTGTGACAATTTTTCCACAAAAACACCTTATTAAGGGGCATCTTTTCTATATTAATATGAAAAAAAAATAAATCGGGTGGCACAACGGCTCATGAAGAACCAGGGCCTAGTGACTAACAACTCGCAACTATTCCTGTGTGCGCCTTTCGACAGGAATGGAAGGGACCTACAATTTTATGCCGAATCCGAGCGGCTAGAGGAGAAGCACTTATTCGTGACAAGTGATACTCTTGGAGGATTTGTCAATTTCTCGCAAGAGGCAGTAGCCCTGAAAAAAAAAGTTTTTAGTTTTTAGGTGGACGAGGCTGGGAAGCGATCCCAGACCTCCAGCGTGACAGTCGAACGCACTAACCATTACGCTACGGGCTACTAATATGAAAGCCCATTTTATTTTCTTAAAAATACTTAACATTTTTTTAACAAAATAAAATACTAAAACTTATTACAAAAAAAAAAACGACCAAAAAAAGCCAAAAAAATGGGTTTGATATTTAATTGTAGGAAAATCGTTATCGGCATAGAAAGCAATTGTATAGCAAGTATAAATTGCTTACTCTCCTTGTGTAAATTAAGTAAAAACATCAAGAATCGGATGCTGTTTGGCAAAGTTAGAGCTAGTTAAAAGAAAAAAGATCAAAAATCATAAAAACCGTTATAAATCAAAAAGGAAGCGAAAAGGAGAAAATTACCTCTTAAGTTTTTCAACTTGAAATAAACTCAGGAACCCATAGTTTTCCTCTGGTGCTATGCCCTGTATAACCCAAATAAAAATGATTTTTCCTTCAAGTTTAAAATTTAAACTTGTATATGTACCGTACCTTTGTGTTTTCTATACCACTTAGACAACAAGATCAAGAATCGTCTTTATTTTTTTTTTTTCAATCTCTGAACATTGTCTCTTCTCTTACATTTAAGACAACATTTCTATGTGAAAGCTCTAAACTATTAAACACTTTTTTTGTCTTTTAAATTCTGGAAAAGTTGCTTTTTTGCCTGTTTCTTTTTTTTTAAAAGCTTACGCTCGCCAATGATTCACCCTTTTAGGTTCCTTAATGCCATTAGTCAAGAGGTGCTAAGCAACGTTTCCCAAAACCGATGTATGAAGTTTTTTTGTATGCCTAAATTTAAGCTCTTATTTATATGTAGTTTTTTTTCAAGGACGGATTTTGTGGTGTCTCTTTAGAGTGTTTGCTGCTTTCCTCAGGGAGTGAATCATTTTTGGAATGATTTATTAAAAAAAAAATTATTTTCCCTTATATTTTAAGTTTAATACTCTAAGGGATAAGCCGATTAAAAAAGCAAACGAAACAGAACTAGATAGCTAACAGTTTTTTTTTTCTAAATACAGTAAAATTGAGTCGTTTACAAAGACTTTCAGGTTAAAAACTCACATTTTAAAATTAAGAAGGGATGGTTTGTGTTTCTTTTTTACAGATGTTTATATTGTTTATAAGTCTTAGAATTAAGTAGGAAATGTAAATGGTTGCGAACTAGATTGACTTTTTCAATTATGGCGAAAAATAAAACCCATTCCTGGTCCATAAAATCCTTTCTATAGACAAAAAATCATAAAAATATGGAAAGTTTTGAAAAACGTTTTTAGAACACAATTTCCTTTTTCAGATACATTTTTTAGACAGAAAAACACCTTCTACACCTGTACTCCATAAAGTAAGCAGCACGCTGTTTCCTTAAAAGTGTTAGAAACTGCTAACCTTAGAAAAAAAACATTTTCATTGATAATACTCACGTTGGGCGCCAGTTAATTAAAATAATTGTTTATATTATTTAACGAATCTGACCAAATTCTGTCTTGTATCTTACTTTTTTATTCGCACATTATTTACAAACAGACCAAAAGAGTCTACATTTTAAATATATTATGTACATTGCACTCATTGATGATATTCACGTTGGGCGCCAATTAATGACAATATATTTTTTTTTAATACATTTTAAATGTGCTCTTCCAGCAGAAAAAAAAATATTTAATATATACTCCTACATTTTATATTATAAAGATTCAATTAACCTTTTTTCTCTTAGATAAGAATGAAAAGCAACTCCTATTGCACAATGCACGCAAAACATTTGCCTTAAACACACCGTAAATTTGATTATGTTGTATGATAAGATCTATCATTTTAAAGCCCATTACTTTAAGTCTAAATGTTCAATAACTTAAATAAACACACTAAGACAAGGTTCTGATTAATCTGGGCCCCAAGTTATGTACTGTGCATTAAATTTAAAGTCATCATTAAAAATGGGAAATTTAAAAAAAAAAAATACCATTTTAAATTTGAATTTGATGGAAATGAATAAATTGGTGGTCGGTTAAATATAAAAGCGTGGTCTTAGATCAGATTTATTTTAAAAATTGCATAGATTTTTTTTTTTTTATTTCAAATTTTTAGTGGAGATTTAAAATTTAACAGACGGTGAATAAATTATTGCTAGTTTATAACAAAATTTCCTGTCTAAGGCCCATTTCAACCTTATTTTTTTTATATATTTTAATTTAAAAGTCATTTCAAAGTGTCATGCATTTTAAAATTGTGTATTATAAAATTGTATAATATAAAAAAACATACATTTTACATTATTTAGTTAAACTTACTTATATACATTTATTATAAATATTAAATTCTGTGTGAAATTTTTTGTGCATTGATATTATTTTGTAAAATTTTATTGTTAATATATATAAAAACAATTTTTGATGTCCGCTTGCTGCATGCCAAATATTATTTTCATTTTATTTAATAAAGTGAAAACAAAACAATGAAAAAAAAAAAAATAATATACAAAATCGGCTTGTGGCAGGACAGTGGTGTTACAAAACTAATGGATAGCTATTCTGTTTCTCATTTCTAACGTGGCAGCTGCTTGACCATGTCCTCTTCAATCCATCGCTATGGATCTATACACCAGCAAATGTTCAAGCTCGACTCTATTCGTATTTAGCTACGGAATTTTTGAGTGACACACAAATCTATAGCAATGTTCGACGGGTTAGTACTGTTTTGCAGACAGTGCACACTTTAAAATATTATTACTGGGTTGTGAATCCTCGAGCTAAGAGTGGTATCATTCCAAAAGGATTAGGTAAGTTATTAGGTTGTACATTCATTGTGAAAAGAACGATAATACATGAAGATGCTGTTAATAGATGGACCACGACCAGCCCAAAAGGATATTCTAGCGATACGTGCTTATATTCTATTGTTTCTAAAACAGCTAATTATGATAGGCAATGGAGTTAAGGAAGATGAATTACAAAGCATATTAAACTACTTGACGACCATGCATGAGGTAAGTTTGAATATAAAAAAGAAAACGAATAAACTAAAAAAAAATAAACGAAACAGGACGAAAATCTACACGACGTCCTGCAAATGTTAATATCTCTTATGTCTGAGCATCCAAGCTCAATGGTACCTGCTTTTGATGTTAAACATGGTGTTAGATCTATATTTAAATTAATGGCTGCCGAGAGTCAAGACTACAAGCGTTAAAGTTACTAGGATTCTTTTTGTCGCGTAGCACACACAAGTACGTATCCCTTATGTATGTTAATATAGATCGGGTGATCTAGAAAGTTTGAAGAATTATCTTTTTCATACGAAATTAAATTAAAATTAAATCTATTTATTCAGTGAAGAAAAATACAACGGCAAGTTTAAATTATAAAAATTTACGTTGGGCGCCACTTAAGAGATGGTGGTTTTTTTTGTTTGCTTTTTAATTTACGTCAAGTGTCAAAAATGAATTTGGGTGTATATAGTTTCTTCGACTTATTCCTGAATATTTAGAAAATTTAAAGCTAGGTATTCGAACGTCTCGGAATCAATTTGGTTCGTGGATTTCCGAATGGCTGAAAGTCCAAATATTTCGGTGCCGAACTGTTTTGAAATTCAACCAGTAGAAAATCCGCGAACCAAGTTGGCTTCCTCGTGTATGTCCAGTTAAAGTTTTAAATACAAAATATTTTAAGTGTTGGGCGCCACTTAAAAAAACTAAAAGTTAATTTTTTTTTGAATATGTGTAGGGCTTTCAATTTATTTTTGTTTGCTGTCGATACAACGACTGAAAAACGTTCAAAGCATCCTAAAAATGCTACTCCGTTCCGATTAATAATATCCTATTTAAAATAATTAAAAAAAAAAAATTAATGATTCACTGAAATACAAATCTAAGATTCAAACAAAAAGATTTCCACAACCTTTCTAGGTCACCTATGATCACAATTTTCTCGTACGTATTCTATAATTGGAATTAAAAAAAAAAAACAATATTTCACATTTTTCACTGTAGATTAAAATGTATACATATATTTTTTTCCTCCCTTTCCCATCAACGTTTCTTTTTTCAGACGAAAGTACGATGTTATGTCACCGCACAATTTATATACGCTATTGGCCGAACGCTTATTACTTTATGAGGAATCATTGTCCCTACCAACATATAATGTCCTTTATGAAATTATGACCGAACATATATCACAGCAAATCCTATACACAAGGCATCCAGAACCCGAGAGCCATTACCGACTGGAGAATCCAAGTAAGTTTTTTCCTACATAATAATTTTCTTCTAAGGATTTTCCTATTTTTTTTTTTTTTTTTGATATCAGTAAAAAGGATATTTTCTATTTTATAATGGATTTATATATTTTCCCCCTCTTTTTTGCGGTATCAGTGTATTTTTTTTAAGTCTAGGTAGAGAAGAAAATATGAGTTCTTAAAAGTTTTAACCCACAAAAGTGTGGGTACCTATATGAAATGAAGAAAAATTGCTTTCAGTAAATGAAAAGAGGTTTTTTTTTTCTTTTTTTTTTGTTTGCTTGTAAGAGTGGTTGTGTTTTTCTACGTTTTTGATTTTATAATTTCAACTTGAAAAATGTCGTTGTTGGGTGAGTTATGAGCACTTAGAAAAATGAGATGTATTTTCATACACAAACACATAGGTTTATGTATGTACATGTACATTCATATAGGTGTGTCATATAAATATATTGTTTCACTTAGCAAAATGCGGTTTGGTTTGAAAAAGGGATTTTTTTTTTGTTTTCGTTGGCTTCTAGCGAAATTGGTTGCAAATAACAAAGACGTATACCTACTCGTGGTTTTATAAAATTTCTTGATTCCAGACTAATACCAAAACCAACAAAACTCTGTATTATTGTGTTAAATTATTTGCATGGTGTCTGATTAGCGCGATGTCCCTGTAAGGATTGATGCAAAAAATAGAGAGTGAAATTCATCATTGGATATAAAATTTAAAATGACAATTTTAAAGTCATATGTTCTTTAAATTAAATTCCCTTTGTGATGATGTGTAACGTGAATATAGACCTAAGGCATGTTTTGAAACAAAATAAAGTAAAGATTTTTTTTTTTTTAATTATTGATGAAGGAAAGTATGTATCTCCTGTTCCTGTCTTACGTTACCATTTTAAGAACATAAAGATGATGAAAACACAGATTGTATTATTTGAATTAAAATTATCTACATAAAGACGCAAGATACATTCATTCTTGCTGGAATTGGTGGTTACAGGTACAGGGAGGGCTTACGCCACTCAGCGCTTTTGGTCAAAATCTAAGAAAATTACACTTCCTACATGAATGAGCGGAGATAGAGCCCCCTACGAAAATATTTTTATTCTAAGAACATGTCCAAGAAGGATTTCCCACATTTTTGTTTATTAATTTGTAAAAACCCTACATACATAGATTAAATTACGAATGCATAAATCCGTTATGCAACAAACATTTATTTTAAATATGACTTTGAAACTGGAGCCTTAAGCCCCCCCCCACACACGCTCAAATCCTATATGCTAGATTCCCTATTGTCTGCAAAGCATATGTTTCCTTAGAAAACAATTCTTGGAAATTGCATTCTTCCATGGCCAAGAGCTGATAGTAAATTGTTTGACATAAGAAAATTCTCTGAAATTAATTTTGAGTAAGTTGTTTATTGAAATATAAAAGTTTTAATTTTTCAATAAACAACTTACTCAAATTAATTTCTTTCCGTTGAAAAAAAAAATTATCAAACAAATGTTGAACGAAATTCCTTGGAAAATAAAATTTTATGAGTTTGTTTTTCAAAGAATATGCTAAAAACTTTAGAAATTAAATTTAAAAAAAGCCAATATAAAATAAACAAACATTTCAAAACAATTAATTTTTTTTTGTTTAAGAATTTAACAAAACAAAATATTTTATTTACTATGCGATATAATTTACTTTCACGTATTAATCAAATCGTTAATGCGAGAGTTAAACAAAAACTGTTGTATTGCATTTATCGGGATCGAAACCCTTAATAAAAATGTCCAAAATTAGCAAGGTATATAATTTGATGAAACTCGCTTCAGTCTTAGTGCCTCTAGGGCTGATTATATACTTGCTCTCGTAACTAACAACTTAAACGTAGCTAGGAAACTGACGATTTATGTTACAGGTTCAATAATATTATGATACCCTAAAAAATAAAGTGTTAAAAACAAGTTAATACTTTAATTTAAGTTAAAGAGCAGAAAAAAAAATTAAATTAACTTGAGCTCAAAATAATGTAGGCGTGCCGTCATTTGTTGCTTTGTTGTTTATAAAAAAAATTCAATAATCGTTACAAATGATTTTAATTTATTAATTTAATTAATTAATTTCTCACATATAAATATACAATTTTTAGACTGTTTTAAAAAATAAAATTTGGTATGCCAAAGTTTAGTATTTTATGAGAGAAAATTTCAAACAAAATTAAAATAAAAGTCACTAACCAGTCTTCAAAACATTGCATTTTCAAATCATATCCAAAACTAATAATTAGGCGGGTAATTCATGCAACGATGCAAAACTCTAGATAAGTTAACCATTTGTGTTTGTTTACCATTTGGTTAATGAACTGTCAAATTTTTTATGGGAAATGATTTACCCAAATTATTCAATTTCCTCAACAAATTTGCTTGGGAAAATGATTTGGTAAAATAAACCAAACGTCACTGTGACTTTTAGAATAAGCGTGTTCAGAAATATGATATCTCAGAGAACTGGAAAAAAAAAGACGCAGAGAACATAGTTTATAGAAGAGAAAATAATTCGGAGGTCTATATTTACTCAACGATTAGAAAAGCTTCTTTTCGTAAATTATTAAGGTAGAACTATAAAGGCTCTTACAAACCAATGCTCATCATTATTGTTGTGTTCTTTGTCGTCAACGAACAATTTGCATTGGTTTGGGAGATCCTTAATAGTAATCAAAATCAGAATTGAGCCATAATTCACTCTCTCCCTTCTTTTTTGTTCCTTCCTCAACAAATTTCATTGGCATTTCTGTAAGCTGCACTCGGGCACGCTTATTTCCGAAAGCAAAAGTTAACGAATGAATGAAGAAACCGAGATTGTGGGTGCAACAAATGATTTCTTTCATTCACTCATTTTTGTCACAACAATGCCGTGAGCTTTTCGACTATTATATTTTTTCCTTAAAACGTAAGTATTGTCGTGTATCTTACATTTTTGTATCGTTCCGAGACATTCGGCTCCAATTTCGCGTTGGTTCGGGAGAGGTTCTCCATTGAAAAATAATTTCGAAATCGGAACACGTTAAATTTTGGACGTTTAATATTTAACGTTTAACGAACAGCTAATTAAATTACACAGCATTAAAACAAATAAATAAAAAGGACGTTCATGGAAATCTTTTGTTGACGTTGCATGAATATGAATACCCTTAGGATAATTTGTGGTTTTAAAAATGCTCCACAAACCAACTTTATTTAAAAAGAAAATTAAGGAATGGTTTTCTGGATTTACAAAAAAAATTGTATTAAATGGCACTGTGAGTGTTTTTGTTATTTTTAAATATTTTTTTTCTATTTTTAGACAATTCTGTATCAAATTTTTCCTCAAAAATTTTCTACAAAAACTTAAAGTGTCAAATCTGTCAAAACTTTCGAACTATGCGCCGCTAAAAAAAGGCCAAGTTTCTGTCTGAACTGTATTATATCTAGGAAGATTTGGCCCACCTATGACAAGAACCGAACAATTGATCTAATACGCAGACCCAGGCAAGACATAGCCAGGGTAGTTGCGACTTGATTTCTTTTCTCAACGAGACGAAATGGCTCTAGGACAAATTTCGGCTACTTCTGCATCATACCTTCCGTCGATTCCCTATGATCACAAGATAGTGGACTAGGGTTCTGGTGGGGGTTTGTGGTGCACAGCGGCCGGATGATCATCCAATCAGATCAGTGGACGCTCCAGTGCCAGCCAACGAACTGCCTAGTGGGCTAACTGTGGATGGTGCGGGTGCGGGTGCTGATCTGGTTGAGTGAGTGATCCACTTTCTGATGATTGTGCTAAAAGCTACAACAAAATCCTATTCTAAACTAAATAAAAAGGGACGATATCCTGAGGATATGCCCATATTTTCTCTCTTCAATTCCATCCACAGGTTCAAACGAGTTATGGTATCAAAACGGCGCACTTCAGCGCTAATTGGGCTATGGGCTAGACTGCCCGTGGCCGCCATTTCTACCTACCTACCTACCTGTCTGATTCGGACAATGCCCTAGTAAGTTTTCAGTAGGGAAAATCTAGACGAGGAAAACTTGTCAAATATTTGGCAAGCCCTTGTTGAATTTTAGTACCAACAATTTAGACGAAGGAAACTTTTCAAACACTCGTGTCGTGAGGCACTCCCTAGTAAAAACTTGTTGAACATGTTTCGGTACCCCATCAGGAATATATTTTGTACATCAACAAAAATTTGTATAAGCATCGTGCAATTTCAGTATCATCCCAGACTTTTTTCCCTCTCTTCTTTGTCTTCATTTTCATATCACGCTTTTTATTACAGTTGTCAGACATCTGTATATTATAGGATTGTTCCGTGGGAAAAAGTCAGATCAAAACAGAACAGCACAGATTTGTGAGGAACGGCAGATAAGTTAGAACAGAAAATATGTACTAAGTTGTTCTACCTTAACCTTTTCTATTCTGTATGTATGTATTTGTTATGCAATATGGTATGAAACTTATTCAATTTCAACATTGAATTTGTATATAGCGAGTTAGTCCAGCGGATAGCGAATTTGACTGACAAGCAGAAGATCGTGGGTTCAAGTCCCACATAAGCTTACTTTTTTTTACCTGCAATACTATGTGTAGGTAGGTACTATATGGCAAGCTACGAATTCGTAAAAAAATCGAAATCGAGATAATAATTTCCCTAACATTACGATGATAGAGAACGCGAACAAAATAGGCCCCGCAAATCTGTCTGTCCTTGCCCCTACTGCCTGAACGGCTCAAGCGATTTTCTTTAAATTTGATACATAGTGTTTCTTTAACTAATGTCCACACGTTTTTTTTTTTAATTTTTTTAGGACCAACAAAAACGGTACCTGCCATACACTTTTTTTTTCGCCAAAAAGGAAATAATATTTTTCACAAAAAAACCGCTCCGAGAATTTTGTTAAAAAAATTTAAATAACTAAAATAAGGAAATGCTACTTTTTAATATTTTTTTTATTTTCAAAAATTAATTATTTTTGGTACCTCCAGTACAACTATTTTTTTGGTTTTTAATTTTCTCAAGAACAATTTAATTGAATTTTTTTTATTTTTTGTATGGTAAATCTCCTAAAAAGTATAAATATTATAAAGAACCAAAAAAAATGGAAAATACAATCAAAAAAAAAATATATTTTTTCTTTTAAAACTAAATATTTTGAAAACGAGTTGGTAACGGTACCTTCCATACAAATGTTAAAAAACCGTTAAGAAAAAACTTATTTTTCTGGAAAACGGCTCCAAGAACTTTGATAAAAAGATGTGCGTTTACTACTTAGGGTATGGTCAATATTTTGATAATGAAAATTTTTACCAATAATGGTTATTAACGGTACCTGTCATAGAACCGATTTTTTGGTTTTCAAATTTTTCGTTAACAGCTACACCACACTATTCAAACAATTTTGTATATACAAATTTTCAAAAAAAATAATGTTTGGATTTTTAAAAAAATATTGATTTTTTTGTTTTAATTCAATATCTTTGTTTTTTATTAAAAACTTAAAGTTTGCATACCAAATTTTATTTTTGAAAATTGGCAACAAATTTTATATATGGAAAATTATTTTTTTTAGAAAACTGCTTCAACGACTTTTGATTTTTTTTTTATAAATTCATATTTATCAAACAAATCAGATGGCATACTTTATTTTGAGCTCTTGCTTTTTTAGCCATTAAAATAACAAATTAATAGTAACTTATAGTAACAATTATTTATTTGTAATTGTTTTTAAAACTTGTATTTACTTTTAATTAATGTACCTCATCAACTTCTAGCTACGTTAAAGGTTTAAGCTACGAGAGCAAGTTTGTGCGATCTAGTCGTGCCCATTTGTTTGTGTTCATAATTGGCAAGACCCTTGTTCTAGCCTTTGCTAATCCTTGCTAACCCCTTCCTAGAATGTATGTTAAATTCTAGTGCCTTGTCGTAAACTACATTGTTTTTTTGAGCGGGTGTCAAAAAAGAATTAAAACTGACCACTGTGGCCATTCTCTAAAAAGTATGGGTGAACTTATAAGCTTAAATGGCCTTAAGCAAAGTAAGCTTAAGTTACACACAAAACTTATTAAAAATAATAAAATCCATTGAACGCATTTGTTTCTTAGAGGTAAATTATAATACGATTTCATGAATTTTATTAACAAAATTCCATTGACCTGACATATAAAAAAAATCGTCTTTCCGCACCAAAAAACTCTCCAAAATGAATTAATAGGGAATTCAAAAAAGTACTTTTTACAACCACTCATGCAAACAGACCTTTAAGAGAAAAAAAAATAATTCAGTTTGTAACAAATGTTGTTACTCTTCGTAAATTGTAAGAAAAATACACTTATTAGCCGTATATAAAGGAGTGATTTTGATATAATTTGAATAATATTCGCTTAATTTTTTTCTATATAATGTACCTACATATATATTTGTAAATTGAGTCATTTTAAGAAATATCTCTAACCTGATTTAATTTAATTTTTTATTTCTATAGTGATTCTAAAAGTGGTTGCAACGCTAATCCGCCAGTCGAAACAAACAGAATCCCTAATCGAAGTGAAGAAACTCTTCTTATCCGATATGACACTGCTATGCAACAGTAACCGCGAAAATCGTCGTACAGTCCTACAAATGTCCGTGTGGCAAGAATGGCTTATTGCCATGGCCTACATTCACCCGAAGAATAGCGAAGAACAAAAGATCTCCGATATGGTGTATTCACTATTTCGAATGTTGCTGCATCATGCGATTAAGCATGAGTACGGTGGTTGGCGGGTGTGGGTGGACACACTCGCCATTGTGCATTCGAAAGTCTCCTATGAAGAATTCAAGCTGCAATTTGCCCAGATGTATGAGCATTACGAGCGACAGCGAACTGATAATATTACAGATCCTGCTCTGAGGCAAGCTCGTCCCATTAGCACAATTAGTGGTTGGGATAGAGAGGAACAGCAACACCAGCAGCAGCAGCAACAACATGCAATTAGTACGGAGAGCATTGCAACGACCACAGAAGTGGACGAAAATGAGAAACCAGTAACCCCAGTCGCTATTGCCATTGAGCCAATGATAAGCAATGACGAAGCGGCTTCCGAGGGAGAAATTCAACTTGAGAATGTGAAATGTGCCTGTGAAGAAGATGAAGAAGCGAAGTCAGATGACAAAACTGAATCGACAGACCAGAATGCCAATAAACCTGAGCCCGAAAAACCAGTGCAATCCTCAACAGTGTCAAATATCACCGATGTATACAATGCCCAGCTGAAGAATGAAGTTATCTGCAATGGCAACACTACAAAAGAAGATGATTTGGAAGAAAGTGAGCATGTTCACGAGGCTCCAAGTTCTGGTGGTGGGCAAGAAGTACTCAAACAAGTGCTTGACCTTGAACCAGAGGATTTAGAAGAAGTAAATCTGGCATCAGGAGAGCCTAGGTTGGATGAGGAGAAAATTGTCACCGAGGTATTGGACAATTCGGAGAAACTTCTCAATCACTGTAAGGAGGTATCGGATGAAATTCTTTTGAAAAATGCTGAAGAAGCAGCTTCGTCTGTTATTAAAGACGAAGAAATTGAATTGGCCGTGAATGAAGTTGTACAGGGTGTTCTGAATATTGAAAAGAAGCAACAAATTTCCACATCACTAGAAACTACAACCGCCCCTACCACCGATGAAGAAGCTGATAAAGTTAGCCTTCTGAACTCGAAAAATCTTAGCAATAATAATAATGAATCCGAGTCCATGATTGAAACAAATGACACCACCACAACTACCATGACTATCGCATCTGCCACAATAGACACATCTACAAACACAGCAACAACAACAATACCCCTAGAAGAAACAATTGATAATCAAAAGACTGATTTATCGTTATCAAGTGCAATACTTATTACAAATAATAATAACAACAATATAGAAACTGATGTTACTCAAAGTAGCAGTACCACTGATACCAATACAACAATAACAAGCGATAGTACTAATAATAGCATAAGTAGCGAAGAGAACACCAGCAGTATTCTAGCAACAATCCCCAGCACCACCGTAACAATATCAGAATCGTGTGAAAGTCCAGCAAAACAAGAGGAGACGCAGGTAGAAGAACTCGTCCAGGACATAGTCGATGAAGTTATCACTGATTGCCTGGAAGATAATGCAGATAAAACAGACGAAACCAATACGACAGCAACTACAACTACAACTGGTGAGAAGAATAATAACGAAGTCAAGAACGAAAAGACTGTTGAGGAACTTGATGACCAAGCTCGGGAGATCATTGATGAAGTTCTTCACTCAGCTGCAGAGGCGGCCAATTCGACAACAACAATCGAATCGGAGAGTGAAACTAACAATACCACCGCTGAAGCCATTGAAGTTGCATCGGTAGCGCAGAAGGAATCCGTCAACACAACGTTACCAAAAATTGAAGATGAATCGCCTTCGTCAACAAATAAAGTTGATGACAAAATACCAACACCACCGGCAAGTCCAACCAAAGTCCCTGAAGTGGAAGACAAACCACCACAAACAAATGAGGATACAACAGTGGCACCAGTAGCAATGGTGACCACAATTTCCACTTCCACCCAATCGTCGCCATTAAAACAAATCCCTGATCCAACAATTGTTGTTGCAGAAGAAAATAACGAGCATGTTGAGGAGGAATTAGAGGAAGAAGAAGACGAAGAAGAAGGAAGTATAGTTGACGAAGAACATGAGGAAGTGGTGGAAATTTCCGAACCATCACTAGTGGATAGTGCGAAACCAAACAATGTGGTTGTTAGTCCTGTTTTAGAGGTGGATTCACAAACGCAAACATCACCATCGGCACAAAATAGTCGCACTAGTGCTGATGGCGGTATAAATGATGAACAACAACACCATCTGGAACAACAGCAGCAGCAGCACCAGCAAGATGAAGGACGAGAACAACCACAAGGACAACCACAGAGGCGGTCACAACACAGTACGAGTACACAAGTCGAGAACAATCATTTCGGTGAGTTGCATTTTGTTAAAATTTTCATTCATTTCTATTTCTACACATTTCGATACCAGCTGCTACCTGTTAGTATTGTGGTTATCTTGTGCTAACATCGTAACTCGAAGCAAAGTGTTGTTCTTTTAGACACGGTGCGGTGCGGTGATGGTGGTGGTGGGTTAGTTGGTAGCAGTTAGATAAATAATGCCAAACTAAGCAATGTAGTGTGATATTTGGATTTCATTTATGTTTTTATGAGGGTTGAATGAGTTTAGAGGGAGATTTAAATTTGTGTAAAGTACTTTATTATTTATAATGCACACTTGCTTCGTTTTGAATCAATTGAAGAATTCATTTGATAGTGTCAGCTATAAAACATCAAATAATAAATGTAAGAAATAAAGTATTAGAGAGATGTTGATGATAAGGCTTTTGTTTGCCTTATCATCAACGGGATGAAGGTTACATTAGAACAATAGCCACGGTTGCTTGTTTCAATATTCATTTGATTCACTACGATTTGTATTGTTTTATTCTTCTTCTTCTATTTTATCACAAAGCTGCGTTTAATTTTTGTTTGAATTATATTTAAGAACCTCTAATCTAGGTACTACTATTTAAGAACTATTGTTAAATACGATGAATACGATTTGAGCCAGAATTGGTAAACCTTTTCCATAAAAAAGTATTTAATTGTAAATCAAAGAGCACAGTGGTGCCCAACCAAGTTATGAAACTACACCATTTTTAAAAGAAGCAAACTCAGGAGATTTTTGATAGCCCTTCTAATTTTATTACTAATAGAGTCAAACATTTAAATTCGCTGTATCAGCGAAGCTCATCAAGAACTCGCGCCTTCAGGGGGCGTGGCATCCATGCATTTTCGCAGAATTGGTATTAAGTATGTGGAGCAAGTATCGTTGCATAATAGTGAAATTTGGAAGACTGAAAGTGGTCAAATTATTTAGAGCACTTCCAATTGTCGTTAAATTATTAAATTTGATAGAGCGATCGCACTTGAAGGAATAAAATTTAAATATAAGACTATACTTTCAAGAGCACTTTATCCACCCATTTGAACAGAATTGATAATTATTATATTACATAGAGCACTTCGAATTATTGCAGAATGATACAATTCGCTAAGACTCGCAGGTCTTGAGGCGAATACAATACAATACAATATTTGAAAATTTGAGATTTTCCATTTAAGGGCATGGCATCCACGCATTTAGTAGGGTGATAGAAAATTCCACTTTCAGGGGGGGGGGATATAAATAGCCTATATGAAGCAATTTGGATTGTTGCAAGAATATGGAATTTGGCTAAGCAATAAGTCTTGAGGTGCATACAAAGAACAAAACAGAAAATATGTGTTTTTTAATGAAGATGCGTGGCATTCACCCACCTCTTCACAATTATTTTCATTTAAATGGAACACTTCTGATTGATGACAATAATTAGAGGGATAAAACTTGTAGTGCATACAAAAACCAGAAATTGAAAACTTTATCCCACTTTTTCCTAAAAAAATATTTTTGAAAAAAGAAGTGAAATCACATTAAAAACATAAATGTTAAAAAAGAAGGAAAATTTTGTAAGTAAAAAAAAACTGCATAACAACTATGCCGTAAAAAAGTAGTAAAATGACAATTTTATAAAACTTCAGTAAGATAACAAACTGATAATTCGTGCTGAATACTACTCCTGTCGGATCGACGGGGACTTTTCGTCATTGCTGCGTTATATTCACAGGAAGGCCAACACCAAGTTTAAGCGTTATCGGAATTTTGTTCAGGGAAATGTCTATTTTGACTGGACTATTAGTTCTGATGTAATTTTTCGTCAGATTCTATCAGAACATACAAAAAAAAACACGCCTCTCATAAAATAAATTAAAACAAATACAAATTATGAACTAAAAAATTGCCCATTAATATAAAACTTTCACCATAGACAAATTTGAAAAGCATTTTCAACAAAGAACCTTAATTTTGAACTCTTTTTATTTTTACTTGCGATATATGAACGACGTATAGGGCAAGTTTATTTTCGGTTGAAATTGGCTTTTTTATAAATATGTACTGTATTTTTTTTAATGTCAAATCAAAAAATGAAGCCTTCACAATATTTTAATTGCAAAATATTAACACTTGTCAGATACTTGGCAAGCCATTTTTGTATTTCAGTACCAAAAATTTAGACGAGGGAAACTTTTCAAACACCTGTGAGGCCCTCCCTAGCAAGAACTTGTCGGACATGTTTCGATACCCAGAAACGAAATTTTATAAGCACCATCCAATTTCAGTTTCATACGACACGTTTTTCTCTCTCTTCTTTGCTTATTGACTTTCGACATTAAAGTTTTGTATAGCGAGTTAGTACAGTGGGTAGCGCATTGGACTGACAAGCACAAGTCACGGGATCAAGTCCTGCATAAGCCAACTTTTTTCCTTTTTTTTTTTTTTTGCCTGACGAGGCAAAAGGGTTCATAATCGCCAAGGCCCTTGTTCTAGCCTTTGCTTATCCTTGGCAGAATTTCTGTTAAACTCTCTAGTGCCTTATCGAAACTAGATTGTTTTTCTGAGCGGCTAATGGACATAATCCAAACATCTTATTTGATCAGCATAGATAACTTATTTTGCAGACATTATTATTCATAGTGATAAGAAAACTTCCACTTTGCAAATTGTCAGTCTTGAACGACCATTAAGTTGAACCATTTATTATTTATCTTAAAATTTTGTGTAGCCTCATGACTCAAAGTAGGTTCTTAAGGCACAAGTGGGACAATTTGTTGATTGTCAAATTAGTTCAGAAGGTATAAATTTCCTGTCTTCCGTGCAGGTTTATTTTCTCAATTTTATGAAAAAAAATGTGGTATATCTCCCCAATGTCTGCTCTTGTAATAAAATGTTCCCAAATAAAAATCTTCCAAAGCTAAATCACTTCACGCATCCGTTCATTCTCATTGCCACCAAAATCCAACTGGAATTCCTGCTCGAAATTAATCATTCAATTGTTTCAAACACTTCTCTGCCTTCTTCTTAGCAATCATATAACAACCTACCAATCTACTTCTGCTCAAGAACTGATGGGTATAATTAAATCGTGAAGCGTGTAAAAGTATCTACCCCAAAATTTTACTGCCGCGTATAAACATTAAACCAAATATAAGAACTTGCCCTCTCTATCACGACTATATAGTATTTGCTCGTAGATAAAACGAAAGGTTATAAAACACAATCTTACTCGTATAGCTTAAAAGAACGCAAGTAACCCAACCCCAAGTTATTCAAAGCTCGCACATTTACGACACACAGAGTATTGCTGAGATTTTATGGTCAAAAGTGATGTAGAGAACACGCTCCAGATTAATTTCGGCAGCTGCAAGACAATCAAAAATACATAAATCTAAGTTCACCAGTTCACCCAAAATACAGCAAACAGACAAATGAAAAAAAAAAAAATAATAAAACTTAATATCTCTTTTGTTTTTATTCCTCTCTTTCTTTTCAAACAACAACAAAAAATTATATAGACAATAAAAGGACGAAATCCGGTTCGACACGTCCCATGTTCAGTCCGGGGCCAACACGTCCGCCATTCCGAATACCTGAATTCAAATGGTCGTACATCCATCAACGACTGCTGTCGGATGTGCTTTTCTCCCTGGAAACAGATATCCAAGTGTGGCGCAGCCATTCGACTAAGAGTGTCCTGGACTTTGTTAATTCGAGTGAAAATGCAATTTTCGTTGTTAATACTGTCCATCTAATCTCTCAATTAGCTGATAATCTTATAATCGCCTGCGGTGGACTTTTACCATTGTTGGCAAGTGCAACATCACCAAATGTAAGTAAAATTTTCTATCAAAATACTTTAAACAGGGTGTTCAAAAAATAGAAGTATCTTAATATTAATAATAATTATTTTAAATTTAATAGGGGAATGAATATACCGGAATTTCTAAGAGAATGGTCGCACTGGTAATATATCATTATTTTTAGAATTAGTCCTCTTTCCACACAAGGAAACTGAGTTGCCAGCAATTTTTAGTTTGTTGGCGAGAAGGGCGTAAGGGGAAGGAAAAAATCTCCCCTCTAACCCTTCTCGCCAACAAACTAGCTAGTTTCTGGCAACTCAGTTTGCTTTTGTTTGAAAGCGGTCCAATTCGAAAACAAAGCCGAATTAGAATTTTTGTTGGAAGTAAGACTTTTTTAATAGAAAGATATGTTTAAAAAAAAAATCATAAAAAAATTAAAGCTGCAAAAAAATAAGGAAAACCAACATAGAGCCTTTTCACATTTCATTAAGGTTGTTTTTTATTGTTTTTTACTGCTCAATTTTTGTATATAATTTTTTTTAAACCATCTTTTTTAATAGAAAACATAGTTTCCAACAAAAAATCGTCCAAATTAAATTTTTAAATTTTGCTTAGTTTTCGAGTTATACCAAAAATACTTAAAAATTACCAGTGTTACCATTCCCTGAGAAATGCATAGATGAATTTGGATAAATTTTGTATTGTGATGAAGCTTAATTTCCATGCAAACATATTCAATAATAAAAAACTCTCAACGCAATTGCCTATAAATTCAGCCTATAATTTTTAAGTGTAGAACTAACACAGCTTCTATATCAAACCAAGAAATTTGACTGCCTTTTCTTTTTATTTTTCACACTTCATGAAATTTTTCCCTTTTTATGTCATACTCAAAAATGTATTTTATCCCAAAAAATAATATTGTGGAATGTATTCACTTCTCATTTACGAAGAGCAATGAATTAAAAACTAAATACGTTCCACAAACTGTTCTTTCCACAATAGTAGGTAGGTAATTAATATTAATTTCGTATACAAATGAAAAAAATATAAGATTTGTAAAAATTCTACTGCAGTTTCCGTTTTCTAAAAACAAAACAATTTAGAATCCAATTCGAGTGAAAATTAAATATGAAAAATCGTCTTGTGTCACAAAAAATGTCAATTATATCCACTCTTAAATTGGAAATATTTAAGGAATATTCACATGAGAGCGATTAACGATCGACAACTAAACTTACACATGGGGTTTAAAACATTTATAGACCTCAATTCTTCAGAAAATCTAAACAAAATGGTAGGAATCTATATTTTGTTAATGTTTGGATAGTTAAATTTATATAAATAAAATAAAATAAACTTGATAAAACAAATTGGTCGTCACAAATTGCAATTCGTTGTTACGAATTGTCAAACTCTATTTGTGTTCCACATACCATCCACACTGCAACTAATGAATTATACGCACGCCTCTAACCTCAAAAAACTAAGTTTTGTTTTATTCGCCATTTGCGATGATTTAAAATTAATTAAATTAGATTCATGTGAAAGAAATGTCAAATTGGATGAATGTTCGTTTATTCGAAGTTCGTTGGTTACTCTCATGTGAAAACTTCCTAAAAGTTGGTGGAACGCATATAGTCTTATTTCGCGTGAAAAGGATACTAATTTGAATAAGATTATTATTTCCTCGATATCAATTAGTGCCCCGTGTTTAATTTCAAATGTGGTTGATACTTATTTAATATACATTCGAAACATGAAAAGTTGTGGAACGCATTTAAATTGCTTCACTTGAGGTGGATACTTAACTAAAAAGGTTTATTATTTGAGCTCTACATCACATAATTTCTTTTATGAAAGGATGTGGAACGCATTCAATTTTATTTAACTTAAGGTGCATACTAACTTTGCAGTATGTGAATTGTGGAATATATTTCAAGTTGGATCTTAACATAAGGGATATCACTTAAAGTGCTTTTATATTGCCTTATAAATAGGTTCCAAAAGTGAAATTTAAGTAGGATGGGCACTTTCATATTACAGAATATACATGACACAATATACGTGGAATTTATCTTGTCATACAAATATTTCTAACACACTTATTTGTCACTTTTGGAACGTATTTATATGGCAAGTTTACCATATATATATATAGTAATGTAATAGCACCTTTAGTCTCTAATGTTATCTTGCTTAAATGTTTTAAAATCCATTATGATAAAGCGAAGAAGCCAAGGAAGTAGGAACAATTTCAAAATGTCTATCAATTAACTAGTTTCAAAATATTAGAAGCTGTGGAACGTAAAATTGAAAATTTCACAGAGACAATTAGTTTTCACTTAAAATACTGTGTACCGTATAAAACTGTTAATTTTTGTTTAAAAATAACTTCCTTATTTAAAACGTTATCAACAAATTTTTGTTTTTTTTTTTCAATACAAACAATTGAACACCCTGCTAAAATACATTTTGTCCAATTCAAACTAAGAGACAAAATCATTATTATAAAATCTTGTTCTTAAAATGTTGTTTCTATGAGCATGCATATGCATATATGTATACGAATTTCTATCACACATTTTCACTGATATTATAGTCGGAGTTAGATGTCCTAGAGCCAACACAGGGTATGCCACTAGAGGTGGCTGTGTCCTTTCTGCAGCGTTTAGTCAGCATGGCTGACGTGTTAATATTTGCCACATCATTGAATTTCGGTGAATTGGAAGCAGAGAAGAATATGTCAAGTGGTGGTATCCTGAGGCAATGCCTGCGTTTGGTTTGTACATGTGCTGTGCGCAATTGTCTTGAATGCAAAGAACGAACGAGATACAATGCTGGTGGTATAGCAAGGGATGTACCCGGAGCTGCACACTTGCAAGCACTTATTAGGGGCGCGCAAGCATCACCAAAGGTGAGTTGATTAAAGATAATGTGAAGTAGTAGTAGTAGTTGTTGGGTTAGCAATTTCGAAAATTGTCAGGTTGAAAACTCGATAAAGAAGGACAGAGTTTATATTTTTGCCTTGTCATTGTCAGTCTTAAATACAATGTACTGAAGGATAACTAATGAAACTATTGTGAAATGCTCATTATTGGATTTTTGTTTGTGTTTTCTCTAATCTTCTTACAGAATATCGTTGAGTCGATAACAGGTCAATTATCACCAGTCAAGGATCCAGAGAAGCTGTTGCAAGACATGGATGTAAATCGGTTGAGAGCTGTTATATACAGAGATGTGGTAAGTGAACGTAGAGAGATTTTATAATTTATGTTTGTATATAAGGTAATATGTACCTTCTGTGTGGGTTTTGATTAAAAAAATCATAGCAGATACATCATTCTATGAACAAAATTTCTTTCTTGCCATTCAATCATCGTCAGTCAGTATTAATAACCCAACATCATTCAAATGTTATATAAGCTGAATAATAAGCTAAAAGTCGTATTTAAGTAAAATAACCTTCTTCATTTATTTTAAAATCATTTTGCGAAGGAGATGTGTATATTGTTATAGGATTTTTATTAAAAAATATCATCAATCATCAACAATTTAATTTATTCGACCGATGTTCTTAAAGGCAAGATGTTTATGTATGAAAAAATTGAATCTTTCGTGTAAAAACAATACAAATATACTACACATCATGTTTTTTTTTTTTCAAAAAATAGCTGCAAAAGGGTTCTTACGCTTGTTTGATAAAATTGTCTTATTTGTAAGTTATTCCAAAATATATTTTTGAATTAACAAACCGATTTTGTTGCCTATAACTTTGCTCTTAGAAATCTTTTTTTTTATTTTATTAGTATTGTACTTTTAAATTGGAAAATAACACGTGGTTATATTACTCCTGACTTTTTTTTAAATTCTTTGGTTTTTAATAATACCATAATACAATATTCAAGTATTCACATACAATTTGTGTTGTCTAACTTCAATACATTTTTTGACCAAAGAGCAAGATGATGTGTGTCAAAGATCAAATTGTGATTAGCATTTTATGTATGGAAGACAAAATTTAACTTCTCAAAAATTTAAGAAGTCTTTGGGCAGTTAAGTGGTCCATAACTGACCTATGTAAACTTCTCAGATTTTATTTAAAATTTGTGTTTTATTGTAAAGACAATCACTTATTCACTATTTTTAGAACGATAAACGCCTATCATACAATTTTCCAAACCCCGTTGCTGAAAATATTCATTTTTTCGTATTTGGCTCCAAATATTTGTTGTTTTTGGTTTTTTTTCTGTGTACCTACCAACGTACGCTTCCATCTAAAATGCAAATGGTTTACATTTACAATATCTGTTGGTTCTATGAATATTTTTTTATTTGAATTTTTTGGAATTTTAAAAGAAAAATTAAAAATAATTTTTTGGAAATTCGGAAATTCATAAATGGTTTTCATGATGTTTCTTAGATTCATTTCTTATCTTCTGATTTTTAAATACATACAATTTTCTTAGCAGTTCCTCCATTGAAATAGTTTTAATTATTTAAGGATTTCTAATTAAAAAAAAAAAGTTACTTCAAAAATATTTTTTTGAAAATTAAAAATTTCAAAAACGTATTAAGGATTTTTTTTAATTTCTTTAACATTCTCAATCTCCATATTAGTAATAAATAAATATTATAAATTAAATTTATTTATATTATTTCCCGTATAACAGTTTTTTTCTTTATTTTGGAATTTCGGATTAAAAAAAAAAAAATTCAAATATTATTTTTTGAAATAAAAATTTTCAAAAACAGGTCAATGTTTTTTTTTTAACTTCTTTAATCTGTACGTTTTTAAATACTTTAATTTCGAATAAAAAAAAAATAATTTTCGGAAGTTTGAAATTTTAAAAACGGTGTGATGATTTTAGTTTGAATTTCTTTTAATTTACTTACCCATTAGGTAGAAAGGATTGTTGGCAAATCATCAACACACTCTGACCACTTAGTCAGTCCGTTGTGATGATTTTGTGTTTTAAGGATGTTTTTCTTTGTTCAACACAAAAATTTTGAGAAAAAATATATGGGAAGATTCAAAAATTAAAAAAGTGCAAAAAGTATTTTTGTTTTTCAGATATGTCAAAATGTCAAAAGTCCTATAAAAAAGACAAATTAACTAAATCTGAAGAAACAAGCTACTTGACCAATATATTTGGTTGATTCAAAAAAAATCCATGAATTTGAAGTTTTTCAAAGGCCTTTTCCACCTAAGAACTAAAAGTTTTTTTTCAGGGCTACTGCCTCTTGCGAGGAATTGACAAATCCTCCAAGAGTATCATCACTTGTCATGAATGAGTGCTTCTTGTCTAGCCGTTCGGATTCGGCATGAAATTGTAGGTCCCTTCCATTCCTGTTGACACGCGCACACAGGAATGGTTGCAAGTTGTTAGTCACTAGGCCCTGGTTCTTCATGAGCCGTTACGCTACCCAATTTAGCTATTTATTTTTCTTTAAAGGCGATTGCTGTTTATTTTGGTGAAATAAAGTTAGGTATCCAACAAACAATATTTGCTGAAAAATCTCAAATCTAGATAAACAATATAATATTTCGTATGCCTTTTGTATTTTTCTAAATTAATAAAAGAATACAACCATTTTACACAGAGATACTTTTCTCAGTCTTCGAAAAATACTTGAACAAAAAAAAAAGTGACTATAATTAATTTTTAAGTTTGTTTTCATAATTTCAGAGCTTTAGGTTGGGAAGATATAGGCTTTTATAATTTAACTCCATTTGTGTAGAGCTTACTATTAGATATGAGTCTAAAGTTAAAACATCATTTTCATATTGGTTGCAGATCCGGGTTTTAAAGCAATAAAACAACACAAATCTATTCATTAACAATAACAACATATGTAACATATGTTTAAGTCGATCGACTTATTTGTGTGCATTACCTAATACTTTTCTAAATATGACACATTTTGTATTAAAACCTTACTGAATTTTCTATGTATTTAGAAATTTCGTTAAAATTTGATCTCTATGTTTTTAATTTTTTTATTTTTGTTCTTTATTTTTTTTGTTCTTTTATATTATTTTTGTTTGTATTTTCTTCATTTACTTTAAAATAGCCTATGAAAAAAAAGCTAGGACCCAATAGTCCCTATGCTTCATTGGTAAGTTAAATGATTTCTATTTTGGTATTTATCATATAAAATCATTTAGGTAAAAGTAAAAATGAATTTTCATCATCTAAGCTAAGGAAAAATAGTATTCTTTATTTAAGATGTTGTGATTTTGGTTCAAATGTCAATGTTAAAAAGATACTCAATAGACAGTATTTAAAACCCAATTCTTATTGCATATATCAATTAAGCTATAAAATGTATAGATTCATTAATGTTTATGAGAATCCAAATTTTTTTCTTAGAAATTTATAACGAAATTAGAAGACTAATTTTGAAATATAAAAAAAAAATATAAATTTAATATTTTCAAACTCAATATTTCAGAGACGACTCAGTCAGTTTTGTTGAAATTTGATACAAAGTGATTTCATAACATCTTCTATAATTCTTAAAAAATCATGTGCCTAGAAAATCTTAGTAATAATTTGTTGGCATTAAAGTCTTATCTGTTTATTAATAATAACCTTAAGTTGGCGTTCCAATTTTTGTTTCAAAAATATTTTTAAAATCTTAAATATAAATTTTTTGTAAACCTTCTCCAATTTGTTTTAAAATTTTGTTTACATACATTCAGGGATCATGACGTTATTTAGAATGACAAAAATCTCGAATAAAAAAAAACATCAGGGAAAAAAACATACAAATCTGAAACGCAAAAATCTTGAATTTACAAAAATCTATAACGTACAAGAATCACGAACGACTATTTCTAGAAAACAAAATTCTCTATATTTTTTTTAACCTTTTTCAATAATATAAAAGCAAATACAACACATATAATATGTTTAATTTATCAAACAGTTTATTTTTCTGGTCAAAAAAGAAACAAAAAATGAAAATGTTTTTAACAAAAAGCAAAAGCATTGTCTCAAAAGTAAATAAATTTTAATCTTAATCTAAAACCTAATATTAATCCTAGATTTTTCTTTCTAGATGAATTTTTTTGAGGTTTTTACTTTCGGGATTTTCGTTCACTTGATTATTGGTTTCTAGATAGCGTAGTAGCTATAAATAGCTATAAATTCATATTTTTTACAAAAATCAAATACGATCTTTTTTGTATAGCTCATGAAATTATATAGTTAAAGATTTTCAGAAATAAATATTTGTAACTAATAGCGTACATTCACACAATTTTTGAAATTTTTCGTAAGCAACTTGAGTGAAAGGTCAATTACGTGTGACTTGTTTTTGACATTTTCTTATTAACGACACACAAATCTTATTAAATCATTAGCTTACACTTTCAATATCTAGTTGCAGTTGCATTCTTAACTACAAGAGTTAAGCGATCCAGTTGTGCATTTTATTTTTTTTTATCCTACCATATGAGCGTCCTTAAAAAGTGTGGTCAAGGCATAGACCCCATTTTTTAAGGACACTTAGTAAAATGTGTATAGACTAGGCAGTTACCGTAACTGACCTGATGAAAAACGATGAGGGAAGGTTGTCCTATGGTGGTATTTTAAGTTCAGCCTCAACATTTGTCTCTCCTGTTAGGCACTTAAGCGCTACGAAAATGCTCCTAAAGTACCAATATCGGCAACTTAGTCCGGTAAGTGTTTGCTGTGAATCTGGCCCTTAGAGCTGTGTAAAGTGGGAACCCCGAACTCAAAAACCATAATTGTTTGTCCATCGTTTGCCCACATTTGTGCAACCAAAAAATCCTTTGTCCCCCTTAGGAAAAAAGTTATTAATCTTTTGTTTTTATAGAAACTCTCCAAAATTAAAAAAAAAAACTCTTCTATACAGTGCCCAATACATGACTTAGGAGGATGAGCCTAAGGTGCCAGTTATAGCTATCATTGAAAACCATCATTGAAAATATTAATTGTCAATTTTGAGAGATTTTGAAGAAAAAATAAATGATTATTTTGATGCAAAAAGTAAAGCTAACTGACTTAATAATTATTTCTAGGTAAAAAAAAATTCAATTTGGCTCAACTTTTCTCATAAAATGACTTTTAGTTTATCAATGATGAACTACCTTACCAATGATCATTGAAAAAATTAAAAGTTACTTTATGGGGAAGATATAGATCAAAATAATTTTGAAGTCGTAAGATATATTTCGCATTTAAATATTTAATGATTAAACAATCGAAGGCCCCCAAAATCAACAGCTAACTTTTTAAATGATGTTTTTCAATGATAGCTATAACTGGGGCCTAAGTGCGCTCGTTTGTCCATCGGCTGTTTATGATTATTCACCAAAAATAATCGTTTTTCGACCCTTAGTTCAAAAGTTATTCAACATTTTGTTTTTATAGCAAAACCCCCAAATTCAAAAAGCTTGTCCAACACCCCAAATGATAACTTACGCAAATGAAACTAATAGTGCGTTCGTTTGTTCACCGGCTCTTTAAGATTATTCACCAACAAAAAATCGTTTTCCACCCTTAGTTCAAAAGTAATTCAACATTTCTTTTTTATAGCACCACCACACAATTTTTTTTTAGCAAAATAGTTTCAATCACAATCGTTTGTCCAGGTTAGTCCAGCAAGAACAAAAATTTGTTCGACCTTCGTTCAAAAGTTATTTTCAAATTTTTATGGTGGTGCTATAAAAAAGAAATGTTGAGTAACTTTTTAACTAAGGGTGGAAAACGATTTTTTTTGTTGAATAATCTTAAACAGCCGATGGACAAACGAACGCACTAAGTCTCATCCTCCTAAATCATGTGAAGCTGTAGACGAGTTTTTTGATTTTGAAAGAAAAGCTTAATAACTTTTTCCCTGAGGGTGGACAAATAATTTGTTTGGTTGGACGAACGTGGACAAACGATGGATAATTGATTCTGATAAACCCCACCCAAAAATTTTAAGTTCGGGGTTCCCACTTCACACAGCTCCTTAGACTAGAAATTAAGGTATACAAGGACGTCTAGAATGTTTAACGTATCCCTACTTTATATTTCCCTGACCTTAATTATCATCAACTATTTTTTTTTTGTTATTTAAACAATAAGAAAAATATGGCTTCTTAGAAACATTTAGTAAAGCAAAGCACCCCATAAAGTTAGAATAGCCAATCCAATTCTGTGTTAATTTCATCAATACTGTTGATATTTAATTCATCTAAGTATTTTGGAAAACAAAAAATTATTGAGAACAGTTTACTATAATTCCCTTTAGATCCACTCCAAAATGTTTAGTAACTATCTTCCCATCAAACACAATTTTGTTCACAAAAATTTTAAATATTATACCAAATATAAAGAGTTGATTCATTAAATGCTCATACTAAGTAAAAGTTTGTCCAAACTTTGAAATTATTCAAAAAAAAAAACTGAAAATCTTCAATTGACCTTAAAATATATTTTTGTTTGTTTTGATTTTGCAGGAAGAAACAAAGCAAGCTCAATTTCTGTCGCTAGCCATTGTCTATTTTATATCCGTTCTAATGGTATCTAAATACAGAGATATTCTTGAACCACCAGCTGAGCCACAAATAACTCGTCAATCACCGATAATGCAAAGAGGCAATGCTGCCGGTAAGTTTTAATTTTAATTTTAATTAAACTTTTTTTTATACGAAAATTGATATTTTGGTTTAACTTTTTGTTTTACTAAAAACAAAAATAAAAAAAAAATACACACACTCTCTCTTTGTCAATTTATATAAAATTGATAGAAAAAAAACTTTACCCCCTATCTTGAGAAAATCTTATTCTATTGATTTTATTTATGTTTTTTTTTTTTTTTATTTCGAGTATTTCGATCGTAAAATATTAACAAAATAATTACTTTTATTTAATTCTTATAACCAAAAAAAACAAAATTAAAGAACTGGCAACAACTTTCTTTTAAATCATATACAAATAAAAACCTCCCGTATCGCTAATGAGAGTATTTTTTTCCCTATTTGTTTCTTTTATTTATTTTCACGCTGCTTTGTTCGGATCTTGTATAAAAAATAATTTAAAACTGAAAAATTGAAATCGTACTTAAACTAACAATAACACCTTTATTAATTTAAATACAAATTAAACAATAAAAAAAAAAACATTAAAACCATACTTAATCCAAAATTGTCAATCATCTTCTTTTTTTTTGTATATTTTGTAAATAAATAAATACGAAATTATGTATATTTGGCGCGCGATATATGTTTCGTTATTTGTGTTTGTTCCCTTTTTGTTTTAATTTGTTTGTCTGTCACAAAACGCACAAAATCATTTAATATTTAATATCAAAACACAATTTTGAACCATTTTTTTAAATTCAAATTGCCACCACCTTAATTGCACCTTTAATGTTCATCATTTTGCTATGCGCGCGTTTCCATCGTCATTATTCATCGCTAGAACCAACAGCAAGGCCATTGTTTCCCCAATGGTCACACCATGTGTACCCACAGTTTTTGCCCGGCTCGAATCAACACTCTGGCCAGCAGCAACAACAACAACAGCAGCTGCAGCAGCAACAACAACCTCCCTCCCTTAGTAGCAATCCCCCTCAAATGCAACATCAGCAGCATAACCATCAGCATTATTATCAGCAGCAACAAGTTGCACCCGGGTGCCCAGTTGGTGCGCCCCCTATTACCGGCCATCACACGCATCAGCATTACCATCCGGTGGCTTATGGCATGGGCCAAGTTGATCCCTCATCACCGCCATCTGGCGGAGGGGGATCTTCCTCTTTATCCTCATCGTCACAGCCTGCTTCATCATCGTCCCTGTCAAGTGTTGCATCTCAGCCCCAGCACCAGCACCAACATCACTCGCATCATCATAGCATGAAACAACAGCAACCGCCATCATCACAACATTTCATGATGAATGGCTCATCAACAAAAATGGCGTCGATAAACAGTAATAACGGCCATCACATTATGCACAACAATCACAATAGCACCAATAAATATTCAAATGACATTCAAAATACAAATAATTATTATCTTCGTGGTGGAGGGGGAGTTGGTGGTGGTGGAGGAGGAGGAGGAGGAGGTGGCATGGTTAACGGTGACAGTCATCACCTACACAATGGCGGCGGTCAACTTCCTGCGCCACCTTCCGTAGGATTAGTTAACTCGATGCGTAATCGCAATGGCATGGGGCCCGCCATCACTGGTGGTGGACAGATAAGCTATAAGACAACCAACGGGATAAATAATAATTACCGTTATCGCAATAACACAGGTAGAGATGCAGCCAGCAAAATCATAATTTTGGAACGATTTTTCATTTTAAATAAAATTATTTGTGTTGTAATTTATTTGTAGAAGTTTTTTTTTCATAAATTGCACGCTAACAAGTGAAAATTCATTTGAAGCACCCTGTCTCCACCCTACCCACCACAAAACAAGCAACACACTTTTTTGTTTGTATATTTTTATTTAAATTTTATTTTGTGAATTTAATTAAATTTTCCTTTTTTTTGTTAGAATGAAAATTATTTAATAAATACCCCCCACCTGTTGGCAGGCACCCAAACCTCCCTCGACCCAGGGTGGGGTGTGGTAGGGTGCTTGTCGACTTTATATGAAGGAAAATTATTGTCAATAGTCATCCATGATTAAAATAAAATTATTTATGCATGCAAAATTGATGTTTAAAATTAATGCGATGTGATGTTATTTGACACTTTGTGGGATAAAGCTATAGATAGGGGTGGTGTTAGAATTAATTATATTATTATCGTCCTCACCAAATTCGCACACATTGATGCTGTTTATAGGTATGGGACTGGTGTCTGGTCCTTTGTTTTGTCCTGCTCAAAGCCTGAGTAGTGTTCCTATGTGTTATTTTAAATTTGAGGGCATGATTTATTGTTGTTTGTTTTTCCAAAGGACGATGATTATGTGAACTTTATAATAATCATTAAATTTTGCATATTTTGTACACCTACCTACACGAAAATGAAAATTCATTTAGGATCGATGGATATTATAATTATGTGGATATTATCACAAGGATATTGAATGAGATGATGATGGATAAATAGATTAAGAGAATACTGTTACGTTTGTGTTTCTAATACGTACTATTCTATAATCTATGATTATGACATCAACGGTGTTTAGATTTTCGTAGCCCATGTGATATTTAATATTAGGTGATATGGGTACTCATTTTAATAATAATTATTATAAAAGAGAAGAGAAGGGTAGTTCTATTAGAGTAGTTAGTTTTTGAAAATAGCTCCTATTTCAAAGTGTTGTAATTTATGGATAGGATTTCTATAATTTTATCCAAAGGAATATTATTAAATCTAATGCGTTGTGTTAACAAACAAAAATACGTAATTTAATTATTTTGAAATATAAAAACCTGCCTTTGTAGTTTAAATCTATCAGAATTTAAAATTTGAGCTTTTTAAAAAGGTATCGATTTGTTTCTAATTAAATAAAATTTAAAAAAATTAAATTGCTTAGCTAAGGGGAGATTTTAGAGGTCCTTCAAGCTGCGTCGTCCACAACGGAAATTCAAAAATCTAATGATGCAGGAACTAAGCGCTTTTTAGGTGCTAATTTGGTACCCCAATTCGGGCCGAGCACTTAAAAGCCTTCCATGACCAAGCTTGACCTCAAGCTGCGTCGTCCACATCTTCAAATACAAAATTTCAGAATTCTAATGATGCACGAATTAAGCGCCTTTTAGGTGCTCATACATTACCCCAATCCGGGCGGAGAACCTTAATGCCTTCCCACTGAAACCCGTGGACCCAGCTTAACGTCAAGCTATAAAATTCAAGCATTTTTAATAGAAGGGAGTGGGAGTTGTCTATCTCCCCTTAGTAGACGTCAGAGGGGGCAAATAAAAAAAAAGTTTCTTAAACGAAAATATAAAATATTAAAAACAACGGCAACAAAATTGTAAGCATACAGAAAATGAATAACAAATTAACAGACATACTATAGGTATAAGCTATTGAATAAAGGTAACGAAATATGAAAGGAAGAAAGGAATTTATTTTTGATTATGTTCTTCTGCAACTTAAGATTGCTTAAAAAAAAATATGCCCAAATTCATCCATGCATTTCTGAGACAAGGGTCACACTGTTCATTTTTCAACATATTTGGTATACCTAACTCGAAAAATAAGCCGAATTTGAGATTTCAGCTTAAATAACTTTTTGTTGGAAATAAGATTTTCTCTTAAAGTGAGTTGCTTTAAAAAATTAAAAAAAAAAATTCAACACGAACAAAAATTTAAACCGACATAAAAAAGTCTAAAAATTATGACTTAATTTTTTTTACTCAATTGCTCAAAAATTTTTTTTTTGTGTGCAAAGGTAGATGCAAGATTTATTCAAGTGAAAAGAAGAAGAGGCTCAAGCCTTTAATATGATGGATCAACAATGAGTTTTTGATAAAATTTGGCGGGAACATGCCCATCCAAAAATAGTCATATTTTTTAATTTTGTTTATGTTCTTGCTGGTATATTTTTTAAAATGGGTTGAGATTTTCTTTTTTATTTAGCATTTTTCTTATTATTTTTTTAAACCATCCACTTTAATAGAAAATCTAATTTCCATCAAAAAGTTTTAAAAGTTAAATTTTTAAATTCGGCTTAATTTTCGAGTTTACCAAAAAATATTGAAAAATGAGTAGTGTGACCATTGGATGAATTTGGAAGAATTTTGTATTTTAACCAAGCTTAAGTTCCAGACAAACATAGCTAGTCAATAACAAAACACCTTCAACGGAATTGTTAGCAAAACTAAAACGTAATGAAACATAAAGTTAATAAAAATATCTAATACCATTAAAAACGTAAAAAATAAAAAAACTAGTTAGAATGAGTATCATCCCGAACATCACTTTTGCCTCAAGTTGAATGGGAATAAAATAAAGATATAGAGTGTTTTCTTAATTTGGAACTGTTAAAACTAGTTTTTTGCAAAAGTTGTGTTTTTGTTCTACATTATGCTATTGAATAGACCCGATTTTAGGGGAAGAAGGGAACAATTGAGTTCACAGGGTTTTTATTTTTGGATATGTTTGCCTCAAACTTGAGCTTCCTTAAAACACAAAATTCGCCAAAATGCACATTTCTATCTTAATAAAAAAGGAAAAGTTCGGGCCTTTTCTTCGTTTTCTTATAAATTTTGATCGTTGCCTCTTTTCAACTTGCAATGCATTGGTATACTTAATGGCAAGTTTTCCATTCGTGAAATAATTCCCAGTCGAGATTTTGATCATATATGACATTTCGATGATAGAGAACTCGTAAAAATTGGGTCCTGTAATATTTTCTGTCCATCTGTATAATTGCATTAACACAGACCTACAGACTGAAGGAATGGATCAATTTTTTATTTGTGTTTTATAGGTATGTTTTGTAATAAGGATTATTGAAATTGTTGTTTTTCGAGAAAAAAAACAACGGTACCTTCCATAGAACCATTTTTTTCTCTTTCAAACCTTTCTCGTTATAGTAGAGGCAATGGGGAAAAACCTGAAAAAAAGTTTTGACGTCTGAAAAGTTTGAATGCAGTTTTGAAGAGGGGTTGCTTCTTAGCATAAATCTCGATTTGCGGGATTTTTGGTGTTGTGGCGCGTCCGCCATTTTGGAAAGAAGAAAGAAAATTAAGTTTTTTTTTAAATTTAGAGTTGAGTCACCGTATCCTGTACTATTAACGGCTTTACTGATTTTAATGAAATTTCTTATATGATAGCCCATAAACAACCTTAGCAATATTGCATACGAACATTTTCAGTTCAAATTTTGTTGAGATTAAATGGGATTACAAAAAAAAAAAAATGTTAAAGTAAATATTGTGTTGGGGTCTAAATTCTGCCGTGGTAAAAATTCTTTTTTCAAAATTCTTCTTTCAAAATTCTGCTTTTAATAGTTCTGCTTTTCAAAATTCTGTTTTACAGAATTCTGCGAATAATAAATAAAAGTTTCAAAAATGTAAAAAAGCGCGCGCTTTTTTAAAACTAAACTTAATTTGGGAGAGAAGTAGGTACCTAGTTTTCCCTATAAAAGTAAACTCCGCTCCACTTGAATAAAACAAACTTTTTGTTTACTGTCTGAGCCTGTAGCGCTTTTGTTAATTTATAAATTCACCTTTTCGATTTAGTTCCTATAAGAGGAATCTATTGCTTTCAAATACTTTCACATACACTTTGCTCCACTTGAATAGAAACAAATTTTTTTGTAATTATAGGAGCGTGTGGCGCTAGAGAAAGAGAAATCTATTGCGATTAAAACTGCAGAGACAGAATAATTCAGGAAAATACCATTAGGTTATTTTTTACCACTTTTCTAATTACTTCATTTAAAACACTGTTTTTTTTTTTGCCCCACTTGAACAGAAACATTCTTTTAAATAAGGAAACAAATTGAAAAAGTGCAGTAAAATTGGGTAGTATTCTATTCGTAATCATATTTTAATATGTTTGCTACCATCTTTATTTGAAACAACTTGAAAAATCCATTTGCAGACTGAATCATGGAGTTATTTTATATAATTTAAACAAACTGCACTTCATGCTTCTTTGATTGTAGCAATAAGTGATTCTTTGTCCTCATATTGTCGGTCGGAATCGTAAGCTTTACGAGCCATCCATCTCATACCTTTTCAATAATGTTTAGGTCCGGAGAATACGGTGGCCATTGAAGTAAAGTAACATTTTTCTCAGATATCCAACTGTTAATGATCCTTGCGTTGAAGATTGGCACGTTTTCTTGTTGAAATGTCTATGGTCTTGGTCAAAAGACATTGGTAAACTTAGGGAAAGCTTCTTGCAGTATTTCCTTGTAGGAGTTTGCCGTCATTTTCAATGTGGGAAAATCCAGAACAATTGTTCAAAAACAGAAAATCGCACCTCACGCCATTACACCGCCTTCTCGGATATGAAGGCGCTCCAGGAACCTGTGTTCCTCCTTTATAACATGAAAATAGTAATTGAAGCGCTTAGAAGATGAAGGTGTTAAGTGACATTTTTTGAAATTTAGCTTTTTACCTACAGATGGAAGTGTTATATGAAAACTTAAATTTCTGATTCGTCTGTACTCTTCTATCGCCTCTAGATTCATATTTAGCCAAAGATGAAGGTGTTATATGCAATCACTTTAATAATAAACTTTGTGGATGAATGTGTTAAATGCGCTTAACTCCTTTATATTAAGTCCTTTATACAAAAATAATTTTATCTGAACTTTTCATTTCGTGCATAAAGGTGTTATGTGGGCATTTTAAGATAAGACATTATAGGTGAACACCACAAAAATAAGTGCGTGTGCAGGCAAGAGGGACCAGCCAACACACACTACTTCAAATTTAAATATTCCGACGCAGGTGGCTTAACATGATGGCTAAATTCATCAATGGTTTTATTTAAATGCAATTTCAGCATATCCTGGAGAAAGGAAAGAGAAAAAACTAACAAAAAATAAGTAAATTACAACATATCAACAAATCACTTAACACCTTTATAAAAACAAAATTAAATTATATGCAAAAAAGTTCCTAGATAAAGGTGTTAAATGCACAAAAGTGTAAATATCTCAACAACTATTTGCGTTAAATAAAAAAGATTCCTAAAATTTAATTCGCCTGAGTTTTATTGACTTTAAAGTATCCTTACAGTATTTTTATTATTTTCATAAAAAAAGTTATAGCCAATAAACTTTAAATGATTATAATTCAAATGTTTAAAAATGTCGCTTACGTCCTTCATCTTCTAAGGGCTTCAATTAAATCCGTCCGGGCCATCATAATTGAATTTTTTTTCATCAGAAAATACCACTTTTGTCCACTCTTCCTTCCACGTCATATTCTTCCTGCAAAAATCTATTATATTCTGTCTTCGTATTGGATTTAACGGTGATTTTTTCTTCAATTTTAGGCGCTTTAAATGTTGTGACCCACGAATAACACGTCTAATAGTGCTAAGACTCGCTGTAATACCACTCTTAGCCTTGATTTTAGCAGCAGAGCCGCTTGAATATGAAGCCAGTCTAATTATCTTTCTCCGGTCTGCTTCTGTTGTGGCTCTTGATTGCCTACCTTACATATTTTTCCATAGTTTTCTTTATTTCTATGGTTCGACCAAACAATTTTCACACTTCTACTTATTTTTTGGCAATTGTGCGTAGGTGAAGATTGTTTTCCGCTTGTACTACTATTTTGGCTTTTTTCTGCAGGGTTTAATAGTTTTCCGCGGCCCATCTTTTCTTTGACAATTATTCTTTTTAATCTACACTTACAATATTTACCAATATTTTTTCTTCTTACCGTAATCTATAAAGACAAAACGCACACTGTTTCTATTCAAGTGGCGCAAAAAAACAGGGTATTCTATGAAGTAGTTAGAAAAGTGGTACAAAAATAACCTTATGGTATTTTCCTAAAGTATTCTGTCCCTGCAGTTTTAATCGCAATAGATTTCTCTTTCTCTAGCGCCACACGCTCCGATAATTACAAAAAAATTTGTTTCTATTCAAGTGGAGCAAAGTGTATGTGAAAGTATTTGTCATTGCCTTTTGACAACTGGAAGTGAAAGTGTGCTTTAAATTATTTATGGCAGTTCAAACGCAACGAAATAGACATTTCGAAGAACACAGAACAATGTTGAAACATGGCATCGTCAACTTAAGGTTATAGTCGGTCGCAGTCATGCAGGTGCTGGTGGTCATAAATGATCTCAAAAAGGAACTTATCACTGCCAAAGCTGAAGCTAAAAGGGTCAAAAATGGAGAGAGAATAAAACAGAAAAAATCAATTACATATTGTAAAGAACAACCAAAAAAAAGAATTTTAAAAAAGAGAACAGATTTAGATTCCTTAAGCAAATAACATGTTCTCTGTGGTTCTGCTTACATGTTCGTTTTTGCATTATTTTATGAGAAAAGTTTATTACTTTTTGTTGTTATTTTTATTTGGTACATCGTTAATAAATCCTTCTTAAAAAAAAATCAGCGTAAGCAGAATTTTATTTTTCTATATTATTACTTGTCAGTATTTTGAAAAGCAGAATTTTGTAAAACAGAATCGAAAAAAAGCAGAATTTAGAAACCAGAACTTCGACTTGCTCCCGTAAATATTATGAAAATGGGTTGATGATTATTTTTAAATTTTGGTATTAATGGTAATAATAATGATTTGATAATTGTTTTGGTTTATATCTGCTTTAAGAAAATTATATTTTTTTTTTGATCCGTCATATTAAATGCCTGAATTTTCAATTTTTTTATTAAGATATATCTTGCGCCTTTCTTTTCGAAATTCGAAGATTTTTCGATTTTTTTAGGTTACTTTTTGTAAGTTTTTTCTACTAAGATTTTTTTTTTAAATTTATATATTTATATATTTATATATTGATAGGTAAATAATCTAATTTGCGCGCGTGCATAATTTTCAGCGCGCTGATTTTTGTTTATATTCATAGGCAACCCAGTTAATAATTTCAATCATAAAATGTCTATGTTTTTGTTTAAAAAAAACCTGGCGACTGGCCTATTACCTACTAGTCTCACAGGCTTCGCAAATCTTTAGATTCATGTGGCATCACATTCATAATGGACCAATATACATATGACCAATGGACCAATATAGAAGTTGGCAGTCCAACATTCACCTAAAGTAATGGGTCCAATGCAGTAGTTTGCATTATTTTTTTGCGTTTGTTTGCATTTCTATTCCTGATTTGGCAGTTCATCAATTAGTGGGTGTAATCAAGTAAGAACTTGCAGTAAGGCTCCAAAGAATAGGCTAGTTCCAAATTGTGAAGCCCTTAATTAAAAAATGCGTATACCTATGCTAACTTCACAGTGAAGTAACATGGTGTATCTCGAGAAACAAGCATGCTAGGAATTTGCAGAAAGGCTCCAAATTTGCGTTTTTTTTTTAAATTTCAATATACGCTAGGCTGCAAATTCCTAGCATGCTTCGAATGAATTTTTTTTTCAATTTAAGGAATACAAAAGACTGCAAGTTTGCAGTGAAGTTAGCTGGTCACTCGATTAAACTCACTATTTGATGAACTGCAAAATCGGGAACAGAAATGCAAAATTTTCCCTGAGAACTTCACAGTCATCAATGTAATGGGTCAATATAAATGGTCTGTAAGCCACTTTGACCTAAATTAACATACTCCAGTGATAAATAATTACAAAACCTAGCTCTGTGGTAGGGGTCAGAAAATTGAAAATTGGTAGAATAAACCAAATAACAAATGATACAAAATTACAAGAACAACAAACACACTTTACTGAAAAATAAACGACAACAACAGCAACATGTCAACGTACGTATTCATTTATGTATTATTGAGAGGGAATGTAGATTACTCAAAGCAAATCAATTTTATATAATTGAAACTTGTCAATTCCAAATGTTCGTTATGTTTTTGGTTAATTAACAAAAAAAAATTATGTACAACACAATCCGAAAGTATATTCAATAAAAATGTTCGGTGTGTGTTTTTGTCGTGGTGAAACGTTAAACCATTCAATTACAGAACAACAATTTTCTAGATGGAACTTGAAAATTGAATGTGAGGAATGAAGTATTTTCGATTCCTGATGTCATTATTTACTCCAGTTTCCTATTTCATCCCTTGATTTTTGTATTTTTTTCCTCTGTATTTCTATTAAATTCTGTATTCTGTATCACTATTACTATACATACATGTATAATTATGTATGTATATATGTTTGAAGGATAAGGTTAGGTACCTTAATTATACAATATTCAATTAAGGATTGTGTGTGGCCAAAATAGAGTGACAGGATGAAGTGCTTCTGACCGGACCAATTAACTTACACATTGGGAATATTTTTTAAATGTCCATTTTGTATTTTAAGAGGACTTGACTGTTAATAGGTATTTTATTTTGTATGATAGTATAATTGACACGGCAGATGATTTGATATTTTAAGTTTTTTAAGACTTTCACATTCTCTTTTAGGTTCATCCTTGATGATTTGTTGTCCATTTTCAATGCGTCCAATACACTTACTATATACAAATAAATCCTACCCTTCTTACCCGCTGTAAAGTTTATAAAAGCTGAAATAAGTTTCTAGCCTGTAAATACAGTAGCTAACCTCCCTTAATTGCACAGTTTGTCTGATGACTTTTTCTGAACAAATATCCGAGGATTCAATTATCTAAAACCCGCTTAATTCTTTCTCTCGTGAGACCTACCAATATTCGCTTAATTAATGATATATTTATTTGAAACTATTAAAAGGTCAGTCAAGAGAGGAAAACTTTAGGAAAAAAAAAAAAAAACCAAACAAAAATAAAAGTAATTCAACACCTTTTATATTAAAAATTCTTTGCAACAATGAAAATTGTGTGTTCGCCGAAGTAATTAAATGTTTTTAGTTTGATACCTGAAATTGTAAATGAAGCTTCTTTTTTCGGCTTCAAGATCTTAGCACCTCATAAGTCCAGGAAAATAAGATATTCACAAGAAATTCCGACAAAGCTGAATTTTGGTGGAGAGCTTCAATTTCTTGTCCTGAACACCTCAAAAGTATCCAAAATTTGGGGTGCACCTGAAAGTTTTAGGGGTTTGGGGGGCCTTTTTGCTTGCGATACAGGTACTATATGGTAAGTTATGGATTCGTAAACAAAAATCGAACTCGGGTTAATAATTTTCCCTAACATTACGATGATATAGAACGCGAAAAAAGTGGGTCCCGCAATTCTGTCTGTCTGTCCTCGCCCGTACAGCCTAAACGGCTAGAGGGATTTTCTCTAACTTGGTATATAGTGTTTATTGACTACTATGCCCAGACGTTTTTTAAATTTTTTTTTAGGACAAAAAATAACGGTACCTACCATACAATTTTTCACCATAAAGAAAAATAATATGTTTCTCAAAAACAGGTCCGAAGATTTTGCTAATCAAAATTAAAATAAATAAAGTAAGGAACTTCTACTTTTATATTATTTTTTTTATTTTCATAAATTGTATATTTTGGGTACCTCCAGTAAAATAATTTTTTTGTTTTTTGATTTTCTCGAAAACAGTTAAAGTGAAAATTTTCATTTTCTTATGGTAAATCTTCTAAAAACTATAAACATTACTGTGAACCAGAATAATAAAAAAAATTTAAAATTTAAAAACAAATCAATTTTTTTTTTTTGAAAACTAAATATTTTAAAACGACTTGGTCAATATTTTCAAAACTAGGTGTAGAATACTTGAAAAAATCATCTAGCTAAATAAAAAAAATGTTGAAAAACCGTTAAGAAAAAAATTATTTTTCTCGAAAACGGCTACAAGAATTTCGATTAAAAAAGGTGAGTTTACTATTTAAGGTATGGTCAATATTTTGATGAAAACAAATTTTACCAATTATGGTTAATAACGGTACCTGTCATTGAACCGATTTTTTGTTTTCAAATTTCTCGTAAACGGCTGCTCCTATTTCGACCAAAATTTTTTATACAAGAGCTCCTTCACAATTAAAATTTTTTGAAATTCAGTATCTTGAAAACGGGCTAATGATTTTTTTTTTTATTTTGTGTAAAATTTTGACTAAAAAGCCATTAAAATAATACATTTATAGTTATTTAAAGTAATTTTTTTTTAAACGATATCGTATTATTTTGGAACCAATAGCTATATGTGTTATAACTATCATTGAAAACCATTATTGAAAAAGTTAGCTGTTGATTTTGAGACCCTTCGAAAGTTTAATCATTAAATATTTGAATGCAAAAATATAGCTTACGACTTCAAAATTATTTCTTTTCCAAAAAATATTAATTTTGACCAATATCTTCCCCATAACGTAACTTTTAATTATTTCAATGATCATTGGTATAGGGTAGTTCATCATTGAAAAATTAAAAGTCATTTTATGAGAAAAGTTGTGCCAAATTGAATTTGGTTTTACATGGAAATAATTACTAAGTCAATAAGCTTTACTTTGGCATCAAAATAATCATTTATTTTTTCTTCAAAATCTCTCAAATTTAACAATTAATATTTTCAATGATGGTTTTCAATGAAAGCTATGACTGGCCCCTATGTGCTTGTACATCATCAATTTCTAGCTACGTTAAAGTTGTTAGCTACGAGAGCAAGTTTGTGCGATCCAGTCGTACCTATTTTCTTACTAAATTATTCGAAATCTGTAGGTTCTTTTGAAAATAGTTGTGGGTAAACATTGTAGCTCATAAAATTCTAGGCAAAAAGATTGCAACCACTTTTTTCGTACAATTGATAGATTTTGAGAAAAACGATCGAAAACATTAGGCCGCTGTATCTACATTTAGTCAAAAAAACATGTAATATGGGAGGATATTTATTAAGTTATTAAATGGGGAAATTTTGTTTGGGGTTATGTTTTGAAAAATATTTTCTATTAAATGCTAAACTAAGTTTTGAGAGTAGTACCGGAAGGGATACAATTATCTACAAAATGACATGTTAAAGACCTCTGTACGTCAATTCGTTTTTAAGTAATGGCGGTTGAAAGTTGTCTACCAGTTGTTTTCATATCATTTTGTAAACAAAATAAAATTCTCAGAAGTAATTAGACAAAATAATATGAAAAAACATATTTTTCACGATGGCGGCATTTCCCTTTTAAAAGTTGGTTTATTAATAGAAAATATTTTTCCAAATATAACCCCAAACAAAATTTCCCCATTCAAAAATATGTATAATAAATATCTTCCCATATTAATTTTTTTGACTAAATGTACTGCACCCAAATGTTTTCGACCGCCTTTCTCCAAATCTATCAATTGTACGAAAAAAATGTTATAATCATTTTTGTCTAGAATTTTATGAGTCACAGTGCTTACCTACAACTTTTTTTCAAAAGAACCTACAGCTTGCGAGTAATTTAGGAAAAAAATCCATTTTACCCCCTTTATCCCCCCTAAAACTTTTAGCTCCACCCCAAATTTAGGGTACTTTTGACGAAATGTTAGGACAAACAAAATGAAGCTCTCCACCAAAATTCGGCTTTGTTGTCGGTATTTTTTTGAAGTAAGGACATTTTTTCATCTAATTTTCCTGGACTAATACGGGATATTCGAAAAAAAAAGTATCCCATCTACAAGGTCAGTAGGGCTGGCCACGAGACGAGACTGGCTTTTAATCAACCGAGACGAGACTGTATATTTGGACAGAAATTTATAGAGAGTCTTATAAATTAAAAAATCCAATTTCAGTTAAATATTTATTTTCTTCTGCACGTATTTAAACTATAATCGAAAATATTTCGTTGGAAATCGTACTTTCGGAGACGAGACTTAATTATACGAGACCCAAACGAGACTGAAAATTTTCGATTTTAACGAGACCGAGACGAGACTCACAAAAGACTCACAGAGTCTCGTCTCGTGGCCAGCCCTAAAGGTCAGTAATTGGTCAAAAATGGTCAAGTAGTTTCAGAAATTGGTCAGCCATAGGAAAATTTAAATCAGTGGTTAAAGCTTTTCAAGGTCAAGAGTTATTTTCTAACAACTTATTTATGGGATATTCGCAAATAAAAAGTATAACATTCGAAAGGCCACCAAATCGTGACTAAATGTCCGCTAGTTTCAGTAATTTTTCAGAGATGTTTTTTTTATTAATTTTAAAGGTTTGTTCCAAGGTCACAGTATAAAACTTTGAGCACCTCATTTATGGGATATTTGAACAAAAAAAAAACACTTACAGAAAGTAAATCAAATCTACATAAAAGGTCACCTAATTTCAGTTATTGGCCAGCGATAGTTTTTTTTTTAATCATTTTTTAAGTTTTGTTTTTCAAGGTCGTATAAGTCCTAAAGAAACAAAAAATTAAAAATGTATATATGAGGAAATCAATGACTGACCCAACTTATCTGTGACCCAAAGCAGTTGACCCTTTATAAGAATTAAGTTAACTTTAAAATGGTATATTTTTTTCTTTGAAAACTCCATAAAGAAGTGCTTAAATTGTTATAAGGCATCGAAAAAAAAACAAATACTTTAAAAATTAAGCGAGCAAACGAATTAAGCTAAATGCAATTACGTGGGGATGATTTTTAATAGTATTTATCGAGTTATAGAATTTATAATAAAACTAAACAAAAACTGGTTATCATATTTATATTAAAAAGAACTCTAACCGCAATACAGTGCTTTCTTTCCTATCAACTTATTTGTCGTGCAAAGAAAATAGAAGAAAAACATACTACTAATATGCCAGTCGTAAAATGCATCAGAATATTGTTCGTATTCGTTGATTAGTTTAATTTAATTTATTGGTTCAATGAGTTTATTCGTTAATTTAATGAATTTATTCATCGAATCAACGAATAAGTCTAACAAAAAGAAAATTTAACTTTATCTAATTGAATGTTTTTTTTTGTTATTTATAAAAATAAGTCTTTTATTGCGGCCTTTAGAAAAAGACAAATGTTGTTTATTAGGTAAGGCGATCCGCAACTTCCTTTATTTATTTTTTTAATTATGTTAGTTTCATGTTTATATTTGAAATAAAAAAAAATCAAATATTGATTTGTAAAAAAAAAATTATTAGTGTCAAAATAATCAGGAAAGAAAAATGTGCAAAAATGAGCAGGTTTTAATCGAAATTAAAGAAGGAATTGATTATTTAAAGGTTAAGTCTATATGATTTTGTCGTCCAAAAACATTTTATAAAAATCAACTTGAATGGTCTTCTTTGTTTTGAAATTAAAATAAACTTTTATCAGTTAAAATACTTTTTTTTTACGAGTATGTTTATTTTTTCGTACCTGCCTTTGTGCTTGTGATCGGAATGCTGTTGATATCAATGAATTATTTATATATAAATTTGTTTTCATATTTATCTATTAGAGCTTCTTTGCATTGCTTTATTGCACAAACTCATATAATAAGTATAAATAGGTTTTATTTCATTAATTTTTTTATTTTCAGCCTTTTTAGATATTTTGGTTTTAATGTTTTTTTTACATATATCTAGTATCTATAAATAAAAAAGTTTACAAAATTTCCTTTCACAAAAACACAAATGGGTGTGTTTCAAATTTATGAATTACTAACTAACACTGTTTTTTTTAACAAAAACAAAATGAAAAAACTCCTACCGGCCTATTAAACTATATCCGTTGCCTCGATTAAGTTTCTAAATTTGTATTTGTTTTCTTTCTTTTGTTTTTTTTTTTTGTATAGCTTATTATTTTTATTGTGTTATATTTTAAAATGTATTCAAAATCAATTAAAATAAAAAAACTTTATGTCTACACACTGGAATACTTAATTTAAGATTATTAAAAATAATCAAAGGACAATACCAGAAATCCTACTCTAGATATTTTTGTTTTTTAATTTTATTTTATATATTTTAATTGACTGCAAGCATTTGTTACTCCAATTAGTGTTCGGAAGGACAAGGATCCTTTTGTGTTCTTTTATTATGTTTTGCTTTGTTTTTATATTCAAAAATATATATATACAGAAAAGATATATATTTTAACCTACATTATATAAATCTGTATTTATATTATGTTTTTTTCTTCTCTTTCTTTGCATTGCCCACGCTTTTTAGGCTCTCGAACAATTCAGGATGGCGACTATGAAATTATTGTTGTTGATGAAAATAATCCTTCAGTGTTGGCGGATAACGATTCACATTCAAGTGGACCCCCTTCAATTAAGGTGAGTGAAATGTTTCTTTTTTTTTCTTTTACCTTTAAGCAAAACCGAAAACTTGAAACAAATGAATGAATATATAGTTAAGCAAAAAAAGTGAGGTTAAATAAGGAAAACATGGATATAAAATGCATTAGTTTTTGTTTGAACTTCTTTGCATGATGATACGGGCTTGGATTTATATCTAATGGAGGAGGTCATTTAATTATTATTTTTTTAATTTATTTGTTTTACTTAATATTCATATTTATTTTTAAACATAATAAAACTAAAATTTAAAAACTAATAAAATTGCATGTTAGAGTAATATGGGTGTAACGGCGGCGGCAGTGTCCAGTGGCAAGCCACTACAGCAGCAGCCACTTTCACCACCAAAACCTGTAATGCCAAAAAAACTACCAAAGGTAAACAAATAAATAATAAATGGATAAATGATATTATTTTGTCAATTTTTGGGAGAACACGTTTTTTTATATTTTTTTTTTAATTTTTAAACTTTTGTCTAGTTACAATTTGATATTTTATTAAGTGTTTGCACATAGATAGACAACAATTATTTATTATTAATATTTTAGTTATAAGAAAAAAGCACACATCACAAAGCACAATTGATACACGTTGTTTATATGAACTATACAAGCACCTTTGCTTTGATCGTAATATTTTTAATGATGGCGACTATTCTGTACTGCAAATTGTTAAAAATTAAACTTCCCTGGAGTCACGGTAATTTATAGTTTGTTTACTTTTAGTCTTTTTCGTGTATAATCCTTGTTTAATTGTAAGGCGTCCGACTTCAAAAAACTATTAATAAACACTTTTAATTGTAGGCTAAGGCTGCGCGTACAGTAGTGCGACAAAGCGATGCGATGCGAGAAGCGATGCGAGAAAGTATTTGAGCAAAATTGGTCAAAAGAGTTTGTGAACATGATGCTTGCTATAAGTATTTGATAAATTCGCAACACTCGCAGCAAATATCGCTTCACTGTATCCACGTTTATAAGAATAAATGTAAATATTTTTCTCGCACGGAAACATTTCTTGCATCACATCGCTTTATCGCACTACTAAACGCGCAGCCTAAGTAAGATACGTCCTAGTTAGACACTCGAATCAGCTGTGTGTTGTTTTTAGTGGTGAGACAGCTATTGCGATAGCTGCTATTAATAACTCTGCTATTACCCTGAGCAGAAAGCAGAAGTGATTGTTCTTCAATGTAACTGCTCACTGCAGTCGCTTTGCCTTTTGCTCTCTAGTGATAAGTGATTTTCTTCATAAATCATAATAATGCATGTTCGCTGCTTTTTGACCATGATATTCTTTATAGCTGAGTAGATGCAGAACAGCTAATAGCGATCAGTTAATTTATAAAATGCTGATGAAAAAATATATTTTGTGAGCAGGTTAATATCGCATTTTGGTGAGAAATAAAATTTAAAAAAAATTACGAAAAAAATTGAATTTATTGGTATTGGAGAGGTTTTTTTAATCCATCGATATCGTAGATATCCTTCAATGGAATTTGACATTTTATGGCTTGACAGATGGAAAACAAACTATATTTTAACGTCTAATATATATTTCGTTTCAAATGTCACCCAAAAGCCCTTAAATCGCTCGTTTAAAAAATCGGATTTTCAAAGGAAAAATTCTGATTTTTCAGAGCATTTTTAATCCATCAAAATCGTAGGCATCCTTCAAGGAAATTTGACAGTTTATGGCTTGACGGGTGTGCAACAAACTATATTTTGCCGTCTTATATATATTTCGTGTCAAATCTCACACAAAAGACCTTTATTCACATTTTTCCAGAGCATACAAAAAAGACAAAAAATTTGTCAACATTATCTGCATTCTTAAGAGTGATTAAATAGCTGCTTATTTAAGCTGCTCTTTTCGTTTACTGCTCACTGCGATCACTGCTCATTTAAAATCGCTCTTAAGCACATCCTAAGTTGTTTTAGCCCTGAATATCGAGGAACTCTATTTTATTAAATAATGTATAAAGCATTTTATTTTACTACTAGCTGGCCTGCCCCATCTTAACTTGGGCAGAAAAGGCTTTGCTATGAGATTAACAAAAGAGATTTCTAAGTATGAATTTCGCAACTGTCAAAATTTCATGCATTAAATCTCTAATTTAAAAAAAAAAGTACTTTTTTGTTAGAATGATTCAAAAACTAAACTTGAAACAAAAATTTCCTAAAATTTGAAGAAGGTCAAACAAGGTTTAGAAAGTGCTACCCAGGCACGTATTTAGAGGGGGGCTCGAGGGGCTGAAGCCGCCTTTGAAAGGATCTCTTACAAAAAAAGTTAGAAAGAATTTAATTAAAGCACATTTCAGAAGCCTGTTATGTGTAAAAATTATTGAAAATACAGAAATGAAATGAAAGTGTCTAAACTGTAATTATTTCTCAATGAAATGGCATTCCGTTGAGGAGCAATTTATTTTCTCGTCAACTTAATCAATTTTCTCATAGCGAATTGTACTAAGACAATTTTTTAAATAAAAGTTCATTATGTAGACAAGTCTAAGTAAATAGGTTTAAGCTATTTGCTAACAATGTGCGCCTCAATTCCGGTAAATAAAAATAGAGAGCATTGATCCTTTTAAACGACGAGAAGACTTAAAAGTACCTATGAAGATATACATTTTGTTTTGTTATTGGTATCCAAGCCACTGAATTGTTAGATATTAAAGTTATAATTTTTAATTCTAAATCCGCCATATGACTTCGTTAAGGAAGGATTATGGAAAGTACAAGAATAAGCACTATTTGGTATGATCTGAGTTTATTGATGGGATAATGATACATAGTATAATTCTGCTATAACAGAAATAATAATTCTGTCATTAATAGATTAAAAAAGAATTTGAAGCCAACAACAGCTCACCTGTATTATAATAAGAGTTCATAAATAAGTAAAAAAAAGTCTTGAATAAAATATATACAAAAAATAAATAAAAAAGTGTTAAATAAAATAATAAAAAAAATTGGGATGTTCGCAATTTGAAAGAGGGTTTAGTTATCTGTGTGCAAAATTGGTGGGGCCATTATATCGATAGAGGGCCATATTCGAAAAATATGACAAATCTCGTAAAAATCCTCAACATTTTAGAGAAGTTAAACAAAGAATTTGAATATTTACTTAATTTGTAGCAACGTACATTTTTGCTAGTTCTGTCCTCTGAATTTGTTTGTATACGACACCAATATTTACGCTAAGAGACAGTAAAAATAATACAATCTAAGAAAATACAAAGCTAGGTACTCTGGTATGTATACACAGTTTTAAACCATTAGTTTACAGATTTACTTGGAACGCACGCAGCGTGTTTTAAAATTTAACGGGTAGTGAAAATCCCTACTTTAGGGCGTGCTCGCAACAAAAAAATATGAACGACTGAATCGCACGAACTTGCTCTCGTAGCCAACAACAAGAATACAGATAGACATTGACGGTGTAGAAATAGAAATGGTTTAATAATAATTGTATGTCATTCCCATTAATTATGGAACACAAGGTCGTTCAATTGCCTCCCTCGGCTGGCTTCGCAGTAGGACATTCTGTCACTCCAATTTTCCAAGACCTTGTTGATGGTTTCGGGCTATTATAGCTCACGGATTACTTGGATGATATTGGCATAAAGTGCTTGAATTCTTTCCGGATTGTTGGCATAATGCAGATGCGAGGCGGCCAATTGACATCGCCAAAACGTCTGATAACACGATTCGAAAGTTTGGTGCGTAAATGATCGAATGTGGCATGGGCTGTGTGGCATGGATGGCGTGCTATCCTGCATAAACCAGAGGCCCTCCGAATCCATGCAGTAAAAAAATTGCAGTAAAAAAAATAAGTCGGTTGACATGGCTCCGTAACACCCACCGTTGACCTAAACGTTGTTCTCAGCCTCATTTCGCAAGACAAATGGTCCAATGATGCCACCACTTTACAATCCGCACCAAACTGTCACTCAGTGGATGTATTGGCTTCTCATCAATCAAGTTCGGGTTTTCTTATCCCCAGATGCGCCAATTTTGTTAGTATTGCAGGCGCTTCATTTCGACCAAAACTTTTTTTCAAAAAAACGCACAGTTTGGGCTACACACCATTCAATTTGCAAATAAGTTTTCAATATTTCGCAACGTTGTTCAAGCGTTAAGTGACTCATTTCGTTCCGTGGAGGTATGATACTGACTTTCTGTCAAGATTTCAAGCAGCAAACAGCTGTCAGTGTCAAAATAACCTATGATTTAAAAAGAAACCACTAGATGGCTCACCCTTTATACACATCACCAGAGAAACTGACATAACATGAATCATTATTTATGTTGCTATTTCATAACATTTAAGCAGAATCACAATACTCGCACTATTTAAGTGTTGAAACAATGGTATTAACCTTTATATCGGTATATATGTTTTTTTTTTTTTGTTTTTCATTTAGAAAACTCTTAACAAATTCCCACTAAAAATTTAACGACTCAGAATAAACTTCATGTCAAAAGATTACCTCATTTCTGTTGTACAAAAAAGAGGAAAAAAAAGGCTAAACAAAAGTTATGAAACATTTTTTTTTTTCAAACTTTTTAAAATAGTTTATGCTCGTACATAACATACGTACCTTTAGTTAAGGGAATTCATGCAAATAACGAGGTTCTTATGCAATTCAGAAGTACCTGCATTCCTACATTCATACTCGTAGTTGCTGGAAAAAAAATTCTGACTTATTTTATAATACCAACCGCACCCATGAAAGCAAAAAAATATAAAAAATTTATTCCGCATACAAATTGCATGGATACCATGGATACTGAAGATAATAATTGAAGGACGACTGACGAGTTATTTTTTATGGTTAGAAATTCTCAAAATGGTATCAAACTGTTTTTTATCGTGCATACCTATAACTTGTTTAATTTCGTGTAATTCTTATGAAAAGTGAAATATCAGTGTTTTCATAGGAAATACTTCTTCCAGGAAAGATATGAATGGCATAAGCTACATACATATATATGACACTGATTGTAATCTTCTTGTTTTTTTTATTTCTCCCTAACTGAGATGACCTTAAATAAAATATCATAGGTACAAATATTTGTTATAAATGAACAATTATTCCATATAACGATATGTACTGTACTGTAAATAATTATAATGTATAATACAATGTTTGGTGTGTGTATTTTGCTACGACACGGGAATATAGAATATGTTAGTAGCACACACAGCCATGTGCACAACTTTATTTTGCATAGATCTGGCATCTGGGAATTCTAATTAACAATAAGGTTTTATTTTTGAAATCCAATTAAATTTGTAGTTTGCAGATAACGATTAGAAAATTTACTAACAAAGAAAATAACTTAACTAAAAATGGCGCCCAACGTATAGAATTTTGAAAATGAAAAAAAAAGAAAACTAAAACGAAAATCGAAATAGTGTCGATAAATACGACTCTTGCCTCACAAAAGCTGGTGTACCTAGTAGACATTTTTATATAGTGTTGTTTTAGTAGGTTAGGTACCCACATGTACAAAAGTACATTTTTTTAACCTTAGAAGTAGACACCGGGATGGTCATTCGATCCACCTTTTTAAATAAAAGTTGCAAAAAACTACTTCTTGAAAATTAAAGTTTTTGTAACTTTAATTCAAAATGGAAGATCAAGTGACACGCATCAGCTTTCTCGAGGTTAAAATTTGTTTAGATATGTAGATACCGGTACCTACTTTACCAAACCAAAAGTAACAGGACGTAGGTTGAATTTAAACAAGAAAAACAATTGTTTTGTAGGGGTATTATTTTTCTTTCCATTGAAACTGGAGGAGCAAATTTCGACAACAAAAAAAAAAAGAAATAAAATAAAAATAATATGCACTAATCGACCAAAAGAATTTAGCTAAACATTGACGACATTAAGTAATGTTCTATAATATTTTTATATCGGAAATGAGAAAATATTTAAAACTAATTAAAATTTAAATTTTGAATTTTTTAGCTTTAACAAGAAAAAAAAGAACGTACAAAAAAGTAAAAAAAAAAAATATTTTTTTTTTCATAAAAAAAATATTTGTTGACATTTTAAGTGTAATATTATTTTGATTAACTTAGAAGTACCGAATTGCAAAATTATAAAAAAATCAACCAATCAACCAAATCAGCCAATGACGAGATATTCGAAAATATCCCAAAACCAGGGGCCTCATCACGTAAAACGAAAACTATAGTACGATATCGTTTTTAATATTTCTGTCTCTATCACTTTAGTAGAGAAAAGACAGTTGTCTCCAAAATGATATCGTTCGATCGTTTTTGTTTTACGTGATGAGGCACCAGTATTTTGTCCAAAAATCCCCAAAAATAACATTTCAAAAAATTGCAATACAAAGCTTTATCAAAATCTCTTGAGCCATTTTTGAAAAACGTGATAAGACTGAAAAACAAACATTTGAATTACGTCTCTAGGAAATCACATAAAAATGCTTCAAACCGAATTCCAACGAAATCCGTCCAACCGCTGTTGTTGTATTTTGACGTACCTACATCAGAACACACAGATGCACGAATGCACAAACGCACAGACCAACGCAACGGACGAAAGTATTGTCGAAAATCACTCTTTTGGGCTTCCCAATAATAGTAATGTTAGTTTTTAAAATTTTTGTTTACACGAAAACAATACATACTTGCCATATACATACAAACATTCATATTCATATGTAGTAGGGCAGGATAATTTTAACCCTAGAAGCATTTTTTAAAAACCGTTTGATATTTATATTTTTCTTTTAAATTAAAAACTCTAAATTATTTTCTTGCATGAAAATAATGCTTGTGAAATGACATCATTATAAGAATCTGAAAATTGTCTGGTTATTAGATCCAACAGAACTCAATTTCACGGATGCTTTAAACAAAGTAAACAAAAAAGAAAGGAAATCGTTGACCACCCTAACATAAATATGTGTTCACGTATAACAAATTATGACAAATTTCTTAGTTAATACATCCTAAAAAATTTAAAATTAAATTCATAAAAATAACTGATAAGGAAAGCAAACAAATCAACCCACAATCTAATAGGCTGACATTAATTTATTTAACATTGCAATCACGATATATTAAGCCCCACATGCAGAAGTAAACAAAAAAACAAACAATTTACTTTAATTTATTTTAATTCATAAACTTAAACAAAGTGTTCATGCTCTTAAGTGTAGGCATTATGTAACCATTTTTAATATTCTTAATGGAAAAATAACAACACCACAATGCCACACAAACAATACGGGAAGTAGAATTACATTCAAATCGTAATATAAAATTAAAAAAAAAACTAAAAATATGCACAAAAAACAACTAAAAATCGTCCTATAAAACAAACACGTCCGTCGTTCGTCGGGGGCATTCATTATTTTGTTTACTTATTCTAAAGTTTCGCAACAAGAACAAACAAAAATAGAAAATCATTTTGTTGATTTTTTCAGTACGAGTGATTAACGATTTTTTGTTTCAAAAAAAAAAAAAAAAAATGGTATTTTGTGTTGATGCAGCTTAAGCTCAATGCTATAGCTGTTTATATTTGTTTTTCATCCTCATCACCAAATAATCTGAAACGCTACAAAATAAAAACCTTTAAAATACATTTTATTCATCATGATAATGCTAAGCCTAACGAACTCACCTCAAGGGAAATTTATATGAGTACCAGCACACCTACAACAAATAACTCGTACATAGCACCCAAATGATATACGAGAATTAATCCTCAGAGCTATTATAATAAAGAGGTTTAGTTTCGAAAATGGTTGCCTGAAAAATCAATCACATAGAACCCGCCTATTCCGGGAAATTTAGCCAAATAAAACCCGCTCTATTTATCGTTTTAATTAGTCCAAAATGGATATGACGACAAAATACAGTGGATCGGTGTGTTCATTTCGTTTTCCAGAATTTTTTAACATTTCATATAAATATGGAGTATACTTCAAAATGTTACCTTTTTTTCAAACAAATCTTAGGTGTTAGACCGGAACTTTTTATATATTTTTGGTTAGAAATTGATCATCAGGGAATTATTTTATCAAAAAATTGAATATTATATATGAAGTGTCTTAAATTGTGTCACTATCGTCACTTATTTTAAAGGTGATTTAAAAGAGTCAACAAACTTCATTTTAAATGAAATTTTCTATAAAATTTGTTTTTAAAACTAAACATGTTTAAGTCGACCCGAAATCTGCGTCTTAGAAAGATATTATGACCGTCTAACAGACCGCCAAACGGGCGAAACTCATTTCTTTCTAGAGTAGAGTTGAGGTCACTCTTGTACTTTTGATTGAGTTAAAGGGTTTTCCATTAAGGGCGGGTCGATTTTAAAATTGAATAAACCAAGTTGTATATGAGATATCAATAAGATTTTATCTTTAGTTGAGAGCCATATCAATGACATTATGTGTGAAATATAAAATCGTTTAAATGGCTTGGTTGGGTAGCGCGGATTCGAAAGGTCCAGTTTTCGATGACTTTGGCGCATAAATCAGGCTGAATTTGACCGATGGCATCGATTATGTTGTCTTTGAGGGCCGCGGTGGTTTGCGGCTGATTCGCATAGACCTGCAACATAAGATAGCCCCACAAGAAAAAGTCCAAAGGGGTCAAATCACACGATCTTGGTGGCCAATTCACGTCGCCTCGGCGCGAGATAACCATGCTATGAAACGTCTTCAGTGCCCATATCATCCAATTCAGGCCACAAGAAGTTGGTGATCATCGACCAATAGCCATCGGCGTTGACGGTGATGGCCTGGCCAGCATCATTTTCGAAGAAGTACGGACCGATGACGCCTTCAGCCCCAAATCCACACCAAACAGTAACTTTATTTGGATGCATTGGCACCTCATGAATCTCGCGTGGATTGGTGTCGTCCTAAATCCGGCAATTTTGCTTATTCACGTACCCATTCATCCAAAAATGGGCCTTATCGCTAAAGATGATTTTTCGACCAAAATTGGGATCAACTTCCAACTGCTTCAAAACCCAATTAGCACCTTTTGCTCGACGCTGTAACTTACCACGACGATTTGTCTTTAGTATCTGACTGATTAAAAGACGATATTTTGACAGAAAGTAAAAGAAACAATATGGCCGCCACGAGCTGTCAAAATCAACTCGTCCCTCTTGGAAAACCCTTTATAATGGGATTTCCAAAACTCTTTTTGGATTATTTTGAATAGCCCACTATTTGGGCAGCTTTCAGCTGTCATTTTTTGCCATTTGACAAGTAAAAACTAAGATTTTACTAAAAATGGAACGATACACGCTTCAACAACACACAGCAATTGTCAAAATTCACTGCAAAAATGGTGAAAAACTTTGCAGTCACATTTCGCAAGACTAGAGGACTTTAGGGTCGTCGTGAAACGCCAGCAATAGTGAAACTGGTGGACAAATTTGAGCTGTTGGGACATGTTAAAGATGTGAAGAATCGAAAACGTGTGCGTCGATCAAGAACAACTGAGAAGAACAACTGCTTCTATCCCGTAGTGTTGTCGATTTCTCGTCCATCTTTGGAATAAGGCATTCTACAAACGACATTATTCCGTATTTTGCATAAAGACCTAGGTCTTCAGGCTTTTAAAGTTCAATTAACACAAGAACTCAAGCCGTTCGATCACCAGCAACTTCGGATTTTCCCTGATTGGGTCCTTGAAATGCATCAAAATGATCCGAATTTTCATCGAAAAATCATCTTCAGTGATGAGGCTCATTTGTACCTCGGGGGCTACGTTAATAAACAGAACTGTTGCATTTGGGGCTCGAAAAATCCAAGAATGATCGTTGAAAAGCATTGCTCCATCCTCAACGCGTCACTATTTGTTGCGGTTTTTGGGCTGGAGGGCGGTGTTATGGGACTTTACTTATAAGGTTGGTGCAACTGTTACGGTGATTGGATTGCGCTACCGAGCTAATATTAATGATTTTGTATGGCTGGAATTGGAAGATATTGATGTGGACGACATTTGTTTTCAACTAGACGGTGGCGCTATATGCCACACAAGCAACGAATCAACCGCAATTTAGCAAGAAAATCTTCCTGGCAGTGTTATTTCTCGAAGAGGTAATCACAATTGGCCACCGAGATCTTGTGATATAACACCTTTAGACTTTTTTCTTATAGAGGCCACGTGAAAGATAAGGTCTATGCTAATGCTCAACAATCGATTCAAGACCTTAAAGATAGAATTCGGGAATTAATCGAGGAGATACAGCCGCAAGTGTGCGAATTGGAAAATTTCATGAAAAGATTATGGTGCTGCAACCGTAGCCGTGGCAATCATTTGGCTGATATCGTTTTCCATTATTAATGGCATAAGTTCCTCTTTACCATAAAATAAACATCCATTGATTTAAAGATACTCGTTTTTTTAAATATCAAAATGAAACCTCTTATTGGAAAACAATGGGGCATATTCATAGTCGCAGATCGACCCAGGTTTAACTAAACTACAGTTTAAGACAATTTTGGCTTAATGAATACAGACCGATTTTAATTACAAATTTTTGATTTTATATTTTTATAAGATAATTAGCCTGGTATACTCTACAAATAGCTTCAAATATTTTGAAATGATAACCTTAAAAAAATAGAATCAACGTCCGAAAATTCAACCAAAGCTATGTTTAACTTAGAGCCAGGTCTAAAATGACTATGAATACGCCCCAATATATTTAGTCAATCCACCTAATGTGGAATTAATTATAATTTCTTTATCTTCGTTATTTAAAAAAACCTGGCCACGTGTATTTATTTTCTAGGTGCATGAATATACTCACATAATTTTAATGTTTTATATTCACTGAGAATTGAATTTTTGCATGCAAAAGTAACAAAAAACCAACAGTACCTCCTGTTTCAAGGATATCCTCCTTCAAAAAATAACATCCTATACAATCTCACAATAATACACTAACACATAAATCACAGAATACCGTACATAACGTAAAAATGCGTCTCTAGAGCATAATTTTGCTTTTCCGGTTGAGCCTATACGAGTATACACAATATCTGGCTTTTTTCTATCGCCAATAAAACAAAGGATATTTTGCACAAAGTCTATGGTGTTGAACGAAGGATAACAAATGAGTACGGTTGAATGAATTGGATAATCCAAACCGCACTGCAAAAACTTTCATTCATTGCTCTAATTCAGGGTTTCTCCTTTCTATTCATTTGTTTTGGCTTTAATACTAATAATTAGGGTGGCCGTTTTAATGTGTTTTTTTTTGTTATTACGTTTCCATAATTGGAGGGTCCTTAATCAGTTCTTAATGAAAAAAAATATGTATTTTTTTCTTATTTTTATTTTCACTGTTAGCGAATAAAAATGACAACAAATCTAGAGCATTTAGGTTGAAAACCAGACAAGAAATGTATCGAAGTGGTTGTCTTTTTCACCTCGTTTACGCAGGAGGTCAATTTTCTTAAAAAAAAGTAATTTTCCATATTTCTACCTTTCACAAAAAATAAATTGCATAAATCCATTTAGTTTTTTTAAATACGACTAAAAATTAATAAAAACTAAAAATGTAAAAACAAAAACAACCATTAGTAGATAGATACTTAATTAAAATAAAATTCAATGAAAAGTCGTGATATCATTTTTATTTTGAAAAAAAAAAAATTACTTTGAAATTTTTTTTTTTAAAAACTCCACTTTTACAACATATAACTTAATTACAATACAACTTCTCCCTGCCACCTAAACAGGGCACTTAGAATGACCGCAATACCTATGACTTTTGTCTGGTCTGTTCTGATCTTATGCCCTGGGCTGGGCGTCTTATACAAATCACTCAATTACACAGTAAAAAAACAGCACATTAAATAATTTAGGGCCAACAACGATTATAATAGGCTATTGCGATTATGTCATATAGAAAGGAACTAAGACGTTACCGGGTTCTTATTGTTAAAATCATTGTATTGGGTTTTGAAGATGAGAAAACCGTGGAGTGCTATTAAATGAGAGGGTGCAATTTTGAGGAGGGTGGGGGGTAAATGCAACCCTTTTCGTTTTTTGCATATAACTCGAAAACCAAGCTAAATTTCGAAAAAATGCCGTTAACCTTTATTGCAGAGAATACAATTTACTATCGAATAAGCCTACTAAAAACACTAAATTGCTAAACAATTATTTTTTTGGTTTATTTTACTTATTTGCCGTTAACTTTTTTTCCGATAGAGATATGTATAGGAATTGCTTCATATAAAAGAAAGATTATAAAAATTTCTTTAAATTGGCGTTTTAAGATTTTTGTTTTAGACAAAATTAACAAAGATATAGTCGCTCAAAGTAAACCATTTTTTCGATTATTATGGCGTTTGCTTTAAAATTATTTTAATTCTTATTTTTTACAACAAAACTAAATTTTATTTAATAAAATAAGAATTATTAGTTTATTTATCAATTATAATTGATTATTATTATGGTCTTCTTACTTTTTATAAAATGTGAAAATGAAAATTTAACTAAAATAAATTAAAATGTTCACAAAATTTTAATGAAAATTGTATAGTCTTTCTTTTATATGAAAATATCGGAAAATAAGTAAAATGAACCAAAAAAATCAGTGTTTTACAATTTAGTTTTTTTTATATTAGCACATTAAAAATTTATTTAAAATTTTTTGAGTAGGCTTATTCGATATTTAATTGTATTCTCTACAATAAAGGTTAACCGCATTTGTTTCGAAATTTAGCTTGGTTTTCGAGTTATATGCAAAAAAGCCATAAAATGATTTTTACAATAAAAACCCGGTTACGTCTTAGTTGCTTATTGCCCTGTTTTTTAGGACATAATCGCCTATAAGGCGTGAAAACAAAAACGTTAAAAAAATTAATAAGGAATAATTTTTAAAACGATTAATTTTTTTTTTAACGACGACCCTATTATGCACAATGATTATACAATACATACAAATGAGATTCTTTGGAACGAACATCATAAAAGAAAAAAAATGACATATCCTTTCTCTCTGTTTAAACTAATTAATGATCCCTTATAATTTTGATTCTCAATGTTGTGTTTGTGTTAAATTACGTGTGTTTGTGTGCTTTGGTCTACGTGTTCATTTTGCGTATTTAAAAAGCATATTTTTTGTTTGTTTTAGCTTTTCGTTTATTTTTGTTTCGTGTATTTGGTTTTGGTTTTTTTTTTTGATGTCTAATATTATGCACATGCACTTTCACAATATTGCCTCTGCTGGTGGTCTAACAAGAAAAGTAAATAACTACTAATATTCACCTGCATAAAACCCACTGTTAAACTACTTCAAAAAGGTAATTGCCATAAATTAGCTTAATGAATAAATTTTCACTGAAACAAAAAACTAATTCACAATAGAAGAATTCACGAGAATTAGGTAGAGAGTGAGTAACAGAGACAAAAGGTTACAGATCAGACCTGGAAAATTTGAATAATTTGCTTCAAAAGGTATCAACTGCTAAAATTTAGATAAAGTAAACGTAGATTTTGTTTTAAGTTTTTCTCGATAAAATGTATTCGAAAACATTGGTTCTGCAAAAGTTTCGGAGATAACTGTTTTATGGAAACTTTTCCGAAGCTTGGCTTGAAAATGCTTCCAACAAACTTTTTATCACATATTATAAACTTTGTATCACATATTATAAAGAGTTAGGTCGATATTACATCCAGAGCAAACAAAATGGTTCCTTAATCAGTTTATTTTTATAGCTATAGTTGTTATTTCTCAAAGCAAATTTGTTTGTTAAAAATGCAAAAGAAGAAAGAAATAGAGGATGGAGGACGTGTTTTTAATTTTGTTTTGCTGACATTAAATACCTCGTTATTATTTAAAAACAAAATCTAAAAATACTTATGTTAAATAAGCTTCGGAAAAGCTTCTAAGTTTATGCTTGCAAAAAACTTCATATTGCAGATAAATAGAGTAACATAAGCTTATGCTTGCAAAAAACTTCATATTGCAAATAAATAGAGTAACATAGATATCGTAACCAGAACAAACAAATTGGTCACTTTTTCACACAATTTCGATCAAAGTAAGGCCTGCATTATAGCGTTTCGAGGTTAAAAATTTATCATTTTTTTCCTTTGCAATATCTGGAACCAAAGTATCTGTGGGCATAATTCTTTGTTTTCTTGAAAATAAATCATTGAGTACTATGTTATTGCTAAAGTATCTATGAAAACACTTTTATGGAAGCTTTTCCGAAGCTTCATAGAATAGGACTTGATGACATTTATTTTCTATGCTTAAGTTCAAATGTGTTTCGTTTGGTCTTCTCATTTTTAGTTTTTAAACTTAAAAAAGCATTTAAATTCCAGGTCTGAAATAAATTAAAAAAAAAAAAAAAAACTAAAAATTAGTAACTTAAGCTCTCTTTTCTGCTGATCACTGCGTGATACTCGTGTTTTGTTTGATTGCAATATACAACCGTTTGTCCTTCAAACTCACACACTAACAATACCCGAGTAAATTTAGTTATAGAGGACCTTAAGCCCCACTCTTTTCAAAATCGCTCTGACCAAATCTATACATTTTATTTTTATTTAAGAGCGTCGATTCAGATGCAGCCTCATTGAATATGAATTCAACAGAAAATGAAGTCCAAGAAGTTGAATCATCGAGTGAAATTATGGTTGATGACAATAAGCCTAGTAATTCGAATGACGAAAGTTGGACAGATGTCAATTTGAATGAAGATGGCAACGATAAGATGCGTGATATGGATGGAAATATACACCATCTAGTGCCAAGTGCCGAACGTGGAGATAAACCTGATTCAGAGATTTCAGTTGTACGTGTTCCCCAGGATAGTTTTGGTGGTGGAGGCTCTGCGTCCGCGTCGGGACAACGATCAAGGCCAGAAGAGTTGCCAATTAAGCCGCCACTAGTTGGTCAGTTGCCAATGACTACACCATCCCGCGAAGCTAGTCTAACGCAAAAGCTTGAAATTGCACTTGGACCGGTTTGTCCACTGCTGCGAGAAATCATGGTCGATTTTGCTCCATTCCTTTCGAAGACTCTAGTCGGTTCACATGGACAGGAATTGCTGATGGAAGGCAAGGGTTTGACAACGTTCAAGAATAGCCAGTCAGTTGTGGAACTTGTAATGCTGTTGTGTTCGCAAGAATGGCAGAACAGCCTTCAGAAACACGCTGGCTTAGCTTTTATTGAATTGATCAATGAGGGCCGTCTGCTCTCGCATGCCATGAAAGATCATATTGTACGAGTTGCAAACGAAGCTGAGTTCATTCTGAACCGAATGCGGGCCGATGATGTCCTTAAACATGCTGACTTCGAGTCACAATGTGCCCAGACTCTGCTAGAACGAAGGGAAGAAGAACGCATGTGTGACCATCTGATCACTGCTGCTCGACGAAGAGATAATGTGATTGCTAGCAGGTTGTTGGAGAAAGTCCGTAACATCATGTGCAATCGACATGGAGCCTGGGGTGAGTCCAGCGGAAGTGTGGTGAAACCAGCCTATTGGAAGCTCGATGCATGGGAAGATGATGCACGTCGACGCAAACGAATGGTTCAAAATCCCCGAGGATCAAGCCACCCACAGGCAACCCTTAAGGCCGCTCTGGAGAATGGTGGACCCGAAGATGCAATTATGCAAACTCGAGATGAATTCCACACACAGATTGCCGTCACACGATCCCATCAGGCATCCCAACACTCTACAGATTTGCTAGATGACGCCGAGCTGCTGATCGAGGATCGCGAACTTGATTTAGATCTGACTGGGCCGGTCAACATTAGCACCAAAGCAAAGTTGATCGCTCCGGGGCTGGTAGCACCGGGAACAGTATCGATCACCAGCACCGAGATGTTCTTCGAAGTCGATGAGGATCATCCAGAATTCCAGAAGATCGAGCAAGAAGTCCTGAAATATTGCGATCATTTGCATGGCAAATGGTACTTCTCCGAAGTGCGAGCAATATTCTCACGAAGATACCTCTTGCAGAATGTTGCATTGGAGATATTCCTAGCAAGTCGGACGTCGATCTTGTTCGCTTTCCCCGACCAGCACACGGTTAAGAAAGTTATCAAAGCTTTGCCCAGAGTTGGTGTGGGCATTAAATATGGTATTCCACAGACGAGGCGGGCATCCATGATGTCGCCACGTCAACTAATGCGCAATTCCAATATGACCCAGAAATGGCAGCGACGTGAGATATCCAACTTTGAATACCTGATGTTCCTCAATACGATTGCCGGACGTACCTACAACGACCTCAACCAGTATCCGATATTCCCATGGGTCCTGACAAATTACGATTCGAAAGACTTGGACTTAAGCCAACCCTCGAACTACAGAGATTTATCGAAGCCAATTGGCGCATTGAATCCCAGTCGTCGAGCATATTTCGAGGAACGCTATGATAGTTGGGAGAACGATGCAATCCCACCATTCCACTATGGCACGCACTATTCGACGTCCAGCTTCACTTTGAATTGGTTGGTGCGTGTTGAGCCTTTCACCACGATGTTCTTAGCCCTGCAAGGCGGTAAATTTGACTATCCCGATCGGTTGTTCTCCTCGGTATCACTATCCTGGAAAAACGCACAGCGTGATACTTCCGATGTGAAGGAACTGATTCCCGAATGGTATTTCCTGCCAGAAATGTTCTACAACTCGTCGGGCTATCGATTGGGTCATCGCGAAGATGGGGCATTGGTTTCCGACGTTGAACTACCACCATGGTCAAAGACTCCCGAAGAGTTTGTTCGTATAAATCGGATGGCATTGGAGTCGGAGTTTGTTTCATGCCAACTTCATCAATGGATCGATCTGATCTTTGGTTACAAACAGCGAGGACCCGAAGCTGTTCGAGCAACAAACGTCTTCTACTACCTCACCTATGAGGGCAGCGTGGAACTGGATGCAATAGCAGACCCCGTCATGCGCGAAGCCGTTGAGAATCAAATCCGCAATTTCGGTCAGACTCCTTCCCAGCTGCTGATGGAACCTCATCCCCCACGTAGCTCGGCTATGCATTTGTCACCGATGATGTTCAGTGCTATGCCCGATGATGTTTGCATGTCAATGAAATTCCATCTTAACTCGCCCATCATACACATTTCAGCGAATACCTATCCGCAGTTGTCCCTGCCTTCGGTGGTAACAGTCACGGCTGGTCACCAGTTCGCTGTGAACCGATGGAACTGCAATTACACGGCATCCGTCCAGAGTCCGAGCTATGCGGAATCAACACAATCTGCTGGCTCAAACTTACCACTCACTATGGATCCTGTTTTGTGTAAGTCTCCTTGTCATAAATACTGGATATTGGAAAATTAATTATGTTAATTTTTAGCAACGCAAAATACTGGACACAATAATCCGATGATTCGCCGTCATTTGGGTGATAATTTCAGTCAAATGTTGAAGATCCGATCGAATTGCTTTGTCACCACTGTAGACAGTAGATTCCTTATTGCCTGCGGCTTCTGGGACAACAGTTTCAGGGTTTTCTCTACGGAAGCAGGTAGTGTTCTTTGAATGATCATCTTTTCCGCTCATAACACTGACGATCATGTTTTTTTTTTATTTCTTAGCAAAAATCGTTCAAATCGTTTTTGGCCACTTTGGTGTAGTCACCTGCCTTTCACGATCGGAATGCAATATCACCTCGGATTGTTATATTGCTTCAGGATCATCGGATTGTACAGTGCTCTTGTGGCATTGGAATGCAAGAACTCAGAGTATTGTTGGGGAGGGTGATGTTCCGACTCCAAGGGCTACCTTGACGGGACACGAACAAGCTGTTACTTCGGTTGTGATTAGTGCTGAATTGGGACTTGTAGTTTCTGGATCGACAAGTGAGTTGATATTTCTTCAACAATTTAATGGATCTTGTTTGTTTTTTTTTTTTTTGTATTTTATATATTTGTGCGGTATTTTTCTTTATTAGACGGTCCTGTTCTGATTCACACTACATTTGGTGATCTACTGCGATCGCTAGATCCTCCATCGGACTTCTATTCACCAGAATTGATTGCAATGTCCCGTGAAGGTTTTATTGTGGTAAACTATGATAAGGGAAACGTAGCTGCGTTTACAATCAATGGCAAAATGCTACGTCATGAGTCGCATAATGATAACTTGCAGGTAATTTTCGTTTCACACAAAATTTTTATATCTACCTTGATTGAAATAAAAAAATAATTTCATTCGTAACAAAAAAAAAAACATTCCTCATTCTAAATTAATAATTTTACTATCATTCTTATTTCTATTTGGCAATTTACTAGTGCATGCTACTGTCACGGGATGGTGAGTATCTGATGACAGCTGGTGATCGTGGTATTGTTGAAGTGTGGAGAACTTTCAACTTGGCACCGCTGTACGCATTCCCAGCATGTAATGCCGGTATTCGATCATTGGCACTGACGCACGATCAAAAGTAAGTTAAAAGTTGAAGTTTGTTAAATTTTGACTTCTTTGTGGGTTTCAGCCTTCTGGAATTTTTTTTTTATTCTGTATGCCTTTCTTTAAAAAAAGACCTGAAGCCCTCAAAGGGTATAACGTTTTTAAAATTAAAATGTCACGAATAAGTTATAATTGTAAGTTTAGTATAGAAGAATTTTATAGTGTCCTTATCAATTAAAAAACACTTTGAATTGGCTTTTGAAAACATCTTGTCTGCCTAAGTGGATTGGCAACAATATTATAGACTAAGAGCTGTCAACGTATTTTTCGACCTCATCGGTACCTGTATGAAACCTTGGTCACAGAATGGTTAATGGCCATCAAACACAAAAACGTAATTTTTACACTCCGGCTCAGAGGACTAGGTCTTATATTTTAAAAATAATAAGGGCCTAATAATCGATCGAACCGGAGTGGCAGAATGTTGTTTTTGTTTTAAGTGGTCATTAATCTCTCAGAACCCAAATTTGTATGATTATAGCGCAAGTCCTTTGCTAGTTCTTGAACTATTCAGACAACTAGCCACCGATTAACTTATATACTTCACTACGTAAAAGGTTGAAACTTCGGTCACAGAAAGATGTATGACCATCAAATACAAAAACAATAGTCAGCCGCTACGGTTCAATCGATAAGGTCCTTATTTTTATTTTTTTTTAGAAAGAGTGACTTTTTTGTCATCAAAGTTTCATCCATGTACCGTTGAGGTTGAAAAATATGTTGCGAGCTCTTCGGCTATTGATTTTATGAAAAAAATGGTATTAATTGTAAGCTGTGTGAAATTTTTTCCGAAACTCTATGTCTATTCTGACTGAGCTTTAAGCAAAACTAGCTGGCCCAACCCGGCATCGCTTAAGTTTGTTAGGTTAAAAAATAAATCTTTCCCTACAGGCAGTTACCCAGGGGGGGGTCTTGAAGGGCTGAAGCCCCACCCGAAATGATTTTGAATTAAAAAGAAAATAAATAGTTTAAACTTTTTGGTATAAATTAAAATCTTCAAGGAGACTCTTTAGGTAAAGTTAAATGTTTTAAAAACAAGACACTATTTAGGTATAATATTTAATATGAGGAGACTAATAAGGTATTACGTATGTTATTTAGTACGTGGCAATACACTCTCATTTTTTTACCAACAGGCACAAACCTGAGCAAACTGGATTGCCTTTTTCGAACCCAGTAGAGAAGCTTTTAAGTCGGAACCACTCATGTCTCGTGTGTTGTGTTGTGGAGTCGTGCATCGCTGTCATGCCATATATTTCCTACGCCACACAGCAACACAACACACGAGACCAATATCGTTATATAATAATTCTAAAAAAAAATCGGGTTTTTAGGGGTTTTTTAATCCATCATCATCGTAGCCATCCTTCAATGGAATTTAACAGTTCATACCTTGACAGATAGGTTATAAACTAAATTTTGGCGTAAACAGAATATTTCGTTCCAAATGTCACCCAAAAGCCATTAAATACCCGAGCAAACAATTTTATCTAAAAAAAAAAAAACAGATTTCTTAAAGGTTTTCCAATACATCATCTTTGCCAAAAAAAAATATAATTTGACTTATGCATAAAAAGGGGATACAAACTATAAAACTTACTTTTTACTTTTGTTGGATGGAGAGAGAAGACAATAATGCGGACATACTTCGGTCCCGCCCTACTTTTCTACATATTTGCAGATGAAGATACATGTAAATCCAGCATATGGCTTCACAAATCGGGAGAGAATATTGTGTAAAAATGTCACCCGGAATCCCCAAAATCTCATATTTTCCGAAAAAATTCATACCAAAAAATTCGGGTTTTAAAGATATTTTTTTTGATCCATCAAAATCATAGCGGTCATTCAATCATATTTAAAATTTGTTGCCTATTTTGGAATTGTTTAAATTACTTGGTCCCGCCGCCGCTCCTTAAAAGTTGTGACAGAAACAATATTTTATTCAAAAATGTTCACCAACGGCTATCAAGATCGCTTTATATACAAGACTGAACGAGTCCACTTGCTTCCCTACAGGCTTCACAACTGGCTTCGAAAAAGGCAAGCCAGTTATGCCGGATTTGCACGAGTGGCACAATGTCCTTATTTAATTATTAAATAAAAAAATTAAAATTATTATGTTCTTATTTTTTAATTCTTTGTTTATAGAGTTGAGCCAGAACCATACCTGTGTCGGGTATTGTGTTGTGGAGTCGTGTGTCGCTATCGCTACAACGTATTTCATATGCGTAGAACCATATTTGTCTCGAGTGTATCGTTGCAGGGTGGCGCATACAATATATGGAATGACAGCGACACACGACTCAACAACACTACACACGACGCAGATGTGGATCCGGCCCTGCCCAAAAGTGATGTTCAGTGATCTTTCGAATGCAAATAATACATATTTTTTTTTTGAGATCGAATGTGATTTGTTTCGTCATTTCAGTCTAACAGTATTAAAAGAAAATTTTAAATTAAGAACAATTATCCCTTGAGTCATCTTCAAAGTCCATCCCCTAATTATTGCCATTCAATTACAAATACAATTTGTGAAACAGACATACAATATCTGTTATTACCCCAAAAAATATGTATCTATACTTAAAATGTATTGAAGTCTATCATTCAAATATTACAACAATTTTAAGATTTTAAAGGTGTATTTTTTCTAGGTTTACCCCATTTCACCCTGCAAATATCTTAACTTTGAAAATATCTTTACCCGAACTGATGCTAGGAGTCATTACACCAAATAATATTACCATTCAATTATACTGTTTACCCCACTTCACAAATTTGTACAAAAAAATCAATTGAAGTCCATTATTTAAATTAAAATTTCCATCAATGAAAACAATTTTCAGATGCAAAAGTTGTATCATTTTTTAGGGTGAGGCTACTCCATTTCACCTTCTAAATAATAAAACTTTGAAAATATCCATTCTTTAACCGATCCTACGAGTTCATACTCTAAATATTACGATTCAAATACAATGGTTACCCCACTTTACCCTATAAATAATTTTTTTTTATAAAAATACATCCTAAAAGTCTGGAAAATTCTGCCATTTAAATTCGATTAGGAATATCGATTTTGGATTTTCGGAGTTGAAGCGGTCTTTGGTGTACACTGTACGTGTTCATACTCTTAATTTATCCATATATCTTAATATATACATTTTGGTTTAAATCATGTTTTAAAATTTAAACAGCAAAATTTTGAAATTAACTTAGCTCTTAAACTACCATGTAAGTGTAACCTTTTAACCAATAACAGAATTTTTTTAAATCGGACTGTCGGTTTCTCAGATTACTCGTGACAAACAAAAAATATTTTCCGTACTAATACATACTTCATGTACCTACACATACTATAAAATACAAATACTCAAACCAACATTTAATTTACATTTAATCCTTTCAGGTATCTCCTTGCGGGTCTATCAACAGGATCAATTATTGTGTTCCACATTGATTTCAATCGATGGCATCACGAATACCAACAGCGCTACTAATGTATGTATGGTATATATCACAAACATCCAAGATATCGATATAACTAAAACAAAAATAAACCCAAACAAAAATAGACAATTCGAAAATTCGACGTAAAAATAATTAAAACATTTAACACAAAATAAATTGAAATTTCTACATTATGATACATCTCCATAGTGAAGCCAAAACTAAACTTATCACCGAAGTACTTACATATATATTGCAATTCTCTAGAATTATTTTAATTACAAATCCCCTTTCCCCTTTTTAAAATCGTAGCATATTATAAGAAAACAAAACTATATTATACAAATTCTTTTATTTAAAATATCAATAAATAATTTTAAATTAAAAAAAAACATTGCATACTTACCTACTAATTTTTAATACCCTACAAAACAGTGGCCAAAATACTTAAATTAAAAATATTGGGGATCGGAGATTGTAAAATTCAAAAAAAAAAAAAACAGTATGTAACTTAAAGACAAAAACAAATGAATTAAGCATTAAATTTAAATTTAAAAAAAAAAAAAACATAACATAATTAGTAAAAAAAAAAGTTCGTTCGAAAATAAAGATTTTTTTGACAAATAGACGCTTGGTTAAAAAATAGAAGAAAAGTAAATAACTTAGTGCTTTCTCTATTCAGAGGAATTAAAAAAAAGTATTGCTTAAGTGCGTTTATAGATTTCATTCAGAAAATTAAAAGTAAAATAACAAAATAAGAACAAAAAAATAGAAAATATTTTTCGTAAGAAATTAATTAATAAATTATATTAATAAAAATACAAATTCGGAAGTAGAAGTGGAAAAAAAACATGTTTTTGAGAAAAAACTGCCGAAAACAATGTACTTACTTATGATGTAAATATTTTGCTAAAAATATTTATTTCCATTAATTTTTTGTTTAATAATTAAAATAAAGTAATAAATTTAAAAATCATATTTGCACTTTTTTTAAATGCAAATTTTGTTGGTATTTCGGTAAAAAAAAAAATAAATAAAGTCAAAATATGCAATTTTTTCAAAGTGCAAAATTCGAATTTTTTTTGCATAATTATGTCACTCCGATATCTGAGTATTTTTGACAAAAAAGGTTCATATGTTACTTAAAAACCCTTTACTATAATAATGTACTTACTACTACTTGTTTAACTATTTTTAATAAATTTCTTTCATTTTTAGTCCAATATCAATCTTACGTCCTTTTATTCAATAATTTTTTTTTTTTAAATAAATTATATTTGCAGAATAAAAATATCCTTTTATCTTTTACTCTGCATTTATTTTTTAATAATTTGATTGTTTTAATAATATTCAAGCCATACAAAGAATTTGCTTAAAATTTATTATTTAGCCATTTTTTGTGTTAGGCTCAACAACAATCATTGAATAATAAAAATAAAAGACAAACAAAAAAAAACCTTACTGAAATAAATCAATATTTATATACATACATAAAAATAAATAATATATTTAATAAAAATAAAAAAAAAATGTGAAAGTAATAAATACCTACACTATTTTTGTGAAAATGTTAACATTCCGCCATCCAATATTATTAAAAATATTTAAAAAAAAAATTAACGCTTAGCTAATAACTAAATATAAATAATATAAGTTTAAAACACGAAGTAAATCTAATACTATTTAAGAAAAAAAAAAAAATATTAAAAATATAATAAACAAAATAATAAAATATGGCGCAATTTTTTTTTTTTTTGTTTTCTAGAAAATAATATTAACGTATTTTAAAAATACGTTTTCGCTATTCTGTCCAAAATTATTAAAAAAAAATACCATTAGAAAACATGAAAAAAAAATTAATTTGTAATGTTTGCTTTAGATCTTAAAGTAAAACACCAAACAAAATATGTGAACATGTTAAAGCAAAGAAAACAAAAAAAAATGTAAATAATTAAACAAACAAAAAAAATGGTGTAGATTTGTTATGTTGATTCCTTTATAAAACAATTTTGTTAATAATTAAGCAACAAAAAAAAAATATGCTAAAATGGTGGTGGGTTTTTGTTTATTTTTGTTTTTTAATTAACTCTCATATATTCTTATTTTCCTTGTCTATTTTTTTTTGTTCTGTTTGCAATTTTATAAATGTAAATATAGAGTAAATAAATTTTAAAATAAATGCCAAATAAAAATACACATAAAGAGTAAACTTTCAAAAGCATAGCTGTAGTTTATTCAAAAGCCAGCAATTTTTTTTTTATTTTGCAGTAATTTATAAAATATCAAAAATAAAAAAAAAAATTAAATTAGAAAACACAATTTTTGTATGCATCATAAATATAGTTAATTAAAAAAAAAAACTGACATTTTTAAATATTAAACACAAACATAATACCGACATAATGTGTCTGAAACAAAATTAATTTTTTTTTTTTTTAGAAGTATACAATTCTTTATTGCATTTGCACGATAATTATTAAAAAAAAATCAAATTTTACACAAAAACACAGACATTCACACTAAAACAAAAAAAAATTTAAGTCCCAAAAAGAAAAACAAAAAAAAAACATCAAATCATAACTACGCGTGGCTAAATTTAAATTTAACAATTAAAAAAAAAAATAACAAAAAAAAAAAGGTGAGAAAATTTAGTAATTTTATTGATACAATTGTAATATTTATTATATTTTGTCAATGATATTTAAAATAAAATAAAATGAAATAAAAGCTAATTTACTTAAATAAAACATAATTAAATTAAATAGAAAGGAAAATAAAAGCAAACACAAAAAAAAAGATAAAGGTAAAGGTAAACAAAATATATATGCAGATAACTTAAATTTTAAAATACAAAATGAAAATTAATTATTATAAAAATATTGATATGGTGAATAATGAATTATTATTATGTTCAATAAATGAAAAATGATTTAAAAATACAATGTTGTTGTTTTATTCATGGCTGTGGTCATGGTTTAAATAATTTCGTCTATGGATATTATCCTGAGATAAAAGTATCAGTTTTGGTAAGTTATAGAGGGTTTGATCAATTAAACCTCTGGGTACAAAGACGCTGCCCTCAAGGTAGACAGAGGGCGATAAAATGAACTGGTCATCTTAAGCTATGTAGTCGAACGTAGTTGTCAGCAGGGTTGCCAGATCTCGAAGCAATTCATTAGTTCAATTTGAGAATTATTGCAGCCCAATTTCGCAGCTCTAAGTGTAGCCCGGAATCTAGGCCAATCTCTTTTTTAAAAATCTAAAATGGACAAAAAAAGGATATTTTCAATACAAATTTAATTAAATTTAAAATAAAATTACTGTTTAGTTTAAACTTTCTTCAAATTATTGTCGGCCAATATGGCCACACTGGTCGTCAGAGCCAATAATGTGAATAACGGATCAAAATGAAAAACAAAACAACAAGAAAAGACGTTTCTGGCTTTTTGACTTTTTTTTAATTTTGGGCAAGTTTTGACATCTATGATACGGTTAATATTTTATTATTAAACAAAAAAATATTTCACTCTAAAATTTCAAATGTGTAAAACTTTCTTGGAAAAATGACGTTCTATGTACGAAGAACCATGTTTTCATGTAATATCTCAAAATAATTTGAACCAACATATACGAGTATTATCTTAAATCGTGGATATTAAGAAAAAAAAGTTCAAAAGCATAAAGTTAATTTTTGAATTGCTTAAATTCCTAAGATATACTACCTAATTTGAGCTTAGGTAAAAACGATGGAACTTCAATTCTTGTGCAAATATAAACGTATGCTTAAAAACTGTTAAAATCAGGTTAGTAATGCTGGAACCACTACAAGTGAAATTCAAAAATCTAATAATTCCATATTTTAGTGCCATTTTAGTACGTACCCATGATTTGACGAAACTCCAAATTTATAAATCTCCTACATTCTTGGGACCCAGTTTTACGTCAAGATAGAAACCCCAAACCTCTCCAAACAAAGTCTACACTTCCTGTATACTTATCTAACATTTAAAACAAAATACTGATTAGATACAAACCTATAACTTGGTAGTTGGAAAATAACAAGATTTATAAGAAAAAGGCATCTTTCTTAAAAAGTGATATACACATAATGAATTTATTTACTAAAGCTGTATTTCAACATTTCTCATCCGCCCCTTCAGGTTCAACGTGCAATATCGTTAATTAGTTGTGATAGTTAAAATTTGGTCGTGCAATGTCTTCTACATGCATATGTTTTTCATGTAGCTTCATAGCTTGTATAACTTGACATCAGATTAACAAAACAGCAACAAAATTGCTCAAGAAAATTGAAAATGCAACTTATTAAAAATTATCCAATGAACCGAAATGGTTAAAAAATGGAAAGGGTACGATATGTCGAATTTCAAAATGCGACTCCATGAGATCAACTTTCATAATCTCGACAAATAATATCGACTGGTTAAGAGTTCACGGGATCAAAATATCACAAGTCAGCCCTGAAATCTAAGACCCAAAAAAAAAAAAATATACATATCTGAAAAATGTATTTCCATTATTCAATTTTGTTTGCAAGAACCAAGTATGCAGCCTTATTGCGAAGATTAAATATCAATTAAAATCAAAATGGGTATTGTGAATGATGAATGACAAAAATTGTGCTATTGTGAATACCTTCAAAATATTTGTGTTATTTTGAATGGGGGTTGACGTCTTACAGAAGATTCGAAAGCAAATAATAATGAAATTAAATACAAAATATGACATAGACTGAATTTTTGTTTGATGAAGATGAGGATTTAAATGACCCTGCATTCAAAGTATCCCGTAGAGTAATGGTTAGTGCGTTGGACTGTCTGGGTTCAATTCCCAGCCTCGTTCACCTCAACACTTAAAATTTTTTTCAGGGCTCCTGCCTCTTGCGAAAATTGACAAGTCCTCCAAGAGTATCATTTGCATGAATAAGTACTTCTCGTCTAGCCGTTCGAATTCGGCATGAAATTGTAGGTCCCCTCCATTGCTGTCGACACGCGCACACAGAAATGGTTGAAAGTTGTTAGTCACTAGGCCCAGGTTCTTCATGAACTGTTGCGCCACCCAATTTATTTATTTATTTATTTTGCATTCATTGAAATACGAAGTAGTTTGAGGAACACATCCAATCCTTTGGAATTGGAATGCCAAATGTAAGTAAAAATGTATAAATTTTCAGATAAAAATCTGTACCTACTCTACTCCGTTTCTAGCTTTTTAGAAAACTGCTATCCAAGGCATTTGCATTTGTTGATCTTTTCCAAGAAATAGAGGAACAATTGAAACCTTGCAAAAGATTCGAGCCGTGCCGAAAACTTTGAAACTAGAAGCAGTGCTAAAATTCTGTGCATATTTCCAAAGTTATAAATGAAAAAATGAGGTGATTTTCGCGTTTTTTTCAACAATTTTTCCTGCACCGACCACAGTTTTTTTGAAGTTGCAAAATTCTTGGCTACAGACTACTCTAACATGCCCCAACAACATATCAAAAATGCAGAACTACATCGCGCTTTGCGAGTTTAGCATTTTTTTTTTGTAATTATTGAATGGGCTAAAATACCACTTTAAAAAGCTAGAGCTCAAAAACAAGAGTATGCTGTCTGATTTGTCTGATGTATGAAAATGTTTGAACATTTTTAAAAATATAATCTTACGCCAACTTTTAGTATTAATTAAAATACAATTTAACGCAAAATTAAAAAGAGAATTTACTGACCCGTTTTCAAGATATTTTTTTAAAATCCAAAATATTTTTTTTTTATTTTGGTATGCAAAATTGTTAACATTAAGATAAGCCTCCTGTTTTAGAAATTTGGTTGATATCTGTTAAGACACAAACGAGAAATTTAAAAATAAAAAAATTGGTAATATGCCAGGTTCCTTTAATAACCGTTATTACTAATAGTATTGTTTTACCAAAATAATGTGTATACTTTTTAAAGAAACTCTTAATTTTTTTTTCAAAATGGTTAAAGCCCTTTTTGTATTTTGGTTGTATAGCAGGTACGTTATTTCTTGAGCTACAACAATTTAAATTCCCCCTCGAGGGAATCCCTTAAGAACCTTAAGTCCAAAATTTGCGGAAAATCACTCCAGTGGTTTAGGCTGAAGGTCGCGGTACAGACAGAGAGAAGTGCGGGACCCACTTTTTTTTCGCGTTCTCTATCATCGTAATGTTAGGGATAATTATTATTTCGGATTCGATTTTTCATACAAATCCAAAACTTGACCTATAGTACCAGTAGCAGGTAAAAATAGGAACTTAGAAAATCCGATTTCTTCCGAATATTAGAATTTATTTTCAATTTATTCTTCAAAACAGCCGTTCGGAACCTTTTTTCGACCTTCCATAACATAGACCAGAACATTTGTTTCGATACCCGACCAAATTCTTTCCGACTTAAATTATTTAAGAAAAATGTAATACAAAAAGTTGTGTGAGTTAAAGCAAGTAATTTTTTGTGTTGATGGCTTGAATTTTCGTTTCCTGGACAAGAGTAATCGAACAAACAAGCAAAAAGAAAACCATATTCTGGTGAACCTGATGCAAGAAATTGCACATGATTGCAATTTATATTTTCTCATTTCGAATGAGATACATACATATGTATCTCGAATGTTACCTACAATTTTCGAAAGGAAACAAATTGCTCAAAAATAGCCCTTCCATATAATAAATATGTGTGGTAGCAACTAACTGAAATTGATTTGCTTTTATAACAGCAAACACGAAAACCTTTTAGTTTGAGGTTTGTTTCAACGAGCTGATCATAAAAACTTTAGCATTTTTACCAAAACCAGTTGTGAAGAATTTTTTGGGCTGGAGGCAAAGGCTGCTTTAGCTTCTTCATGCAATTATAAATCATATTAGTTCTTCATCAGTTTTTAGTAACTCTTTGTTTTTGCCTATGAATTCAAAAGTATTTCTTGCTAAAATTGTTTCAATGGAAACTTTTTCATTTCAATTATTAACAAAATTTCTACATTTACTGATAGTGATTTTGTTTTCGAAAAATTGTTTTTTTCATTTTTTACTTGCGATAAAGTTACTTAATGGTAAGTTATGGATTCGTAAAAAAATCGAACTCGAGATATTAATTATTTTCCTTAACATTACGGTAATAGAGAACGCGAACCTCCAGTAATTTTTTTGGTTTTTGATTTGCTCGAAAACAGTTAAGTTGAAAATTTAATTTTTTTTATGGTAAATCTTTTAAAAAGTGAAGCAAAATTAAAAAAAAAATGAAAAATAAAAAAAAAAATTCAATTTTTGTTTTAATATTTCGCAAACGACTTGGTCAATATTTTTAAAACTAGGTGTAAAATATTTTTTTTATTTTATTGTATACTTGAAAAATCATGTTTCTTAATTCGAAAATAACGGTACCTTCCATACAAGTTTTGAGAATTTCGATAAAAAGATGTGCGTTTACTGGTATGGTCAATATTTTGAAAAAAACCAATAACGGTTATTAACGGTACCTTACATCGAACCGATTTATTTGGTTTTCAAATTTCTCAGTAACGGCTACACTAATTTCAACCAAAATTTTTATACAAAAGCTGCTTAACAATGCAAACAATTTTGCATATACAAATTTTCGAAAAAATTATTTTTGGATTTTTAAAAAAATATTGAATTTTTGTTTGAAAATTCAATATCTTGAAGACGGGCTAGTGATTATTTTTTTTTTTATTTTGCGCAAAAATGTATTTTATTGAATATTAAATGTTGGCATATCAGATTTTATTTTTAAAATTGTGCAAAAAATGTCTGTCTGTCTGTACCTGCCATACAACCAATATACAAAAACGCCTCTAACAATTTTGAAAGAAAAAATTACGAGCTACTGTAATTTCTACAATTAATAATGTGGTAGAAAAAAATCAAATTTTATAACGGTTATTAACAGTACCTGTCATAGAACCGATTTTTTGGTTTTCAAATTTCTCGTTAATGGCTTCACCGATTACAACCAAATTTTTTATGTAAGAGGGTCTTTACAATTTTAACAATTCTGCATATACAATTTTTAGACAAAATAGTATTGATTTTTTTTTTTAATTCAATATCTTGCAAACGGGTTAATGAATTTTTTTTTTATATTTTGTGTAAAATTGTATTTTATTAAATTCTAAAAGTTGGAATACCAAATTTTTTTTAATGTTCGAGAATTTTTATATATAAAAAATTTAATTTTAAAGAAAATCGCTCTAAAGGATTTTCAAAATTTTTATTGATAAATTCATATTAATCAAAAAAATCAGATAAAAAAAAAAAAAAATCGGGTGGCACAACGGCTCAGGAAGAACCAGGGCCTAGTGACTAACAACTCGCAACCATCTGTGTGCGCCTTTTCGACAGAAATGGAAGGGACCTACAATTTTATACCGAATCCGAACGGCTAGACGAGAAGCACTTATTCGTGACAAGTGATACTCTTGGAGGATTTGTCAATTCCTCGCAAGAGGCAGTAGCCCTGAAAAAAACTTTTAAGTTTTTAAGTGGACGAGGCTGGGAAGCGATCCCAGACCTCCAGCGTGACAGTCGAACGCACTAACCATTACGCTACGGGCTACGGCAAAAAAAAAATCAGATGGCATACTTTTTTTCAGCTCTATCTGTCGCTATCTAGTTTTAATAGCTAGCAAATTTATATTAATTTATATTAATTAATTATAGTATTAATTTATATTTTAACTTGTTTTTTACAACTTTTTTTCATGATATAATGTTATGGAACCAATACTAGCACACTGTAAGCTTCAAGCTACGTTAAAGTTGTTAGCTGCAAGAGCAAGTTTTTTGCCAGTTTGATCCAGTCTTGTCGATTTCTTTCTATGAATTCAAAAGTTTTTCTTGCTGACAATCTTTTCAATGGAAACTTATTTATTTCAATTATTAACAATTTTTCGGCCTTTTTCTGATAGTGAATTTGTTTTCAAAAAAATGTTTTTCATTTTTTTTTTCTTCTGGTTTGATTACGCTTACTAAACAGAACAGTATTAACATTCTATTTGATGTAGTAACAAAAATAATCTTCTTTGATATCTATACGAGGGAACCTGAGTGAGTAAGTTATAAGTTTAGGTACTTGTTTTAAACTGATAAGGCTTAAGTAGTTAGTTGCTTATCTTAACGATAGGAAAACAGACAATCAAAACTTACACCTTGTTTAGGTATAGCCAAAACTTTATCATTGCAAAAATAATGATGACAACCTTTATTAGATTTACACACATATAAAATGAATCTATGTTTAGGTTAGATACGATATAATACGTGATTTAGGCCTCAACTTGAATTCAAAAACAAACAAAAAAGAAAACTATACAACTTTGGTCGTAATATATTGTTCGTATTACCATAATGATCCAGTCGAAGTCACACCCAAGAGGCAAAGCATAAAAAAAACACTGTTTTTTGGTATTTATTCCTCCAAGGGTGTTAAAGTTAAAGTAAAACTTTGTTTTCATCCCTCTGGAGAGCTCCCCAACACCAACAAAAAAAAAACTTTTGCTGAAGTGTGTTCCTTTTTTTCTGATGATGTTTTAAGAGTGACAGCAAATTTGCATTTAAAAGTAAAAACAAAATATTTTAACTAAGCTTCTTTGGACAAAACTGAAGACGGAGAAGATTTTGAAACTGGCAACAACAAAAAAACACTTTTGACAAACTTTCTTTTTTAAAAATATGTCAGCTTAGGGCGGAGGTAGGTATACCTACTCCCAAACTCGTAACCGCTCCCGTCAACGACAGCCTCAGTTGAAATTTACTTCCGATTTTTTACTGGAGTAGAACTTAAAGAGCTGCTGTTGCATAATTCTGATCATCAGAGAGGGGCTGCAAGAGCGAAATCCATCTGTGGTTTCATGTGTGAAAAAAAACAGCTTAGTTAGATGAGTCGAAATATTATAAGACACCCCCTCGGCCTTGCCTCGCACCAAAACTCTTGTCTCGTCCACACTTAGATATTCAAATCCGCAATAATGGTGTGTTGGTACACCAAATAAATAGCTACAACTGCCTTCGTGCTGGGATTTCAGATTTAAATGGGGGGAGATAATAAAAAATATAAAACGCAAGGATTTATTAAACAAAAAAAAAAACAACAAAAATAAAAACCAACAAGGACGAATAATAATAGAAAGAGATTTCTTAAATAAAATGTGAGAGAACAACACAAATTCAGAATTTTCATGTCGAGCACGTTTGGGTTTCAAAATGTTACAAATGGGATTTTTTGTTTGTTTGATTTTTTTTTTTATTGTTGCTCGAAATTGCGGTAAATGGATTTAAACTCACAAAATCTGACATTCTTTTAAAAAAAAAAAAAGATGGTAGGTAATATGAGTGATGGTTGGGGGAAGACCGGATGATGTGTTTTTATGTTCGGCTGAAATAAATTCAAAATTGTTATTTATGTTTCTGGGATTGCGGCTGTGCGCAATTGTTTATAGCAATTCACAAGTCAGATTTCATGTCACGAAAATACATTGCGTAATATGATGTGTGATGTGATGACGGGTTACTCGTTATATATCGTATTACCTACATGTTGTTTTTTTCTGGATTTTTCGTTATTTTTCAAGTTTTCAAAACAATTTCATTTCTCATCAATTACCACGCCATGCCATATGGACCTTGGGGAGGAATAAGGAAAAGGATTTTTCTTTATGATTCATTAGAGGCATTTCAGAGGGTATGGAATGAATGATATTGTTGGTCATGGATTGTATGGGAAAACTTTATTATTATTTGTTGAAGAAACTTGGTGTATCTAAAGTTGATCATTGTATTTTTATAATTGGCATTCATTTCAGACAACATTATAAAATTCAAGTAAGTTATTGTTAAGCACTGAATATCTAAGACGAAGAAAATGTCGTTTGGGTATATGTACAAGTACAGGGAGCGACAGAAAGTAGAGCGCATAGGTTTCGTAAAGACAAAGAAACAAATTGTATAGAAGGTGTGTATTTCGCCCCGTTTACGTGCGTGGCTGCAAACTTAAATAAAATACCTGTAATATTAAAAAAAAAAAAAAAAAAAAAACAATTACAAGGGGAAAGCATACTATGTTTAGTGTTGCCAATATATTCTTTATAATGAACCTTCAGGGAAAAAAAAAAAATTGCTTCGCCATAAAGATGTTTTATATAAAATTCGTTAAAGAAAAATTTATAGTTTTCAACATTGCAAGTGCTCTTTTATATCTTCAAAGGAAATCAAGAAATAACCGAATGAAAAAAAAAATTAAGATGCATATCTTTTTATTTTTGAACCAAAAATAAATTAATTTTACCATTTTGATTTTTTTTTGTTTCTATTAAAATCATCCAATTTAGTAAAATGTAGATACCTAAATATGCATCATCTGAGGTCTCATCCCTTTCTTCAAAAAAACTTCATAAATGATCAATAGTCTAGGAAAATTAGTCAAAATAAGGTACATATTTCGGAAAAAATCGAAGAAAGCTGAATTTTGGTTTACACGTTCTCTGAACCTTTCTTAATAAGCCCAGAAAGTTCCGCCAAGATATGTTGGGTGCTAGCTTTTCTGTTACGGTGAAAAGACAAAAAAAATAGTTTTTTTTTCCAAAAAAATCAGTATATCTCCATTTCTAACGGTATTTCGTCCACAAAACTCAAGTTCAAAATTAAAGAGCAAAAAATTTACAATAAAAAAGTCTGTGCAACTTTACTTACAGCTATAACCGTTTCTGAGTTATTAAGCGTTTTTTTTTTATATTCATCGATAGTGTGAACTGCCAAAAAAAAAAAAACAGTTTTTTGCATATATCTTTAAAACGGTAAGCTTAATCGAAATGTGTACATTATAAAATAAAAAAAATGATATTGTTTAAAATGACGTTATAGATATTATATGACTAAGAATACATACATCATACAAACAATAATATGACAAAGGTAAGGTGAATGTATGTATTTTTAACTATATAATATTTATAACTTCATTTTAAACAATATCATTTTTTTATTATTTTTTTATTCAAAAATGTTCGAAATGTTACCATTTTTGAAGTAGCAATATCTTGCAACTGATGTGTTATACGCAAAAAAGTATCATAATATTTTCTCTAGGTATAAAATCTACAAGATAAATATAAAATATTTTCCGAAGAATTCATCATTTAAGAGAAAAGAGCCAAAAACTAGTATTTTTGACTTTTGGTGATTTTTTTAAAATAATGATATCGTAAAAATTGTGGCTTCTAGAAAAAAAACTGTTAATGCATGCTTATATAAAGGTTCATAATATACACATTTTGATAATATAATTTTTAAATTAAGAAAAAAAAAACTCAGAAACGGTTATAGCTATAAGTAAAGTTGTATAGACTTTTGTATTGTTAATTGTATGCTCTTTAGACTTGAGTTTTTTGGACGAAAAGCCGTTAGAAATGGAGATATACTGACTTTTTGGTAAACAAAAAAATGATTTTTCTTTGTCTTTTTACCGTTATAAAAAAGCTAGCACCCAACATACATACCTTGGTGGAACTTTCTGGGCTTATTAAGGAAGGTTCACAGAACGTGTATACCAAAATTCAGCTTTCGATTGTTTTCATGTTTTTTTTCAGACATTACCTACTGGAAAGGCTTAACTCTTATCCACACGACCCATGAGGTAGAGATTTTCACTGCAAACCGATTAGTATTTGTTTTAGCAATGTTAGGCACGTTCTTTTTTGCGTGGTTTCCCCTGGAGGCCTAATCCACAAGTCACTAATCGAATCTATGACTATATTTACATATCCCTACATACATAAATAGGGTTTTTTAGACAAAATGCATCTGTTTCATAGCTTCTTAACGTCACATCGAAATTTTGGGTTAATGACGTTTAAGTGCATGGCGGTATTTGTTTTAGTTGTGCGTTCTTTATTGTTGCTATGGTCAAAAACAAGAGTTGCAATGTCAAAAATTGGGAAGGGGTTGACAAAAAACGAAATGTGGAATGCTCCACGAATGTGGAATGCTTTACCCGACTCGACTGTCCCCTCTCATTTCGATGTGCAAACATTCAAAACCAATGTGCATCGGTATCTCCTTCTAAATCCTCTCCTACTTACCTAATGGCTCGTGCTGTGTTATAATCATTTTAAGGGTAGCCATAACATCTTTTCTACATATCTTCATATATCTTATCTATTTTTTTAAATTTTAAAAATCCCATATTTGGAATTTGATTACCTCATAAATAAAGGGTTTCCCATTATTAAAAAAAGGAATGTTTTTGTTACGTATAATCATTTTGTTTTGGATTATTTAAAAATTAATTTTTGAAATTTTTAATACTAAAACACTCCAAAAAATTTAGATTTTTAAGAAACTTTCTAATTAAAAACACATTTAAAATAAAGGGGTCCCCCAAATTAATAAAAAAAAAAACCTTTTCTTTAATTTTTTAAGGTGACTTTTGGAATTTTGTAAAAGTTCGACAAAGTAATTTTGAAACATTAAAATTTCGCTTATAAATTTACTTTAAGTCTCTCGCTTTAAAAAACAAAATTAAAATCAAAAAAATTTATTTTTTTAAATACATAATTGTCATTTTTTTCATAAGCTTCATAATATATGTTTGCATAGTTTTCGAACATTTTTGAAATATCTTCCCATTCCCATGAAACTAATTTTTCAAAACGTGGTTTTTTAAATTTTTCATAGACCAAATTTGCATTTTCAAAAACTCTTATTTAAATTTTTTTCAAATTCACTTTGATTTTGTATAAATATTTTGAAAACAAAACTATATGCAATTTCGTATATTTATATAGTCCAAAAAAAAATAGTATGAACAATTTCAAGTAATTATTTCTGTGCATTAAACTTTATTCGAAGAAAATATCATGAACGTAAATTTTCGAAAAATATTTTTTTTTTCAATATAAATCATATTTTTCTGAAAATTTGATTTTGATGTGCAAAAGGTATTATTTAAATTTTAAAAAAGCTCATGTTGAAAAATTGTCTTATTTAAAACTTCTAAGTTTATAAGAGATTGAAAAATAAGCAAATGACCCACAAAAAATGTGTTGCATTTCTAAAACAAACGCTTTGTAGGTATGCCAAATTTAAATAAAATCAAAATATAACTAATGCATTTAGGATGTAGTGTTATGTTCACCTTGTTATTAAAAAAAATAACAGGCTGAATTTTGAAATAAAACACTGCTTTAGAATTAGAATTTGCATTTGAAGGAATTTTATTTATTTTTTAGTTTGGGAGCATTTGTTACTGCTCGGTTGAGATGTGAATTAGAACTGGCTGAAGTTCGTATTACTATTGGTCATCCAACTTCAATGCATTGAAATATATGAAATCTATTTTTAGATATGTGAGAAAAAGAATTGGGATGTGGAGTATGGGAATGGTCAAGCACTGTGTGTACGAGGGATTATATTAGATAAGACGTAACGATTGATTTGGATCGATCGTTGCGTCGCGTCTTCGTGTCGTGTATCTATTTGTTTATTTAGAAAAGTCCATTGAATTTTGGATAGGCATTTTTAAATTGCCTTCGTAATCATAACAACGGAATATCTTTGGATAGGTTCTTTGAATTGATATTAATTTAATGGTTTGTTAAGAATATGTGTTTTTAGCGACACAGCATTTGTATTCATAACAAAGGAAATTTGAATGTGGATACTCTAAGTTAAATTACCTTATCGTTGATAATTGCGTTTGCTTGATATTTGGATAAGGATATGAGGGCTGATTGATGTAGGAATTTGTATGGATAGAGATAGAAAGATAGATAGAGTAGTTGGGGCATAACAGTTGTTGAATAGATATACAAACACACAGAATGAAAAAGGAAGTAGTTCTCAATCTTAAGACACTTCAACACTAAGCTGAAGATGTACCTACGTATAGTTTTCTTGTTCAAGATTTTTTTTTTTTAATCTAATATGACCTTATCAAAAATTCCAATCGGATCAATATTCTAAAACCCGAGAAGATTATTCCCACATCAGTACCTTACTACATTTATATTGTAATATATGGGCTGAGCCATATTCCAAAACACTATAAACTTCTTTATTGCTCATCGCACCATCGAATTGATATGGACCTATCACCTATGAAAAAAAAGAGCTAAATTAGCATACAAACCAAACACATGGGAATTAAAGTTTCCTTTTATAGAAAAAGGATTGCGTGTGTGTGAATATATAATATACCCATTTTTCGTTCGAGGAAAAAGGTATCAATATGTCAGAGAAATGAAATAAGACCAAGAAACGATCAATTTAGCTTGTTTTCTTGCAGAAATATTCTAAGAATATATTATGTCTAACGAATACCTATAATAAAGATTTCGAAATAGAATGTACTTTGAATATATGAGTACGTCCATGCAGTTGCAAAAACAATTCTTTTTGAAGAATTTGACAGATGAAGTTAGTTGTTTAATTTGCATTTAAGTTTTTTGACACTGTTTAGATTGTGATTTTTCAAAGCAAAAGTGTTCAATTAAATGTTATATTTTCTTCCTGACTCTTATTTCGCTCCCAATACTCATCCAAAAGGGTTTTAGGTTTTATAGGTTCTTAGCACTGAACATGAGTTAACGTTTTAATAATCACATCGTTAACGAGACAATGATAAACAAGAAATCATACCAGTAGCTAGGTGGGATAGGGTTGCAAAAGCTTTAGTCACTTCTTAGCTTAACACTGGACATTAAGGACATTAATTCACAAGCTAGTTGGTGACTTATGAATAAATAAAAAGTAATTCATAAGCCAATTAGTGATTTATGAATTAAAAATCATTCAATTCATAAGGTAGTTAGTGATTTATGAATTAAAAAACATTGAAATCAAAAGCAAGTTAGTGACTTATAAATAAAAAAGAATGTAACTCATAAGTTAGTTGCTGATTTATGAATTAAAAAAATAATTCATAAGCTAGCAAGTGACTTATAAATTAAAAAAAATTAATTCATTAGCTACAGTTGATGATTTATGAACTAAAATCATTTTAATTCATAAGGTAGTTAGTGACTTATGAATTAAAAAAAAAAAAAAAATTCATAAGCTATTTGGTGACTTATGAATTAATAAAAATTAATTCTTAAATTAAATTTTAATTCATAAGCTAATGGGTTAATTTTGAGTAAGAAAAATTGATAGTGAACTTATGGATCGGAAAATTAAAAGCTAGCATGTCCATTTTGCAATTTAAAAGCAAGGTTTGAAAGCTAAAAACAGATTAAAAAGCTAAAAAAAAAACTTATTAGCAGGAACCAAAAGTTTGTAATAGAATAAAAAGAAAGAAATATTTTAAATAAGATTTTTAATTATTTATTTTTTAAATAAAATGAAATTAGATAAAAAAATCTTCCAAAAAAAAATCCACCAACTAGCTTATGAATTAAATTCTTTATAATTCATGAGTCAGTTACTAGCTTATGAATTAAATTCTTTATAATTCATGAGTCGGTTACTAGCTTATGAAATAAATTCTTTTTAATTCATAAGTTAGTTTATAAGTATAAGAAATAGATTTTGTGTCTTATTTTATTTTTTTGTATAAGAACGTAATTTGTATTTTGGTTACATGCTAATACGAAGAGATAACTACAATCCAATTAAAATCAAGCAAGCCATTAAATAAATGAAAGGGAGACCAAGATCAATGCAATTTCCACAAAAAAAAATGCCAAATACATATTTCCGCTTTGTTTTTATTTTCTGGCAGAAACCATCTATGCAATAATATCATTCCAAATTTTGGAACAAGGTACACATATACATGAACGAAATTTAATCAAAATCGTGACAGTCAGTGGCGTAGCGTGGGTTTATGCCGCCCGGGGCAACCCAATTTTTGCCCCCCCCCCTGAATTTTTTTTCTAGCTTCAAAAAGCAGTAACCAACTACCACGGCAATAAAATGATATTAATGTGTATTTTATTGAATAAAATAAGAAATTAATGATAAACTATGAAACATTATAATAAAGCGATTCCATTACCGCGGCTGCAAGGGTGCTACATGAACAGGTACATAATAAAGAATTATCTTGAACCATTTGCATGGAAGACCAGCTAATAAACAAATTTTAAAAGAAATTATAGGAATTAGTTTTTTTTTCAAAACAGTAAAATTGTATAACAGCTTTTAACCTGGTACAAAAACTTTGAAAAATTTGCCACCATGGGATATCCCTTTAAAAACACTGTCTCGCGGCAGGAAAATTTTAAAACTAAATTTTCGAGAGCAACAAATCTTTAAAATTATTTATTCTTAAAAATTAATTAATTTGGTGAGCCCAAAGAATCCAATTCAAAATTTCCCCAGTGGTAAAAATGCTTCATAGGCATAGTCAATAATCGGACATTGATTATGTTTTACGTTGCTGAACAAAAGTACCACATAGGGCGGCACTTTGCCAGGGGCGGGAAAATCGGCGACAAGAAATTAAAAAAAATCCTTTATTCTTCAAATTAATTGATTTGGTGAGCGGAAAGAATCCAATTCAAAATTTCACCAGTGGTAAAAATACTTCATATTTAATTTATTTATTTTATTTAAAAATATATTTATTTAATTTTATTTATTTATTTAACTCAGAAAAACAGTAATGAAATTTACTATGTATTAAATTAACTTTTATTCTTTCCAAAATGTAGTCTTTGTCAATCTTTAAATCGAATAGTCATTAAAAATCAAAGTCCAACTAAACCTAAGTGCGTTTCATTTCATATACAACTTGTGTGCCCTCACACTCGGCATTTCAGAAACAATTATTTAAAAGAAAATGAATTAGAAAAATGTCGTATCCTGTTTCTTCTTAGAATTTCAATTTAAATATTATTCAATTTATCGTCGCCCGAGAATTGGTTTGTTCCATACGCCATTGGCACTTTTTCGAGAAAATCGCATTTAAAGGTTTACGTACTTGGTACTCCGAAACTGTGTGATAGAATTTTTTTTTTATTTTTTTAACTTGAAGTTAGTCTTATGGGGATGTCCCTACCAATTGTCAGTCTTTTGCCAAGCCATTAACAAGATGCGTAAATTATCGTAAAAGTCCACTTTTTTGACTTGTGTCCCACCTCCTACATTTTAAAAATGATTTTTTTTTTTTCTATACACGTGGAACACAAAAAAAATGGATATGGCACAAAGCAATTCTCATCTAATGAATATTTGAAAGGCAAGAAGGCATGGAAATGGATGATAAAATTTGAAAAGAAAATCGATTACATCTCTTTTTTTCAATAAAGTTTTTATTTAACAAGTCCAATAAACAATAAACACTCTTCTTAAAAAAAAAAACAAACAAAACAACTAAAATTAAAGCAGTTTTACTGCTTTGTTGACTTGTTTTTGACGTTCTTGGGATTTTGCTGTCACAACTACTGTCAGCTGAATAATTTAGATCAGCTCTTGAATCATCACCTTATGGCAAAATGACAGCATAGAATGTTTTACCTTGAAATTACTGAGTAAGTTTTAATTACTTGAAAAATATCCTGACGACGAAGAGGAAGAACTAAGATCCTTGGGCAATAATTCGCCATCAAACATGATTACAGGTACTTACTTAAGGACACCGCTGGCCACAGAACGAGGTTCAGATGAAACAGTGTCCTTTACAAAAAAAAAACTCAAAAACATCCGCGATCGCACGTCCTTTCACCTTGGCAGTCAACTTCAAGCTACAACTAGCTGATTTCATGCAATCGTCTCCGAACATCTACACAACTGTAATGGAGGTGACACAAGCCAATACTAAAATTTTGTTTGCGATCATTGTCCACATACATAGCATTTCTTTAACAAAAGTGCACGTAGGACAAACCAATTCTAAAATTTCATAGTATTTTCTCTATCTTTTGTCGCCGTGATATGCACGTGGAACAAAACAATTCTCACAAAAAAACTGCGAAAAATTGTTTCGGAAAGTTGCCCCAAACGCCAAAAAATGGTTTATGGCACAAAACAATTCTAAAAACGGTTGATTTTGGTGGATAAGGAACAAAATCGATGTTCGATATCTCGGGATTGGAAAGACATAGCGCGAATCGGATCACAGATCTAGAAAGAGCATACAAGATTACCATAGAATCCATTCCTAACTCAAAAACAACAAAAGTGGGGTATGGAACAAAACAATTCTCAGGCGACGTTATTATGAAGTATAACGTTCGCTGATTTTTTAAAGTGATTGTAAACTCGCTAGATTTGTCGAATAAGAGTGGGTCGTTTATCCGGATGGTGATTAAACAATAGGAAATTGTTCAATGAATGTATCTGCCAAATAAATTACATGTTCTCAAAAATGCAGGTAAAAATTTCTCGCTCTCGAATTTAGTTTTAAAATTTTCCTGCGTGTTTTTAAATATATAATAGGAATATCCCATGGCGGCAAATTTTTCAAAGTTTTTGTACCAGGTTAAAATCTGTTATACAATTTTACTGTTTTGAAAAAAAGCTAATTCCTATAATTTCTTTAAAAAATTTGTTTATTGGCTGCTCTTCCATCATGCAAACGGTTCAAGATAATTCTTGTTTATATACCTGTTCATGTAGCATCACTCTTGCATTCGCGATAATAGAATCGCTTTATTACGATTTCTTTCATATTTTATTATTAATTTCTTATTTTATTCAATCAAATACACATTAAAATCATTTTATTGCCGTGGTACTTGGGTACTACTTTTTAAAGCTGGAAAAAATTCAGGGATGGGCGGGAAAAAATGGGTCTGCCCTGAGCGGCAAAAACCCGCGCTACGCCACTGAGAACATGTAATTTATGTGGCACATACATGTAATGATCAATTTCCCCTTGTTTAATCAACATTCGGATAAACGACCCACTCTAGCGAATTTCCAATCACTTTAAAAAATCAGCAAACCGAAGTCACTTTTTAAAAAATTTAATAATATTTAAATTTAAATTCTAAAAAGAAAAAGAATACAACATTTGTCTAATTCATTTCCTTTTTAATAATTGTTAAATAATAGTTACAGTCGACTCCTTCTAAGTCGAACTCCCTCTACGTCTACGTCGAATTTCCCTCTAACTCAAATTTGTTCGCCATGTTTTTGAATTCCCCTCAAATTTCCATACAAAATCCATCCTCTAAGTCGAAATCCCTCTAAGTCGAAATTCCCTCTAACTCGAATAAATTCTTTAGATTCTTGGACTATTTTCAATCCCTTTAAGTCGAATTTCTCTTTTGCAAAAAAAAAAAAAAAATCACCCTCGCGCGAATTGTATTGGCCACAGAAATACCTGAACGCGAATCAATTTTGGAATCAATAATACATGCTGCTGATGCTAACGATAATGATAGAAGAGCTGAAGATGAAGTCGAAACAATAAATATTGAAGTGCGAGAAAAGAATGAAATCGAAAATGCAATTGGAATATTGCAATCTGCGATTGAAATGGCAGAAAATGTGCCGGATGAGGTTCAACGCTGCCTTTTCAAAATAGAATCATTTTTTAAACGAGTGAACACTCTAGCCACTTTGATGCATCAATCAAAAATTAAAATTTTTTTAAATAAATTTAGCTGAAACAGTAATTTGATAAGGTATAACAATGATTTAATGTGCCATAAAAGCTAGAAGCTTCTGTTTATTTATTTAAATTATCTATTTATTTTTTGTTATCTTTTTTTTATATTCAATAAATGCTTTTAAGCAACAAACATATTAATCTCTCTAACTCGAATTTTTCAAAAACTCCCTCTAACTGGAACTAATTTTGACATCCCGTGAAAACTCGACTTGGAGGGAGTCGACTGTAATTTCATTAGTGTTTTTCTGAGTTAAATAAATAAATAAAATTATATAAATATATTTTTAAATAAAATAAATAAATTAAATAAAGAATTTTTATGTAAAAGAAAAAGATATTAAAGTTAAATAAGGTATCTTTTAAATGTATTTTTATGAAAGAGAACTTGCTTACATCTGAACTCTCCTGCTTTTAATTACAGCAAAGTCTTTAATTACTGACTGGATATTAATGGACTCAGTCATTCCTTGCTTCTTGAAAATTTTAAATTGGATTCTTTGGGCTCACCATATTAATTTATTTGAAGAATAAAGGATTTTTTTAATTTCTTGTCGCTGATTTTGCTGCCCCTACTCTAGCAAAGTGCCGCTGCAAATTATGTGTAAATTCAGTGCAAACTACATGCCATCGGTCTGGCAAACATTTAAACATTTGCACGATTTTTTTAAAAGTTATTTAAAAAAATTATAATTTCGGTTTTAAAACTATGTCTATTCAAATTCGTTAATTTAATGAAAATAATAATACTGAGCCTGGCGCGTGAGGTTTGATCCCAAGTAACATTTTGCCTCTTATAATATGCTCCAAGAGCTGTACTAGACTAATTTAAGGGATCTAAAAGTAATCTTGAAGAATACTTCTAGATTTCTATAAGACAGTTAGAAGCGTTAAATGGCCTAGTCATGGGAGGCTCTTGCCTACTCATAACAACAACATATGTTTCTTTGCAATACTTTTGATCTAATTATCGGAGTTGCCTTCTTCTTATGAGATGACATTTGTATTATCGATTGCCTTTCGAAAATATCTTGTAAAGCTCGACTAAATCTTGCTTTGAGAATGCGTCTCTTCCAATGGAAGGTGCTCTTATCTCTTCTTTCTCATTAATCATTTTTAAAAAGAAGAAACAATATGCTTTTTAGTTTTTGTGTGTATACATATACATAATGTATTATGCCAAAAAAATAATGGACTTGTGTTGTATTTATTTCGTAAGTCAATTAATTATTATACTTATAAAGGCGATACATTATATTATGTTTTTCACGGTATGGGAACCAAAAAATATATGCGGTTGAAATTTTATCTACTAATTTGAACATTTTAACTCGAAAAAAAACGAAGCGCCTTCAAAATAATTCTTATTTATATTATTTAATTTATACTTTTAATAAGGAGAAGGGTTACTATGGAAATATTTTGGAACGAAATAAAATTCAAATTCAGGCAATGAGCCATTGGTTATAAATCGCGTTGAATTTGATCTCAATTTTATTTTTTTAAATTAAAGTGGAATTTAATATGAAACCGGTAATGTGAAAAAATTTACTTGAAAAAATTTACTTGAAAGTTATTTTTTAATCTTAAATGTAAATTTCCATTGACATCGTAGCCATCTATTGCGTAAATTCTCATTTAGTTGAAAAATGGAAACGCTATTTTGGTCTTTGAAAAATAGATTTCTATTTTGCGCCTTGAAAAATTGAGTTTTGATCAGTTTTGAAATTATAATTTGTTAAATAATGGTAACCCTCAAAACATTCAGAAAACTCTATTTGTATATTTAAATATGGCAGCTGCTGATGAGACACTAACTCTTCTATTAACATCTTTATGAGAATTTAATTATATTAACGCTTTGAATAAGATTGCTTAAAGAATAGATTTTAGAAGCGAAGTGTTAAAGTTTATTTATGAAACTAAAAAACTTCTTATGAGATCTCAAATGTTTTTTTAGGACTTAGATTTGACAGAATAGTAAGCAAACCATAAACGGTGCACTGTGGTCTAAAAAGGCAAATTTTCTGGCAAAAATACTAATTTCGATGTTTTATTTTGAAAGTTTTGTTTTTTATTTATAAAAGGAATTTGAACACAGCTTCAAAAACAGCAAACAAAATAATTTTCCGCTAACAAGTTTGACTTATAAAGCTTTTCAAGGTTGGTTTTAGTAGCTTTTTTTGATTTGAATGTTCGGAGAGATTGTAATTTGTTTAAAAAAAAAGTCGTGTTCCCAGTGCTGAAATTTTGATGTTAAAAGCAAATTTCCTTATGGAATATTTAAATTATTTTATTAATTGCAATAGTTGAACGCGTGAAATTTTCTTCTTATATCAATTAAAAATTTGTCTGTTATTATCTTGATTCTTAAAAAATATCCGCCGACTTCCACGCCACTTTTTATACGAATGCCAATTTTTACAAAAAAAAATTATAAAAAATTGTTAACAAACTATTGATTATTATATTGAACATTCAATTTTTGTGATCCGTCCACTTCAACGAACCATTTTGAATAAATTCCTCTTAAACCAAAGGTTTGTAAATCATTTTATTTCTTATTCTTAAAGTACGTAAACACGCTAAAAAAATATGATTTTTGCAACGAAAAAACTAATTTTGGACCATAATAAAGAACAATTCCTCTAACATGATTTCAAACATAAGGGATCTTATAAGAATCCTATTGCAAAACTTTTGTTATTTGAAATCCTGATAGTTTCTTGATATAGGAGGTATTGAACTTAGAGTTTTTATAAAAGTATAAAATGATTATAACTCTTAAATATGTGTTGTTATAAGATCAGAAAGACTAAAAAACTACGTTTAGAGTTAAATTTTCACCAAAGGATTCTTATTCTTATTCTTCTTAGACTACAAGTTTATATAACCTTATTCCAAGAAGAAAAATTGGTTCAGCTAAAAGATTTTAGTATTTCTCTGCTGTAAAAGTGTTCAACTATTAAAATAAAGAGGTTACGAGACAAATTTAATTTTCTAACAAGATGTTACTTCTTAAGTATAAATATGGGACAAAACAGAGTCTTACGGGAGTTTTTTTCAAATTTCAAATAGTTGGGATGTACGCATTATTGGGTCAGTTTAAATTCTTTATATTCAAAAAGTCTACTAAATACGATGGAAATAAAAAAAATTAATTTTCTTTTTTTATAAAAAGTTAATTCTTTTTTGATAAAAATTTATTTTTTATTGTTAAAAATTTATCTTTTTTTTTAAAAAGAAAGTTATTTTTTTTTCGTAAAAAATTTAATTTTTTTTTTGTAAAATCACATTGCATATCACATATAATTTTTCAAAAACTAAATTCAAGTTTTTCAAAATAGGTCCTCGAAATATAATCATCAAAATAAAACAAGAAAAATGCGTTTTTAATATATTTTAAAGAAGGAAAATAAAATTATACTTAATTCAGCAATACAAAAAACATAAAATATTTTGTTTATTTGTGTAAGGTAATTTTATAAATTTATTTTTAAAATTGCATTTGGTTTAAAATTTTTAAAACAAAATTTTGAAAAAAAAAACACATTTTGAGTTTTTGAAAAACACCTTCTGAATCATAAGAACACATTTAATGGGCCAGAAATCACCAGAATTGTGTATACTATAGTTTTGGCTATCCAGCGTAAAAAAATAAAAATTGAAACATTTTATATTAAAATTAGTTAATTAAAATCGTTTAGCCTTGTACGGTACGCAGATCACGCACTTTTCTCTACTAACTTCAGTGAAAATCCCAGCTAAGTTTTGACACAAGAGGGTTTCCTAAGACATTGCTTCAATAAAATTTTCCATTATTGTTATGAATGATCAGTATGAATTATTGTTGATTGCAACTAAAACTGCTACTCCTTCTTGCGACAAAATTATTTAATTACCCTGCGGCCTCTAAGAACCTGCATATAACATCTCATCCACATTTTTCTACCTGATATCATTCGTTTTTTTTTTCATGTTACCCCTTCCGGAATGCATTTTTTGACTGGTTAAAAATTCCAAAACCGATTTCGCAGGAACACACTCTTGACTCGGACCAAAGATATCCTTAAAATTTGGACTGAATTTGTTGCGAGGTTTCGGAATATATAACATACTTACAAACATACAAACATCTATTCTTATTATTTAATAAAAAAATAAATTAACATGGGCATGTCCTAGGCGGGAAGCACATGCTGAAAATCAGGTGAAAATTCCCCAACGAAATCACTACTTCGTTGGAAGTTGTTTATTCACCAACCTAGGTAATGAAAAACATGGTGGCTGCATAATCTGTGTATTCACTACATAATTGTATGTGGTTTATTCATCGGTTCAATAGTTTCGATGGAAAAGGTAATGAAAATTCAATTGTCAATTTACAAGATAAGTGGTAGTTGTTTATTCAGCAATTAGTTAATTCAATATGAAAAATGTGAAGAAAATTAAATAAATAGTGAATGAATTCATTAATTGTATTGTGTTGTGAATTTATGATTGGTTAATTAAAATATAGAATTAAAACTTTAAATTAATGTGAAATCACTAGGTCTGTGGTTGTTGGTTAATCACCACTTCACTTATGCAAAGTGGTGATTAACCAACAACCCAAAATACTTTCAGACAAGCTGAGATTGCCTAATTTTAATGGAAATTCACAAGTTATCTTATAATATTTACTGTCAGTAGACAATGTGAACACAGAGAACACAAACAAAAATCAACTTCTATCAAAACACACAATAGCGGTGCACACTTTACAAAGCATATGAGTGGACATAGACGATGAACTGATGAACTTGTACATGACTTTTCAACAGTTTTTTCATCGCATAATTTTCCCTATCAAAAGCAATTTTCTTTTACACTTTTGGGCCAAGATAATAACGTTCAAAAATGCATCTAGAATACCCTTTTGTCCAAGATAAGATTTTAAATAAAAGACTTACTGTCACTTTTTAGATCAAACATCCCTACTTATTCCCTTCAAAGTATTTTTTGTTGGTACAAATTTAAAGTTTTTTCCTAGGTACCTACCTAGCTATTACAATGAATTTGACATCAATTTTAATTTACAAACCAAACAATTTGTTTTATGAAGGTATATTTTTTTTTTTTTTGTTCTAAAGGATTTTATATGTACACAGTCTATAGGGAATTCTTGATAGATAAATTTAAAATGATTTCGCTGGAAAACGGAGAGTTATAAAAAATAATATCACATGATGTTTTTGTTATCAGAAAAGGTATATTCAACCTAACCTATACAAAAAAAAAATCCGGTACTGGAATTACAACCTGTTTTTTCTTTTATTTTTATTTTTTTTTCGTCATGATTTATTTCATTGGAAAACATTCTGACTTTGCAATTCATTTAAATTATTCAAATTAATTCGAAAACTCCAGGTCAACCCCATTTCAACTTTTGCGCAGAGAAAAACCAAATAAAACAGAAAAAAAGAGACAGAGAAACAGAGAGAGATGGAAAGAGGTTAAAAAAATAGCAGTTTAAATTAAAAACACCTCAAGCATAGTAGATGAGAATAATTGATGACTAATGTCACTGTTGCGTATGTCTGATGTAGCAGAGTTGTCGAGGTAAGGTAGATAGGTCCTTTAACATTTGAACGTTGTACCTACTGGTAATAGGATAGTCATTCCAAACTTTATATGGGTAGAGACAGAGTAGAGTATACGATACGAGTACAGAGTTAGAGTACCAACTAAAACTGGATGACTGTCCCATTAAATCACATTCTCCCTCCAAGCTCCAATGATGAATATCCCATCAACATCAGTACCTGCTATACCTGGCCTGGTCTTAGCAAAATGCGGTGACCATGTTTCTAATATTTTTTCACCTAGAAGTGTTATAGCGTGTTGCTAACACACAAGGACGTGCGTTGCGTCAGTTAGGTATTTCAAATGTTCTAACAACTGGTTCCAACGATTTTGATTTAAAATAACGAAAATGAAGAAATTTCTTTATTCAGTGGTTTCTAGGTGTACGAATTAAAACAAATTTATTCTGTAATTTTTATTAGAGTCAGTAAATATCGACGCAAATGTTCATCTCAGAAGGGTCCGACAGTTTCTGATGATGACTTACGTACTTTACTTCAGATGGCGCTCATAGCACATGATGGGCTACGGCCTCAACTAACAAGCTCATCAGCCAGCTATGTCCTTAGCTAACCGCTTCCATGCACACACCGAGTTGGTTGAGGTCGTGCTCCACTTGTGCGCGCCACCTGTTATGGGTTCTTCTTCTGCTGCTCTCACCATCGGGGTTGGATTCGAAGGCTCGTCGGGCAGGTGCGTTGCTGAGCATACGCTTCACGTGCCCCAGCCATCTCAGCCGCTGTATTTTCAGCTTTTTGACCAGGTCAACGTCGCTGTATAGCTCGTATAACTCGTCGTTGAATCTTCTCCAACACACACCACAAATATGACATGGTTCTGTATAATTCGTCCCTTTTAACGCTATCATACGCAACTTTAAAATCTGGAATTCCTGGGTTTTTTATAAAATCTGTTGGAGTGTGGACATTTGATCGACGGTTGACTTGCTCTGCCTAAAATCACACTGATAGGGCTCGATCAGGTCGTTGACAAAAGGTTTTAAGCGGTCACACAGGTTAGCCGACAAGATTTCATAAACGACGTTTAGGAGACTAATTCCTCTGCATTTCAGAGGATATCCGTTTTTATGGATGGGGAACACTATACCGAGGTTCATTTCATCGGGCATACTTTCATCCGACCAAATTTTGCAGATGAGCTGGTGTATGCTCCTAACCAATTCATCTCCCGCTGATTTAAATAGTTTGGCTTGTAAGCCATCCACACCAGCAGCCTTGTACGACTTTAGTTTCGATATCGCCAGCCGCACTTCGGTTAGGTCGGGTGGACGGAACTGTTGGCCATCATCGTCCAACTTGAATGGAGTGTTCTGCCTACAAGCGGAATCTTGGCTGTCTACGCCGTTGAGCAGTCTAGAAAAGTATTCTTTCCAGATCCTCAGCACTGCCTGTGTATCTTACTACCATTTTCACACTCTCATCTTGGCAGGCTTCCGTTCTAGCTTTGTATCCTTGGGTGGATCGTTTCACCCTCTGATAAAATTTTGGGAAACCTCCCCTGCCGGTAGAACCCTCAATGGACTCGACCTTCTTCTCGTGCTCTCTTGTTTTCCTCTTGAGAAGTCAGCGTTCCTCCTTCCTTTCAGTCCGTAGAGCTCCCGGGCTACTCTCTAAGCTCTTGTTCGAGTTTGCAGCATTGTCTGTTAGGCCCCGTCCTTAGCTGCATGCGCCAGCCGACACTCTTCATCGAACCAGGGGTTTCATAGTGGTCGCCTAGTGAAACCCAGCACATCAGAGGTGGCACTTCTGCTGATGGCTTGTGGACAATGTTTCCACTGATCCTCTGTATTGGTGGCGGACTTCCTGAGAGATTAAGAAAAAATTGGTCAGCAAAAGTTCTGCCGGCTTCTTGCGATTTAAGCTTCTCGACATCGAACCTTTTCACAGCGTCTGATCCGCGTTGTGGCGTCATGGATAACGATAACCGCATACGTAGTCGAGCTACCACCAGGTAGTGATCCGAGTCAATGTTGGCCCCTCGGAACGTTCGGACGTCCAAGACACTGGAAGTATGTCTTGCGTCTATCGCAATGTAATCGATTTGGGTGACGGTTCGTTGATCACGCGACCGCCAAGTCCCCTTGTGTATATTGAGGTGCGGGAAACTGGTGCTTAAGATGATGACATTTCGCCCCGCCACAAAGCCTGCCAGCCTGTATCCGTTGCCGGAAGTTTCGTCATGCAGGCTGTATCCTCCGACTATGGAACTATATTTCAATAATTTAAAATTGACAACAGATGGTTACCATAAATCTCTATAGCACATAGAACTTTTTAAAGTGCAACAACTGCTGATGCCATTGGTCGCTTCAGAAAGGTGGTCGCGGTTTAGGTCCAAATACACGATATAATGACAGAAAAAAGAGTAAAAAAAATACATACATAAATATATAGGTAGAGGTACACAACTTTGCTGAGGCTTAGCTAAACTGCAAATGCACACACAGCATTGCCTGATTTATATCCTCAAAGTAAAACTACATGACAGGATATAAAATGAATGACTAAAGGATGAGTTTCATATTAGCAGCACTCGCACTCGCGTCCTTTAATCCCACGACTGAATGAATAAGTGCAATGAATAGAGTGTGTACAGTTTTTCAAAGTGACATGGGGTAAATTTTAATTGGATTTAGCCTCGTTAGAGGAAAAACTTTCGTCCTATTTTCAGTTAAAATTGTTTTTTTTTTTAATTCTTTTATATATTTTTCTAGCTTTTTTTTTATTTTTGTTTCACTTGTGCATTTTATTTAATTTCATTTCATTTTGTCAGCTTGAATTTGTGTAAGGTGTTCTTTGTGTATATAAAATATATTTGTGTACCTATAAAGAATGAAAAATGATTTTTGAGCATAAATCGTCAGTAGCTATATAGTTTCGTTTGGCGAACTTAAAGTTGAAAGACAAGAGACTAAGGATTAATTGGTAACTAAAGTAAGTCCGAAAGTGTGTTTAGTGGAAAATTATGTTTAATTGAAAAACTAATTAGGTACCTACCTATGTATCTAAGAAAATAAAAATCTAAAGAGATATTTTTTAAAAAACTAAAAATAAAATTAAATAACGTAGTGTAGCTTGGATTTAACTAAATTTTGTACTTATTTATATGTGGTGTTGTCTCCATGTTGCGTGAATTTTGATGAGGTGAAAAATAAAAATAAAAATAAAAATTAAATTAAAAATAAAAATAAAAATAAAAATAAAAATGAAAACAAAAATAAAAATACTAATTAAAGAGAAATTGAAAGAAAAACTATAATTTTTTTGTTCAATTTAAAATAATAGTTATAGAATATCACAGCATTAAATGTTTTTAGGGGAACTACGCATTTTGGATGCGTTGATCCATCACAGGGTTTCATGCTATTTGCAGTGGCGTCTTTAGGCATGGTTGCACTGGGCCCGGGCCAAGGGTCCCGCAATCTAAGGGGCCCCCTGAGCCTTCGCTGTAACTTGTCCAACCAATTTGGAAACTAAACGACTAGGGTTATTTTAATTTAATTTTACTATACCTACAATGGATGTGAAGAATTAGCTTAGACTTACCACAAGGTCATACAGTGGTGGCGACATAATTAAGTACGATATTTTTATAAAGGATTGGCTACAATACGTCGACTTTCAAAACATCGACTCCAAAAGATCGACTTTCAAAATCTCGACAAAAAAAATGTCGACTGGTTAAAATACCGACTGAACAAAATATCAAAAAAAACTGGACTGATTTTTTAAAATTCAATTTTCAGATACCAAATTTCAAAATATCGACATTTCAATAGTCGAGATTTTGACGGTCGACATCATGTTAATCGACATTTTAATAGTCGACAGTTTAATCAGATTATGGTTTATGGAATGATGTTGCCTAGGAGGCCTTTTTCATTTTTTCCGATTGTAAAATTTGTATAATATATTAAGGAACGATTTTGGAGTTACCTTGGTCTTCCTTAATATTTAAATAATACTTTTGTCATTTTGTGTTATTTTTTTTAAATGTCGTTACTATTCAGTGGAACAGTAAAATATTGGAACTATGTATTGTATACGAATAAATCTTTTAGAGAATCACGTCCACGTTGGGAGTCATTTGTAGAGCGTGATTCTCTTTTCTTATGTATTGTTTTTAAATAAAAAGGTTTGCTCATAGTTGTACTTCCAATATTTTACTCAACGATTGAATAGCAATTTTACAAAAAAAAGTAGCACAAAATGAAAAAAGTATTATTTGAATACTTAGGAACAATTTAAGTGTCTTCCTTAATATTCAAATAATACTTGTGTCGTTTTGTATTATTTTTTTGTAAAATTTTGTTACTATTCTGTTGTTCAATTAAAAAATGTAACAGCATTACGATCAAACTTGTTTGATTTAAAAATACATAAGATAAGAAGAGAATCATGCTCTGCAAACTTGATTTTAGGTATTCCTACTTCTTGCATAATATTCTTTTAATAAAAAGCACCATTCGTTGATGTTTACATTTTTTGACGTGAAACTTCTTTGCACGCATTGAGGGTTAAATTTCAAGGTTGAATTTTTGTGAAACGAAAAAATGTAACGCCACATGTGCAACGCTGAGATCATTGATTAACTAAGTGGTGGGAGGTAGAGTAAAAGTAAAAATTTTTATTGATAGGCTAATATATTTTATAGTGAAATAAGTTTGGATTAAAATACAAAACGGAAATTAATTTGGTTAATTGCTTACTAACCCGAATTTATGAAAATAATAATTTTCAAATCGTTGGAGCGGCTTAAAAAAAATTAAAATTTTGAAAGCATTCTTAAGAAAACAGTTTGGAGCGCGAATTTAAAGTTATTACTTAAATACAGATAAAAATTAAATTTGAAAAAATTGTAACTAGTTTTTAAAAATCAAATTTTCAAAAAGTAGTTCTGTGGGAACTGTTCATCTCCGACCAGAAAAACAATCTAGTTATCAACAAGACACTAGAGAGTATTACATAGATTATGGTTAGGGGCTAGCAAGGGTTAGCAAGGGCTTATGAAAAAAAAAATTCAATGTCGGAAGTGAATAAGTTTATTTATACTCTATTGTTTCATACCATATTCCATAACAAATACCTACATACCTACAGAATAGAACAGGATTGTATGTACTTGCTTTTTTGGTAAAACAACAACTTAGAACAGGTTTACTGTTCTAACAAGAAAAGATCCGTTGCTAAAACAATACACAGCGGATTGCTTTTTCCAAATTCCATCAAATTCACAATGACCCTCTTTAAGCTAGGAAATATTGGAGGAATATGTATTTGTATATATATATAATATAATATATATAATATAATATGAATATGTATATTGGAGAAAAATATTCATGGTCTTCGGTTAACATGTTTGCCTTATGTAAGTTCTACATATAAATTTAAAGAAAAATACTAAGTTTGGCTATTATTTTGGCCAGAGCTGTATATATGGTTTCCGGCCACCAGCAGCACTTCAACTCCTTCTGGAGTATAGGGCAGCAATACAATCCTTCCATCTGTCCCGATTTGACGCATGGGGACTAAGCTCTGACCACAATTGAACATTCTGGAGACCTAGTTTTCAACAATACAGCTGACGTCTTTGTTGTTTTTTGTCTTTAACACACATTGCACCCTGCGGATTCCATTTAAAAGACTGCTTCGTGATGCCATTGTCTGGTTATGGCCAATCCACCGCCATTTTCGTAAATGTCTGCATCCACTTTTTTCTGAATGGTCCTTCTCTACAGTAAGTCGTTAGATATTGTTTGTGGTCGACGGATCTGGAGAATTTACCGCAGGTATAGGTACCGATTAACGAACGCCTGTAACCTGCCTCGAGATAATGGCAGCATTTCCATGTTTCACAGAAAATGCTCGTTCTAGATTAGGGGCCAGTTATAGCTATCATATGGAAATCATCATTGAAAATATTAATTGTCAATTTTGAGAGATTTCCAAGAAGAAATAAATGATTATTTTGATGCCAAAGTAAAACTAATTGACTTAATAAGTATTTCTAGGTAAAACCAAATTCAATTTGGCACAACTTTTCTCATAAAATGACTTTTAATTTAAATAATTTTGAAGTCGTAAGCTATATTTCTGCATTAAAATATTCAATGATTAAATTTTGGATGGGTCTTAAAATCAACAGCTAATTTTTTCAATGATAGTTTTCAATGAAAGCTATAACCGGCCCCTTAGCTAAGACAAAAACTTGAATTTTTCATCTAAGAGTATCACATACAAATGCTTCACACTACATTTAAAGCAAAGCCGTAAATTAGTTAAGGCTCTAGCTCCATGTTCATCAGAACGTTCAGCCAAACAGACAAATGGACGTCATGTCGAAAAGCACTTTCTTAGACTTCTTCATCAATTTTTTAACACGGAAGCAATACTTGCCCTTCAGGTAGAGCAACTAAAAAGACTATCAAAGCCTAGATTATGAGAGACGTACCTATAAGGGCCTTTGAAAAGCATTCAAATCAAGCACTCAGCAGGTACCATAATAATTTTACCTACTTATTTCCATCTTAAAGGTGCCTTTCATATTAAAATATTGAAAGTGTAAATTCACATTAACGCGGAATATAAAAAAAAAAAAAAAAAAAACATTAACATTAACATTATTTGCTAAAACTTTTAAAACTACTGTGCGAGTAATGTCTAGGGCTGGCCACGAGACGAGAAAAGTCTCGGTCTCGATCTCGGTCTCGTCATGCGAGACGAGACTGCCTTTTAAGCAACCGAGACGAGACCGAGACGAGACTGTATTTTTGGACCGAAATTAACAGAGAGTCTAATAAATTAAAAAATCCAATTTCAGTCAAATATTTATTTTCTTCTGCACTTATTCAAACGATAATCGAAAATATTTCGTTCCAATAATCAACAGAGTGTCCGGAAATCGTATTTTTCGGAGACGAGACGAGGACTTAATTACACGAAACCTACACGAGACCGAGACGAGACTGACAATTTTCGGACGAGACTTACAAAAGTCTCGCAGGGTCTCGTCTCGTGACCAGCCCTAGTAATATCCATGACGACAACAACTGTTGGATCCATTGCACGTTGCACCATATCCTTTGAGCATAAACTTTGAAAGGAAAAGGCAAAGATCTGTGAATAAAAGCATTTATAAATTAAAAAAAAAATGAAGGCACTATGCACACTGCAGATGATGTGGATGTCGCATCATACCCTCAGCATTCCATAAAGTCCCCAAAATTAATTTCAGCTTTTCCACCGTTTCTATACGTTCCTATTTAAATGGTATACCTATACACCTATTACATATGTATTGCTTTAATAATAGGACCAACTAGTAAATGTGTGCGAACAAATATTATTTCTCTATCTGTTCGGGGGATCACTGCAGGAGCAGCTTCTGCCGCATCTTAATGAATGCAAGTTATTTGCTTTTTTTGGGTAGTATTTAAAGTCGGAGAGGAGATATCAGTTGAACGGCCAAAGCCTCGAGATAAATGGTGACTGTCAACTGCTGCAATCTATACAGGGACGTATTTTATAGAATTTTAAAATTCTATAAGCTAGACCTGCTACACCTGCCTCTACTTACATACATACGTAGCTGATATACATTAAGTAGTTTTAATGATTTTACTTCCTTTTTAGCTATTGATTCTCGTGTCAAAAAAATTGAAGTTTCAATCAATTAAAATATGTTTTCAATTTGGCCATTTACGATAAATTGTATAATAAAAAAAAAGGTTCTGCATGAAATGTAGGTAGGTAGGTAGGTAGGTAGGTAGGTAGGTAGGTAGGTTAGGTAGGTAGGTAGAAATGGCGGCCACGGGCAGTCTAGCCCATAGCCCAATTAGCGCTGAAGTGCGCCGTTTTGATACCATAACTCGTGGATGGAATTGAAGAGAGAGGATATGGGCATATCCTCAGGATATCGTCCCTTTTTATTTAGTTACGAATAGGATTTTGTTGTAGCTTTTAGCACAATCATCAGAAAGTGGATCACTCACTCAACTAGATCAGCACCCGCACCCGCACCATCCACAGTTAGCCCACTAGGCAGTTCGTTGGCTGGCACTGGAGCGTCCACTGACCTGATTGGATGATCATCCGGCCACTGTGCACCACAAACCCCCACCAGAACCCTAGTCCACTATCTTGTAATCATAGGGAATCGACGGAAGGTATAATGCAGAAGTAGCCGAAATTTGTCCTAAAGCCATTTCGTCGCATTGAGAAAAGAAATCAAGTCTTTACTCTTCATTTCAGTAAGTTCGTTAATGTCGTCAAAGAATGCTCTTCCGAGTGACTGTTTTCCAGCTTTGGCCATAGCAGGGCATTTGCAGAGGAAATGAACTACTGTTTCCTTTTCCTGCTGGTCCTCACAGCTCCGACAGTGAGTTTGTGAGGTATGCCCAGCTTCGCTGCATGGTCTCCTATTGGCCAGTGTCCGCTACAGGTTGCAACTACCCTGGCTATATCTTGCCTGGCTCTGCGTATAAGGTCAATTGTTCGGTTCTTGTCATAGGTGGGCCAAATCTTCCTAGATATAATACAGTTTGATAAACTGCTCCACCTACGGTTTGCTTTAGTAAGATAAATTGAGAGAATGTTGCCCTTCATAACTCCAAGCGGAATGTTGACTCTTTCCGCTGAACCTTGCCTGGCCAGCTCGTCAGCATGTTCATTGCTCTCAATGCCACTGTGACCCGGGACCCAGATAAGAGTGACATTGAGGTCAGTGTTCAGACCCGCAAGCTCATCCCGGCATTGCTGGACTAGTTTGGAGGATGCCGTAGCTGAATTAATGGCTTTAACAGCTGCTTGACTGTCTGTAATAACAGCTGCATTATGGTTTTGGTTTGGATCTGCTTTTAGTAACTTGCAAGCTTCCCTGATTGCCAGCAATTCAGCTTGAAAGACGCTAACAAGGTCAGGTAGCCGAAAGGACCTAGATACATTTAGAGACTCAGAGAAGATTCCTGCACCAACGCCACGCTCCATCTTTGAGCCATCAGTAAAGATAGTTGTGTCGAAATCTTTCGTCATGACGTTATCATTCCAATCCTTCCTGGATGGAAATTTAACTTTGAATGATACTCATTGTAGGGGTGCAGTAGTCAGTGGGAGTCGAAAACATTTCCATTGGAATCAAGTCTGTGATATTGCTGTGACCATTGCGCTTGCCAAACCAAGAGTTTGATTCTTTAAGTCTTAAAGCGCTGCAAGATACTAGATGTTTAATATGTAAATCAAGTGGTAGAAGGTGCAGAAAAACACTTAAGTCATCAGTCGGGCTGGATCTTATAGCCCCTGTCGTGCCAATGCTAGCAGTTCTTTGAACCTTCCTAAGTCTATCGATGTTATATTTTTTGTTAAGTGCAAGCCACCATACAATCTAACCGTATGTGAGGATCGGTCGTACCACGGTTGTGTACGTCCACAGGATCATCTTCGACTGAAGCCCCCACTTTTTACCAAAACTTTTACTACAGGCATAGAATGCTATGCAGGCCTTCTTGACCCTTTCTTCAATGTTCAACTTCCAATTTAATTTGGGGTCGAGAATAACACCTAAATATTTAGCTTTAGAGGAGAGTGAGAGTGTTTGGCCTAGCATCAGTTCAGTTTTGCTTTCGTTAACTCCTAGTCCACAGCTCGTGGCCCAGTTGCTGACCTTCCTTAAAGTCATTTCCGTGATCTCACTTAACACAGGAGTAAACTTCCCTGACACTTATATCACCAAATCATCAGCATATGCCACCGCCTTTACTTTACATCTTTTCAACTTAACAAGAATTTTTTTCATGACTTAAAGCCATAGAAGAGGGGACAGAACCCCACCCTGACGTGTACCTCTACTTACATGTTTGGTCGAGTTTGTATTACCTAACGTAGCTTGAATCCGTCTGTCTCTGAGCATGGATATTATCCATTCCCTTATGTAGTCTTCTACACCAAAATCAACTAAAGACTCTAGAATGGAGTAAGCACGTTGTTGAAAGCCCCTTCAACATCTTAGAAAGTGGCAAGAGTATATTCTTTACAGTTTATAGTTTTCTCAATAGAGTGCACTACCTCATGCAGGGCTGTTTCAGTGGATTTGCCTTTAAGGTATGCGTGTTGAGAGTTTTCAAGTGGACATCTATCCAGGATGTCTCTTATATGGATGTCGAGAATGCGCTCTAAGGTTTTAAGCACAAAAAAGGTGAGACTAATTGGACGGAAATCCTTCGCAGATTCATGCCCCCGCCTACCGACTTTCGGGCTAAACACCACTCTTACATGTCTCCAGGACTCGGGAACATAGTTAAGAGATAAACATCCTTTAAAAATTGTTTCCAGCTAGGGAACTGCTATCTCTTGCAGTTTCTGGAGCATAATTTGCAGTATGCCGTCCATGCCTGGAGACTTATACGGTGAGAATATTTTAATTGCCCAGGCAATTTTTCCTTTCGTTATAACGGTATTGATATGCTCTACTCGAGCTGAAGACATGTCCCAAGGTTCCAGCGTCGCTAACCTACTGTTCTCGCAGCCCGGGAAGTGCGTCGTCATTAATAGCTCCAAAGACTCAGCTGGAGAGACTGTCCAAGAACCATCAGGCTTTTTCAAGAATGATGGATTACAATGTTCCTTAGATAGAATTTTACCGAGCCTTGCGGAATCTTCTATATTTTCAACTGACTGACAGAATTCTCTCCAGCCTAGTTGCTTGGCTGATGCGAGAGCTCGCTTGTAAACCTTGAGACAGTCTTTATAGGGTTGATAAAACTTATGTTTGTGGCAGATATTAAAGATTGTTCTAGTCATTTTCCTTAGATTAGATAGGTCTTCATTCCACCAAGGGGGTAGTGTTTTACGGCTCTATTTTATTGGACAGGAGACCTTAAAAGCAGTGCTCATTGATGCCTCAAAGGATCACCTTTGACTCAAGATCTATCACCGAGTCTGGACTTAGGTTCGGTATATTGCCCAGTTTAGATTTTACAACTTGACTGAATTTCTTTCAGTCTATTCTTTTGAGATTTCTATAAGGGAATTTATTTTCGGTTTTGAAATTAATGTTGACCATCTATGGTCCGAAAAAGATTTCAGAAGGGATACCCTCCAGTTTTCTACTATTAGATTCATTTTGTTATTTACGATCGTAACATCCAGTACATAAAAGGTATCTACCATTGTTTTTGGAGCTGAAAATTGAAAATAGAGCAAAAATGCATAGGAATCTGTATGGCACAGAGTAGCATATAATACCTGTTTTCTCTAACGGCAAACCTTGAGTTCCGGCCAAGTTTTTGTAGAAATCCTACCTATATAGGAGAATTATCTGCATTTTGATGTAAATTTCAATGAAAATAAAAATATTTTTTCCAAAAATTCACTTTGCAACCAAAACTTTAATTAAAAATGTTGCAAATACATATTATTTTGTATTAATCAACTTTATAACTACATACTATCTATTTCAATAGAACATCACACTGATTTATAGAGTACATTTTTTTCTCAAACATCTTATTTGCCATTTTTGACTTCAAACGTTCATATTTCGAGTTGTAAATTTTTGACAATTTTTTTTACGAACTATTTCATTTAAGCTAAGTATACAGTTCCTCAACAAAAAAAAAAAAACTACATGCAAAAAAAAGTTTGACGTTTAATTTTTTTTTTATCGAGTTGTGAACCAACCCTGATAAAAAATTTTGTACTCACCACTGCTCACCACGAATATTTTTCGCACAATACAATGTCATTGACATTGTTTTGTGAAAAAAAAAGAAGATATTTTTCGTTTCACCCCAGATGCAAAAAAAAAAAAAATCTCACAACTAATTTTCTTTTTTCGTTCTTAAGAACTGTATACTAGGCTTTAATTAACAAAATCTATCGAGTGCAAAAAAAAATCATTTCTATATCACTTTAAATATGTTCACCCTAATTTAATTTAAAATTTCAAAAAATCTCCTATTTGAAAATTTTTAAATTTAATTTCCTTTCATAATAAATAATTGATCTTCAAAGCGTGACAACCCTATGGAGGGCATTGTTAGTGTTACCGTTGTAATTTTTAGAAAATTACGCCTTTTGCCTAGCAAGGCGAATAGATTATCCCTGATCCCTCCTATAAGAATTTCGCTCTATTTTTTTTTTGTCACACCGAATTTGAATGTTGATACTTTAATAGCAAAACGCGGGCATTTAATCAAAACATCTGTCACTTTGGCATCTGTCATTTTGATATCTGTCATTTTGATATCTGTTATTTTGACATCTGTCATTAAGACATCTGTCATTTTGAAATATGTCACTTTAACGTCTGTCAAAATCGAACGATTCAATCTCGAGTTATCCTGCTGAAAAACGAAATGTGCGCATACAGCACCACCTGTTAGAATTTGTCGAATTATTTTTTTCCAAAACCTTCGCGGAACAATTAGAAACAAACCCCCACAAGGATGTATCATATTTGGTCCAGCCGTTTTCAAGTTTTAAGCAGCCGCACAAACCAAGATTCATTTTTATATATATAGATTTAAATAGCTAAAAAAATCATTTTAAGTTGCTACAGTTAACAAAAATATTTCACCTCATTTGTTTGATAATATATATGAATTTAAAGAAAAAAAACGGTTTTCTTAATAATTAGTTTTTAATACATGTACTAGCTGACCCGGCGAACTTCGCTCCGCCTAAATTCATTTATGTAAAAAAAATAATAATTCCGAGCATGATGCACAATTACGTTTCATGTAATTCCGTCAACTAAAACTCTTTATTCTAAGGTTTTATTAAAGACAATAAAAGTAACTTAATTAACAATGTCGATGTGTTTCAATGAAACCAAAATTATTGGCGTGTCAGCTAACCTTCCGTTTCTTTACTGAAGACCTTTATGGTAAACAACATTTTTCGTTTTATTTTCCAGCGCGTACACGTACAAAGCGGTAGGTTTGTCGATACTTGAGCACGCCACATACAATTGACCATGTAAAAAACATGGGAATTCAAGATTGATGCCACAAACATCCAGTACTTGCGGCTTATTGATTGTCAATTGTCATAGCAAAAGCGAGACGCACTGGAAATTGAAGACTCTTAAATACGAATGGCAAATCGTTCGGGAAAAGCGAAATCCGTAGAATGAGAACATCTTCGCCTTTGAATATTCCCCTCAAAATCGTGGCTTGAATATAAGATTTGATTTGATGCACTTCACAATCAAACGCGTTCCGTTAAAAAGTTTTGGTGCATTGAGGTTGCGCAGCAAAATTATAACTGAGCCGACTTTCAGTTTTAAATTGTGTGGTGAAATGCCCGGAACATCCAAAGAATTCAACAATTCCGTGGGATAGTTGGTGGCTTCGTTTTCATCCATTACGCAGTCCACGGATTTGAATAAATTAACTCACCGACGATTTGATTTTGAATGACGAAATTCAAATGATCGACATTCTTGTTTTTCGCAACCAAAATCACGCGTGAACTCAGCCAATTAGGGTTAACATAATTTTGAGTGAAATTCGGAAAAACATTCGCGATGAGCTCTTCCGGCGTTGTTGTAAAGTAGCGAAAATTCGGTGGAAATTCAATAAACCCGGTGACTAAGTCCACTGGTATCACGCCATTGCCCATAGCCAATAAATTGACTGGAGAAATCTGCAGCGAACTGGTCATTTCGTAAAGCGACTCGCATGTTTGTTTTCAATTGCAATTTCTCCACGTATTGCAATAAAGCCGATGCTCTCAGGCCCTTCCTGGGGCCAATATAAATTTATCAAGCCCTAAAACGTCAAAATCAAAGTAACTCGAGTTAAGCACCTAAGATCGGATGTTCCCGGATTTTCAATTTTTCTGGAAATTTTAGGGGAATTTCTTCCACTTTCCTATGGGCGATTCCATTATCGCGGGTGCAACATTTAGACAGACTTTAAGTATTTTTATAATAAAATAAAAGAATATTTTAATGAAATTATTACGTGAAGGGTTACATTTTCGACTATTCGTCTGGGATTCGTTTATAAAACTCAAATTAAATAAATAAATCGTCAGAAAAAAGGTTTCAAAGCGCGATCGCGGGTGCAACGAATTTGGCCCACCTTTCTTGATCATAGTGCGAGAAACACAAAAGTCTGTTTATTGTGAAACATTTATTATGTTCTTCTTTCATTTTATTGAACGACATTGATTCAATCAACTAAAGACATAAAAATTCAGATAGAAAACAAACATCAACAACTATTTTTTCACTTTTAAAGCAATCGCGGGTGCAACATCGAATTATCGCGGGTGCAACGAGTCTTACTTTAATGAATATTGACATTAGTAAAACGATATCAATGAACTGGATAAGAGATTAAATAACATATATTGCTATTCAGTACCGTTTTCTATTAATTATTAGTTTGTGTTTTTCAAATACGTCAATATTTTCGAAAAATACTGTGGTGCGATTCCCTTATCGCTGGTTCAATATTGAGACTCACTTTGAGTATATTTATAATTAAATACAAAAATATTTTAATGAAATTATTGCTTGCATGGCTACATTTCAACCTATTCCCTACGTAGGTGCTTTGCATTAGGGCTGGCCACGAGATGAGACTCGGCGAGACTTTCGACCTCGCCTCGGTCTCGTCTCCGAAAAATACGATATCCGGATAACCTGTTGATTATTGGAATGTTAAAATATTATTTGTCCCCCATATAGTTTGAATATGAGCAGAAGAAAATAAATATTTTACTGAAATAGGATTTTTCAACTTATTAGACTGGCTGTAAATTTCGTTCCAAATATACAGTCCTGTCTCGGTCTCGTCTCGGATGCTTAAAATGCAGTCTCATCTCGGTCTCGTCATGTGAGACCGAGACTTTTATCGTCTCGTGGCCAGCCCTCCTCTGCATGAAGTTCAGCATTTTTCCAAGCTTGCGCCTATATTTTTGTGAAGCAATCTCTTTCCTTACTTCCCTGCACTTTATATTAAGTTGTTAAAAAAAACAATCTTGAACAACAAAAATTGTTATTCAAGGCATATTTTAATAATAAAATATGATTTATCACTCAATAGTGTTAGTTGTCGATAAGTTGCACCCGCGATCACAATTTAGCGATCGCGGTCGCAACCAATTTGAATCAACGTTTTTTTTTAATTAAACATACAATTTACTCCTAGTAGCGACTGGTTAAATTTTGTTTTTGATTTTTTCTTACTTTTACAAAGTTTCACTAAAGTTAACACTTTATTTCTGTAAAAAAAAAAACAAACTCTTATATATTTTATATCGCGGGTGCAACAAACTTTCAATGACTATTTGCAATCAATACTAGTTAAAAAAAAAAAGTAATAACAAAAACGTATATGTTTTTATGTAAGCGATTAAATAACATTTATGGCAACATGTCTACCAAGTAAATCATAACCACAAACTATCGGTAATGTCTTTTTCGGGCTTTTGTTAGCAGCTCTGATAGTTGCAGTTCATACTGAATGTTCGTATGACAATGTTTACAAGGCGCAAAAAAAGTGTTTTCTTTAAATTAGGTACAATTTTTTTTGTTTGTCAATAAATACAAACCATCCTCCTTGCATTGCTATACAAAAAAATTAAAAATATTATAATTTATAAATTGATGCCGAAAATAGTCTATAGTTGAATCGCCCCTATGCCCTTCCTTGAATTAATACGAATTTATCAAGCCCTAAATCGTAAAAGTCGAAGTAACCGTTATCGAGTTATGCATTAAAAACTGGATGATCCCTGTTTTCAAATTTTCCTGGAATTTACCGGGATTTTCCTCTAGTATCCTATTTCCTTTCTTGAGCCAATACGAATCCATTAAGCCCTTAATCGTGAAAATCGAAGACACCGTTCTCGAGATATGCATTAAAAAGAGGATGATCGCTGATTTCCAATTTTCCTGAAATTTTTTCGTTATTTTTCTACAGTGTCCTATGTCCTTCCCTGGGTCAATACGAAGTCATCAAGCCTAAAATCGTGAAAATCGAACGATCCGTTCTCGAGTTATGCGCGCACACACGGACGACATTTCTCTTTTATATACACAGATGTACCTATAAAATTTTTGAACACTTTTGAAAATAACATTTTGTACGCCAATTTTTATTATTTAACTAAACAAACTTTTTCTAGAAATAAAAAAAAACCTTTGACCCCTTTTCAAGATATTGAAGCTTCAAATTAATTTTTATTTTAGAAAATTTGTATTCTAAACTGTTTACTTATTTGTAACTTGTACAAAATGGACAAAACCGAGTGAAGCCGTCAACGAGAAATTTGAAAATCAAAAAATCTATTCTATGACGGGTACCTGGTCTGGTACCATTAATAACAGTTATTAATAATTTTTTTAAATTGTTTCAAAAAGTAGCTGAAATTCTTTTTTGAGATAAATAACTTTTTTGTATTTTGGTTGTGCGGCAGGTACCTACCGTTATATTTTGAGCTATAGTACCTACCTACATTATGTCACAAGTATAAATTGTGTAGGTATGTTCTTAAATAAGTATGATTTACTTTTGAAAAAAAAAAAAAAAAGTTTTAGTTTTAGTTTAAGTTGCACAGGTTGATGATAAATATCTACTTACATTCCGAAATGTTTCTTTGGGGCCCAGTTATAGTTTTCATTGAAATCCATTATGAAACACACATCAGTGAATTGGTGGAATATTTTCTGACAAGTCGGTTATAGCCATCATGAAATTTTCTTTCATTGGAAATGCAATTCCCCATACAAAAAACAACTTTGAGGTTAGACTCGATCATTGAACGAAAAACTGACAGACGAGAACAGGAAGAGAAACGAACACATTTCATTGGAACGAATGTGTTCCACTTTTGGGAACAAAATATCAGCTGTTCATTGAAAACGATTTTCATCATTGAAAAACTAAAAGTGATTTTATTAGAAAGTGTTAAAGCAAACTAAACATGTATATACAACCTTCGTTTTGGTACCAAAACGCCATCCGTTTTATTTATTTAAGTGCATCAAAATTGAAAGACAAAGTTTTCAATGATGGTTTTCAATGAAAGCTATAACTGGCGCCTTATTTACATTTCTTTGTTATCAAAAATACTATTTTTTTTTTAGATTTAAAGAGATTAATACTACGTTTTCATTAGAGACGAAATGAGGTAATTTCGAAAATTGGAATAAAAGTGTTTTCATTATCAAATTTGCTAATTTCATTTGACATCTCATTTCATTTTGAATTTGTAATGTCAGTTAGACGTTTATTTTTGTTGTTCTCTCTTTCTGTTTTATGTTGTTGAGTATTGTATTGATATTTTCATACCAAAGCTTTTAAGAGCTTTTGAAACTGATTCCTGCTGTATGCATTCACCTAATTGCCAACCTAATTTCGTGCAAATGATGTTGAAATTACCTCATTTCGAAATGTGATTTTGTATGGGAAATTAGGTAATTTCGGATCTCATTTGGAAATTTGCAACGAAATTACCTGATTTGGCCCAGTGAAAACGGCATATAAGTGTTAATTATATTAAATCTCTCAGTTTGGGGGTTGTGCGAAACATAATACAAGATTAGTTTACCATATTTTTTAAGACTGATAAATATAGCCTATAGCATTTAACCTGGCAACACTCGCAATTACATACAATATCAAAGAGATTGGTCAATATAAATGATCTACTACCAAAGAGGTGCATTTTTATTTAAAGTGCGGCCCTGTTAATCATCATTATCCAACCAGTCGAACAAAATACCATCTCATGCATAATATTGTTCGGAAATTCTGAATGTTGCCGCATAATCCTTTCGAGTATAGAAGAGGAAGAGCATGTAGAGAGACAATAGACAAAAAGAAAAATAACTACGCTAAGAACTAAGGCCGGGTGAGAATGTATATATGAAACCCTGTTGAATATGTGTGCTCTTTGGTTCTTGCGTTGCATATTGGAATTGGAACTTGCATAACTTTATGAATCCCTTTGATCTTACCTCTTGCCACCTACCTATCATAATAGTTGCTTCCATTCTATAACTTGTCCGTTTTCTAATTCATTCACGTACAAATTTACATAAAACTTAACTATGTTATAGAAATATTTTCTAGGTATTATGTATGTAGAGAAGATATGCAGCAGACAGCAACAGCAGAAATGTTATGTGCAGGTAGGTACCTTTACTTCAAGTTAATGGTAACTTGCCAGAACTACTCTACTCGTATAGTGTACTGGCTAATTGTTAGGAATGTTATGGGGAATTCAAAAAATTACTCTCCATTGTCATTGTTACATGTGTGTACAGTTGGTCTTGGTTGCCGGACAAATTGAACATAGCAGTGGGTTTGCTAACTGTTCTCAACCTCAACATTGTATATATGGAAATAGCCATAGCTCGTTCCCAGATTTACTTCCTTTATTTAAAGAGATTTTGGTTAAGTGAGAATATTTGGGAAAAGGAATTTGTCTCTCTTTTATGGATTACGTATACCAAAGACGAGCAAAATCTCCGGTTAGGATTTGGTTTTTCAAGAAAAGATTTATCTATCTAGGTATCTATATTCTTATGTGGTTGAAGCGAATAAAGTGAACAGATTTTATTTTAACTTATGTAAAATATAAGGCTACTTATATCTACATATACATACATGTCTATATATATTATTTGTTGGCTATGGTAATGGTGGTTGTTTTAAATACAAAAATAAATTGATTGAAAAATGTGGTTTAAGCCAGTGCCATTTTGTCCATAGGGCCAATAGAGACAATTGCCTGGGGCAGAAAATTTTGGACTGCGGCAAATTTTGAGAGGTGCAAATTTTCGACAGCGCGATACAAATCTCTAATAATGTTGATAAAGCAGTAAATCGAACTATCACATGCAAATGTTTTTCTTCCCCGCATAAACTATCAAAGACAGAATCCGTCGCCTTGTTTCGATGCAAACAGATGATTCCTTATACCTACTACTTAGGTGAGCTGTTCCAGCAAAGAGTCACACAAATATGATTATCACTTGTGACAGTCACCTTACGCAGACGGAATTTGTCGATAATGGATATCACTCATCACATATCACCTTAGCCGATTACACTCCTGATGACATCCTGGTAAATTCTGAAACGCCCCATGAATTATCAGCTTTGTTTAAAAAGTTATGATCCTTAACTTTGCAGACAATGCGTCCGCTGAAGTTTGAACACCCACCAAAGTCGTAATAGTTGTTCGATTTTAAAAAACTAAACGGCAATCGCTTCGTCTCGGCAAGACCTAGTGCCGATATTTTTTAGTTTTTTTTATTTGTCTTAAAAAAAACTTATGGCCAAAAGATTCAAAAACCACCAAAAAATTAACTAAAAAAAACTTTGGACTTCTGTCACCACTGTAACATCGGACGGATCTTCATAAAAATTACAACAATCGCTTCGTCTTGGCAAAATCTAGTGCCGATATTTTTTTGTTTTATTTGTCTTAAAAAAAAAATTGTTTTTGCTTTATGTTTAAATAAGTTTAAATAACTGTGTAGTTTGCTTTAAAAAGGTTCTTGAAAAATGCATTCATAAGTTTCAGTTTCGTCGAAAATAAAAAAAATTGGTGGTTTTTGAATCTTTTGGCCATAACTTTTTTTTAAGACAAATAAAAAAAAAACTAGAAAATATCGGCACTAGGTCTTGCCGAGACGATGCGATTGCCGTTTAGATTTTTTAAAATCGAACAAGTATTATGACTTTGGTGGGTGTTCAAACTTCAGCATTGTCTGCAAAGTTCAGGATCATAAAAAGTTACGTCAAAAGCGATTAGTGTTCACGGACACAATTCCTTATGGACACAATATTGGAGAAAATCAAAAAACAGATTCTGATTAATACTTATCATTGGTAAAATATTTACAGACAATTCGGAATTGTGATTGTTCTGATATTTATTAAGCAGTGCTTAAAATTACAGGTTAACATTTGGAGGATAAGAGACGAATCCCAGAGAATAAGAATAAGGAAAATGCAATTCGATGAGGGAAATACTCCAGAATAGGGCTGACCACGAGACGAGAAAAGTCTCGGTCGACGAGAGTGCCTTTTAAGCAACTGAGACGACACCGAGACGAGACTGTATATTTGGACCGAAATTTACAGAGAGTCAATAATCAACAGTCCGGAAATCTTTTTTTTTCGGAGACGAGACCGAGACGAGACTTAAGACGAGACCGAGACGAGGATGAAAATTTTCGAATTTAACGAGACCGAGTAGAGACTTACAAAAGTCTCGCAGAGTCTCGTCTCGTGGCCAGTCCTACTCCAGAAATTCGGTTCATCATTAGACAGAAAATGGAGTATGATTGTTTCAATCCAATAATAGGTATGTAATGTGATATTGAGCTCAAAAGACGCGAGAGTGCATATTCACATATTTGTAACAAATTCGGTTTCTTGCTCCAGTTGGGGGATACCGATGGTAAACAAATAACCGCAGAAGCACTTGCGTTGGCAAACAGTTATCCTAACAACCTGGATGAACACCTTCGAGAAGAATGTCTTCAGTCCAAGAAATTTTTGCACATCAACAATATTAAAACAAAAACAAACATATCTGCTAAAATTATTTTGGAGGAATTAAATGCTGCCAAATTTATAATTTCCTCATTTCCAAATCGGTATTTTTCTTATCCATATCTGTCTCAAATGAAACAGGAGAACGTAGTTTTATGATCCTGAACTTTGCAGAAAATGCGTCCGCTGAAGTTTGAACACCCACTAGGGCTGGCCAGGAGACGAGACTCTGCGAGGCTTTTGTAAGTCTCGTCTCGGTCTCGTTAAAATTGAAAATTTTCAGTCTCGTCTCGGTCTAGCGTCGGTCTCGTATAATTAAGTCTCATCTCGGTCTCGTCTCCAAAAAATACGATTTCCGGACAACATGTTGATTATTGGAACGAAATATTTTCGATTATAGTTTGAATACGTGCAGAAGAAAATAAATATTTAACTGAAATTGGATTTTTTAGTTTATAAGACTCTCTGTAAATTTCGGTCCAAATATACATCATTCTCGTCTCGGTCTCGTCTTGGTTGGTTAAAAGGCAGTCTCGTCTCGTCTCGTCTCGTATCGTCTCGTCTCGTCTCGTCTCGTCTCGTCTCGTCTCATCACGGTCTCGTAAAGCGAAATTTGGCCTTCTGTAATTTTCGCCGCATTTTCGTAAAAATTACGGCAATCGCGTTGTGTCGGCCAAATCTAGTGCTATAAGTATTTTTTTAGCTTTTTTATTTGTCTTTAAAATAAGTTATGGCCAAAAGAATCATAAACCACAAAAAAATTAACTAGAAAAACTTTGGCCTTCGGTCACCTCTACCACTGTAATTTTCACCGCATTTTCTGCCTTAAAACGCATTAAAAATTATCTGCGCAGTTTATTGAGCAAATGGAAGGTCAATTGGAATTGTAAATGATATTGTAAACACCATCGTTGTTGATGCAATATCAGATCGAAAAATTATCAGACCGTAAAATTATATAAAAAAAATATTACCTCCTATACCTACATATATAAAAGACTGATAATTTTGTTATGTTTTTCAAAATGCCGCGTTAAATTGAATACTACAAAAATGTACCTAATGAAGCTTATTTATTACCTACTATATTTAATTACCTACTATTTATTAATTTCTTATTTTTTTTTGACAAATTTAGGTGCTATCATTTTAATCATTGTTTAGTTGTTGCGGCACTTGGCCAACTATTATTTTTTTTAACGGTGATCGAACAAAAACCTTAGGGGCGGCAGAAAAAAACTGCCCAGGGCGGAAAGTTATTTAAAAATGGCCCTGGTTAAGCAGCCCCCAGCAAGAATTTGATTAAAGCGATCGTTGCGGCGACCCTCCATATCTTTTGAGATAAATGAATAGGAATACAGGTTTAACTAAATTACAATTTTAAGACAATTTTGGCTCAATGAATACAGACCGATTTAAATTACAAATTGTTGGTTTTATATTTTAATAAGATAATGAACTTGGTATACTACACAAATAGCTTCAAATATTTTGAATAGGGCTGTCCACGAGACGAGAAAAGTCTCGGTCTCCATCTTGGTCTCGCATGACGAGACCGAGACTAGACGAGACGAGATTGCCTTTTAAGCAACCGAGACGAGACCGAGACGTGACTGCATATTTGGACCGAAATTTACAGAGGGTCTATTAATTTAAAAAATCCAATTTCAAATTAATATTTATTTTCTACTGCACATATTTAAACTATAATCGAAAATATTTCGTTCTAATAATCAACAACAGGTTGTCCGGAAATCGTATTTTTCGGAGATGAGACTTAATTATACGAGACCTACGCCAGACCGAGACGAGACTGAGAATTTTCGATTTTAACGAGACCGAGACGAAACTTACAAAAGTCTCGCAGAGTCTCGTCTCGTCGCCAGCCCTAATTTTGAAATGATAAACTTAAACAAATTGAATAAAAGTCCGAAAATTCACTAAACCTATGTTTAACTTAGACACAGCTTTAAAATGACTATGAATACGCCCCCATAACTTTTGATTTATCTGCAATAAGTATCAGATTTCACACTTTGCAGTATTCTTCCAGCTTATTGATCATCATCTGTAGATAGTGCTGCCAGACAAAATTTTGTTAAAATCGGGACTTCAAGGCCCAGAAATCGGGAAAAAAAATTATATTTTAAACATAAACATATTTTAAACATATGCGCAATAGATAAAAACATTTTCACTGACGTTGTATGGTTTTTTAGTTACACAGAATTACAAAAATTACACATGAGATGATATGTATTTCAAAGACGAATTCGAAAAAAGGGTGACGAAGCAAAGCGTCCCGTTTCTGCGTTGACCAAATTGACGAAAAAACATATGAAAAAAATCAAATATACTTCACAGTGAAGTTAGCAGGGAAGTAAGCATTTTTTTTTTCTGTCAAATTGAGGACTTCAAAATTTGACTTTCCAACTTTATATATAAAGCGATATACGATGTATAGGGCAAGTTTAGGACTCGTGTAAAAAACAAAAAATCGAGATAATAATTTTCCCTAACATTAGGAACGATGATAAAGAATGCGAAAAAAGTGGGTCTCGCAATTCTGTCTGTCTGTCTGTTCTTTTGTCCGTCTTGCTGTTTGTACCTCGACCTGCAGCCTTAACGGCTGAAGCGATTTTCTTCAAACTTTGGACTTAAGGTTCTTGTGTGATTCCCTAGAGGGAAAATTGAAATTTTTTTTTAGCTCAAAAAATAACGGTACCTGCCATACAACCAATATACAAAAATTGATTTATTTCAAAAACGGCTCTTACGATTTTGAAAAAAAAAATACGAGCTACTATAATTACTATAATAAATATTTTGGTAGAAAAAAAAAAAAAAATTATAACGGTTATTAACGGTTCCTGTCATAAAACCGATTTTTTGGTTTTCAAATTTCTGGTTATTGGTTACACCGATTTCAACTTAATTTTTGTATGTAAGGTGTCCTTTACAATTTTAACAATTTTGCATATAAAATTATTCAATATCTTGAAAACGTGTTAATGATTTTTCATTTAATTTTGTGAGAAATTGAATTTTACGAAATACTAAAAGTTAGCATACCAAATTTATTTTTTTTAAATTTTCAAGAATTTAAATATAAAAAAAATTAGTTTAATAAAAAACCGCTCTAACGATTTTTGAATTTTTTTTTTCATAAATTCATATTTATCAAGCAATCAGATAGCATACTTTTTTTTAAAGTTCTATCTGTTTTAGCTATTAAAAAAAATTATATTAATTTATAGTAAAATAATTAATATTTTAAAATGTTTTTTTTTAATAAAATCATAATCATAGAACCACTATACATATATGCACAAGCATATTGTCAATTTTAAGCTACATTCAAGTTGTTAACTACGAGACCAAGTTTGTGTGATCCACTCGTGCCTATTTTTTTAAATTTGTTAAAAATAAGGACTTCAAAATGATGACCTAGCATTTCTTGAAATGCAAAATATTTAGAGCCTTACAGCAAACTCTTAGCATGCTTGGTTCTCGAGATAAACCATGCTTTAAATATATCGGTACCTGGCATACAAACAAAAAGACAAAAATTGGACTATTTTATTCAACTATTTCATGAAATCACAGTTTTCCACTATGGTAGTTTATAAACACGCATATTCCCTAATATCTCGCCAATTGCTTGGTTGATTTTGTCATAATTTTTCATCAGTACTTCTCAGTTAATCAAAAATATTTCATTTAAATTTTGTGTAAATTTAACGAAAAAATAAAATAAAATCAAAGAAAAAAACATTTTTTTTTACCTTTTTGTAAATTTTCTTAGTTTTTTGTATTAAATCAAACAAAAAATCAAAATATATATTAATTACTAAAAAATCATAATACACTGCTATATCTAGGTTCTAGGCTGTTTACTGCAAGAGCAAGTTCGTGCGATCCAGTCGTGTATCTAACTTATTGTTGAAATCAAAAGCTTCCATAAATATTTCTTTAAACAAACTCCTTAAAAATAAAACAAATATTTGCAATTACCTAAATAATTAATTTTACATATCATAGTTTTCGCCAACGAAATCTGTCCCCTATTCCTGATAAATCTGCATATCGGTCACACTGCAGATGCAGATTATTTGTATTTACCTGGTTTCAATTCAAGCAATTATTTTAGGAGAGCAATAATATTTGCTTGGCTATGCATTGTATATGCATATGTGCTATGCAATGCATGTATGCATCAGCTGATGCGATTCCAATGGTCAGGTCACTATTACCGGGGCGCCATTCGACACCGCACACCGGTCGAAGCAGTTAAGTGGACCGCAAACACAATGTGATACTCTATGCGATGCTTTGGCGACGACCGACGATGACGGCGACGGATGGCAGGATACACTTGAAGGCAATTTCCTCTCTCTGAACACCAAATGGATTGTTTATCATAGCCACGGTACGAGTATAACAGTAAGCCCTATGTAGCCTGTGATATATGCATAAACTTTGCATTGATTAATTGTACGTGAGTGAAGGGATCTCACCGTCCGCGGCCGTCATCATCATATTAGGCTGTAGAGGTAGATGACCAACCAGCTCTACAAGCGGAAATTATTTTCCCGATGCATTTAAAAGGAATTTGCTTTAGAATTTCCAATAAAATCATATTTTGACTTTGTCATCATGTGTCATAGGTATACATTTCAGAGATTCAATACACCGATATCCCGCGGAACAAGAAGTATTTTTCATTGATTTGATGTGATGAACTGTGGTCTTTGGTGCAGTGCGGTGCATAGGTCATTTCGAAATGTCATAAGTATTTCCGTTCAGTCAATTCGAGGAAATTTAATCAAGTACTTTCCCCTGGGGGAAAACAAACATATATTTGGTAAAACATGATAAATATCGACAATTGCTTAAGGGAGGAAATAATCTGTCAGGCCAAAAACAACCAGGAGCATCTCTTTCATGCTTCAAGACAATTTTACATCCTCTCGAAACTAAAGAGTTTTTGCGTATTACAATATGACTACCTACCTAAAAAGATGATTATTCCGAGTCAATTCCTGTTTTGAAAAAAAAAAGACTTGAAAAACCGAAATGGTTAAATAGCAACTACCCATTCTAGATAAGCTAAACCAAAAATATGAATTTCCCCTCTAGGCATAAAAATACTTTACACCGAATTTAAAGTAAATCGCAACCGTTTCGGGTCAAGCTTGATGTATATATATAGCATAGATAAAAGGACCCACGGACGTCTGATCAAAAATAACTTTTTTGGACTTCTCCATCGTGGTACTGTATGTAAGTTTTGATTAAAACCTTGAAATTTTTGTTTGACACAAACCAATACTTGCCCATAGTCCTATAGATCAAATAAAAAACTTTAAATGACGGAGCAGTACCATAACCATAGCTAGATATTTTCATGTTCAGAAATTAATAATTTAGTCCTTGACTTCCTCACTTGAAGGGGGGGGGGAGGTTATACACATAAACTAATATTTAGTTGCATGCCCCTTGTTGGAAATAACAGCACCACAACGACGATGCATGGAATAGAGCTCTTTACCAAATGGCAATATATGGCTGTCTCATTCATTTTACTTTGTGGGGACTGTCATAACAAAAAAAAAAAATTTGTAAAATTATTCCAATAAAATCAAAAAAACTTTTAAATCTTGTGAAATCCTTAGATATTTCTTTAAATTTATTTATTTTATATTTATCCACTTTATCACTTATCTTTTATAAACACAGAACTTCATAAAAATTTAATATCAAGCTTTTGTTTTCTTTTTTCAATTTCCTTTTGTTTGACATTCCCCACAAAGTGCTGGCTGTTACTTTTGAGTTTGACAGGTTCACAAAGAGATCTACTGATGAAATCTTCACGCCTTTCTAGGGGTATTGACCTACACGATTCCTGTGTAGCTTCCGAAAACGCATTGTTATTGGTTGGTTTATAACAAGCGATATATTTTCTAACATCCCACCAAAGATTCTCAATTGGGCTGTGGTCTGGAGACTGTGCGACCATTCCATCACATTAACTTTGCTTTCCCGGAACAACTGCTTCGCAAGTTTCCTTTTATGTTTTGGGTCATTATCTTGCTGATGACCCATTTCAGTGGCATTTCATACTCAACAAATGGTAACATTATCTCTTGCATGATATAAACATGTTGATCCATGATACCTTCAATTCGATATATCTATGGGACCAACACCAACAAATGAAAAAAAACCGTTATGCTGGATCCTCGATGTTTAATAGTCTTGGTTGTGAAACATGTATTATACGAGTATGCCGTATGTCGTAGCCGTGTAACATATTGACGAGATTCTTTGCCTCCATATAACCCTAATTATAGAATATTCCTGCACTTTGATGGAGATCAGTCAAGGTTTTTTTTTTTGCAAATATCATTTTCTTGTTCACATGTTTTCTTTTTTGTCAGTAAAGGCATATTTCGTGGACTGTGGGCGGCATGACCATGTTCTCGTAAACGTCTAAGAACCGTTTTAATACTTGTGTCAACCTGTCAACGCCAAAACCCAAAAATATCTTTTATTTCACCCGCTGGCGTAAATGGATTAATATTGAAATGACTGGCGATCCGTTTTATCAACTTTTATTACATTACCGGCTTCTGCCCGCGAGCTTTTGCCTTTGAGGAGTATTTATTGGCGTTTCTTACCGTTGTTGGTGAGCTTTAAATATGCAATACTATAACTTTGACTGGACAAATTCGGGGATTTTATTTGTCATACTTAACTTATACCTATAGCAACAAAAAAAAATTTGCACACATGATCGTTTAAAAATTGTTATTTCTTCAAAGTTTATTAATTTTTGACTGTCATGGCAAGTTTAAAAAGGACAAATCAGGACCTCAATAATTTTTTATTTGAACAACTGTTGTTTCTACCGCAACGCATGTGGGTCAAAAGTCAATAAATCAACTGCGGACTTTTATACTCCCTGGCTGCACTTAAAGTTCACACGAAAATCTTGTGATTTCTGGGCCATTGACTGTGGATTCTTAACCTACATAAGGTGGTCACTTTTGTATAGAAATTTTAAAATCAAATTTTTAGTTTTATGTAGTTTGTAAACAAAAATATCGAAGGGAGCATCTTCGAAAACGAAATTTTAATAGTTCAAAATTATATAATAATAATGGCGCCAAAATTTAAACATTGCTCGTTTAAGGAACAAAATCGGCTCTAGTTAATGTAGTTGTTTAGTTGTGAACCCTTGTCTAACTATTTTGTAATTTTAAACACGTTAAACAACTCTTCTAACTCTTCTAACTAAAGTGGACTACGCAACGTAACGTAAGCAAATTAAGGTTGTACAGGAACAAATTTGACAGATGAAGACAAGAAACACAACAAAACAAAAAAATTTAAAATAAACGGAACAAGTTATTCTGATCAGTAAAACCCGCTTAAGAGAAAATCCCGCTTAAAGGCCTTCCACACTAGCCCACTGTGTATTAATAGATGTCAAAAAAGTGGGAAACAAATCATGTAGAATAGTGTGGAAATAAAATATGCCAGCCCGGCCTATACAACCCCGCATTCTATCCCACACGATTTGACATGTGTTAATAAATGAAGAATTTTAGGGATGGTTCTAATTCTATCACACTTTTTTTTAGGTTAAGGTAATGTGTTAATACAAGCAAGTGCGGAAGCAAAATATGAAAAGCCATTTCATTCCCACAAATTTGGCAGTCGCGTGGAAATCTTTCCCACTTTCAATTTGAAATGTATTAATACACAGTGGGGTAGTGTGGAAGGCCTTTTATCTAGGGCTGCCAGATTTAATTTTGTGAATATCGGGACGCCAGGGCACAAATATCGGGACATATCGGGACATTAAAAAATATATATTTATACAAATCTAAAATGCAATGGCGCAAAATTATAGTCGATTTAGTACAATGTTAAATTATTTGTTATTAATAAATTTAAATCGAGTTTAACATTGTACTATCTCATAACATAACAATTACCTACTTAAATTAAAACATAATTTGTTTATTTAGTATCGTACTGAATCCATATGACACCTTTTAACGTTTTTAAAATGTCAAAATGAAGTATGCTTGTGCCTTTTTTGCGGGGCTTTTTGGGATGTTTTTTCTACAAGTTCAAAAATATTTTTAAAATATAGAAAATTTTACTATACTGTTTAAAATTAGAAAAATGTTATCATGCTTAAAATCAGGCTGTTTTAAATTTCGTCCAATATTTTTGGACTAACTTTGAAGTACCTAGCGAATTGCAAAATTATGAAAAAATCAAAAAAGCCAATAACGAGATATTCGGGAATATCTCAAAACAAGTACCTAAGAAACCGGTAATTTGCAGAAAAAAAACCAAACATTTATTTCAGTGCTTCGATTTGTTTTTGGCTAAAACGTATGCAGTGTTATAAAAACTGTTATAGGGATTACAAGTACGAAGTTGTATCAAAGTCAATACACCGTGTTTTTTTTAGAAGACTTGATAAAACCGAAATTTTTGTATGACCGTTCTATCCAGATAAGCTAAAACAAAAAATTGAATATCACTCCTAGGGAATAACATAGAATGTTGCACACCAAATTTGAAGCAAATCCACCGAATCACTTATGCTGTTGCGCAAATTTGGGACGCAAACGAACCGACCGACGTCTTTTGCGAAAATGAGTTTTTGGACTTATACGTTATCGTAATGTAAGTTTTGATTATAACCTCGAATTTTGTTTTTGACACAAAACCAAATAATTACTCTGCATATCAAGTTAAAATGGAATTTCGGGACGAAATCGGGACATTTTGTAAATCGGGTTCAAATATCGGGACTGTCCCGCCAAAATCGGGACGTCTGGCCCTACGCTTATCTGAAACACTTTTTTTATCCCCAAATATCTGTCGACCAATTAACCTTTAAAACACTCCGCTTAAGCGAAACTCGCATAAGTGAAAAACCCGGATACCTGAAACATATTTTCAGTTAAATTTTATATTTTTCATCGAAAAAAAACCCTCTTAAGTGATAAAAAATAATGATAATGAACTAGAGCTAATATAATCATTGTTGGTTATTGAAACTATTTCATTTACGTTTTTGCCAGTCAACTCTAGAAGATAAATACAATTGTTTCTAACCAAAAATCTCCGATTTGTGGTATTTTTAAATCCGCTTAAGCAAAATTTTTTTCACTTATCTGGACTCCGCTTAAGTGATTTTTTTTTTTCACTTAAGCGGTGTTCGTTTAAGTGAAAGAAAGACTGTGACATTTTGCCGTTTCTCTTAAGCGGGTTTTACTGTAATTATGTGTGTGTCACGTATATATAGATCTATGATTGTGTTTTGTTTGAATGTTTTTTTTTCTTTATTTAGAGGAAAGAAGTCCACGCGCATTATTTCCAAAAAAATAAGTCAAGTGCATGGACAAAGTTGAGACATCTTTGTAGGTATACCTATACGTGTATGTTGGTTGATGTGGCTGTGTGATTGATGTTTTTACTCATGTTTTCGCAGAAAAAGTGAAAAATTTTGCTTTTTGATTGAAAAATAAAATGTCAAAACTTCAAGACTTTTAGTCGCACAAAAGGCAAAGCTGCTCCAAAAAATAGTATGCGGTCTAATTCTGCGTTGCGTCAATGAATTTTTGTGTAAGCTGCATACACTTTATATTCCTGCTCAAAAAAATATGTCGATAAATTTGCACGTCACTCTGTCTAGAGTCTAGAGAGATTGCACATATTCATTTGCATCTGCATGATTTTCTGAGTGTACAGAGAAAACACACGATTTTGAAATTTTGCTCATTGACTGGTTTTTTTGTGTGTTTAATTGACTTCGAACTTGTAAATATAAGCCCCAAGATTCTCTTAGCCCTGGCTGATCATAAGAAACAATTCCTGTTGTATAACACAATCACACTAAAATTGACACAGTGTTTTTGTACAATTCTGCATTTTTTTTTCGTTAAATAAGTTAGGTTCTTAGGGTAAATTGTTGTTGCATTTGACATGTTAATTGTTCAGCCCCGACCCCGATTTTTCAATTATCTCTTCAAGCTCTCACTGTCCCTAAAATTAAGCCCTAAAATCCCTCTGAAACAAGTTCAGTATTTAGAGAATTGGTTGTTCATCCACGACCACGTATTTTTGTCCAATTCTTTTCAGGCCTTAGTCCCGAGCTGTTTTTTTCGTCCCAATTTTCTGTGCTTTGTTTTTAGGGAATAATTGTCTTTGCATTAACATGTCCATTATTCCTAGCCCCGAACGTGATTTATGTCAAATTCCCTTAAGGCCTTAGTGTCAATCAAATTATTTTTGGGCTTAGAAAAAAAATTACATAACATGTAAATTGTTCAGCCCCAACTTTATTATTTTTTCTGATTTCCATCAAATTTCACAGCTAAACAATATTTGAGACCAATTAAAAAAAAAATCTACACCGGTAGGTATGTAATCTATTACTTTCTTTATTTCAGTTAATTTATGGAATCGGTTGGGGAGGGGTAATTTTGGACATTTTGTTATGCAATGATTTCGGTTTTATACCATTTATCCGAAAACACCTTTATTATTACCTCCAGAATAGTTCTAATAATACTGCATGACACATTTTGTGTCGAAAAAAAATCGAATAGTGGTAAAGTTTTGACATATTTCCGAATATCTTGTCTATGGCTCTGTCGAATTTGTCATAACTTAGCATTCTAGTGTATTCAAACTATAGAAAACAAATATTGCATGTACCTAAATAATTTCGTTGATGAACAAATACAATAAATTTTTTTTTAAATAAGTTAAAAAAAAACTTATGTGGAATATTTCCTTGTTTTCCTTTTAGTCCAGTCAAATTGGTTTTCACGCGGACAACAATATGCCTAAGTTGCCAATAAAAATCCGCGTTGGAGTAAGGGGTAAGACCACCAACATGATAAAAAAAAACCGCGACCTTCTTCGATTTGGTTTAATCTGTGGAGGTGGACCTTATTACCCTCGAGTTTAGTACACTGGTCTGTATTGTAAAGTCCTAGCCTGTTAATATAATTCTATGCAGGTTGGGGTATGTTTTCTCTAATTTGGCTGGACTAGTATTTGTTTTAAATTAAAAAATTCAGAATTGTCATTTTATACAGTTTTTAATATTTCATCGCCAACTCAATCAAATGCAAGTGACCTCAATTCCAGAATTGCCTTTCGCCCAGATATGATATTTGCTTCTTCAGTTACATTCTGTCATACCCTGCCCTGCTACTGGGCCTAAGACGCAAATTTTGGTCAATGTTTACCGACTCTAAAAAAATCTAAGCAAAAAGATACTGTGAATTTTATTATTCTAGGGGAATATGTTTAAATTCGTAGACCTAGAAAATAAATTATGGGCACTTCTACTTCTACAACTGTGACCTTTAATAATACACCTAAAACAATAACAGTTGAATCCTATAAAGTTTGAGAATTCATATAAGTATTTATGAATTTAAACTTTACCGTCATCGATCCTAAATATTTTAAACATCTCAAAAAAAGAATGAACCTATCAAAAAATGAATCACATTTTATTTATCTATAGATTAATTCCGGAATCTTACCCTTCACATGAATTAACTCAACCAGCTAAATTCGCAAAAGTCAGTTAAGTCATCATCAAAGCCGATAGAATCTTAATCAAGACGAATTGACATCATTTCACCCTCTCGCCCCCCTCCACAGAATATAAATAAAAACCGAAAAGGGGTTGCCGTTGCGGTAGAATGTCTCCGCCATCATCGGCATGTCTTAATTTTGTTGAAATGATATTTACAAAAATATAGGTATAGGTACATAGGCATCAAGCAAGTCAATCGTGCATGCTTTGACAATTTGACAAGTAATATGGTTGAGATTCTCTATACTTAGGAGTAGGCTTTGGATTTCTGATTTTAAACAAAATAAATGAATAAAAGAAGATGAACAAATTGCTTCCACATCAGTGAACCATCAAGTCGCTTATATTATTATGGGACGGGGGTAAAGGTGGAGCTGAACCTTCTTCTTCAGGCTTCATCGCAATGAGCAGAGAATATATGGAAGAAGTTAACTTAAGCGCTTCAAATATTTGCCAAAGCAAACCCTTTCATTTGGCACCAAAAAACCTTTTGCCACACCACAAAGCACTTACCCCGAAGTGCTTCCCCCGCCCAACCCCCATCTTCTACCAAAATCACTTCAATCTTTGTGCTATAACCGTAAAGTTGACTCTTCCTGACTTCCATTCTTTCAACTGAACCAAGAGTATGCAAAAGTTGGCATGATTCCGTTGATGGTTTGAATATCAATCTCCCAAACTCAACTCGTCACACCCCAAGTAGAGGTTACAGTTCAGGAGAAGGTTTTAAATTTTTTTGGCACCTGTCTGATGGCAGTTAAATCTCACAACAAGCTGCAAGTCTATCCATCCATACATGTTTCTGACTCAGTTATAGGGTCTCAGCAGGGAAATGGAAAGGACGGGCGTGAGTGTTTGGATTGATATGAAGGATTTAAAGTGTTGTATTGTGTTGGTGATGTCAGAAGAATATGGGATGGTGCAAATGATGCTGTAAAAGGTTAAACTGTAGATATATCTCTACGTGGTATTGTTTGGTGATAAAGGCTTTATAATACAGAAGGAATATTTTGAATATAATTGTGGTTATGGATAGAAAGGATAAAGTCGAAGGAGTAAATATTTTCAAGCAAAGCATATCCATCTCAAAATGTACTGAAGGGTGTTCAAAATGGCATTTCCAGATATGAAGATGCCTTTTTGGGTACTTTCAAGACAAGTTTATAGAGTCAATATGAAACCCACAGACAGATATTGCTTGTGTTTTCTTTTAATCTTTTGTAAATGTCATCGTTATCAATAAAGCTGGAAGCGTTTTTGATTGACGGGAAGGTAACGTATGTACATAATGTGCGTTCACTGCAGCAGATGAAATAAGAAAGGATGCCACTTCGAAAGACGAAAATAAAAATACCTTCTACATTTTGTGGTTAGTGGTGTGCGGTGGAATTTGAATTGGTTTTATTGGCTAAAATGCAATAGTATTTTGGAATCATTTTTGTCAGTATTGTAAATTGCATCTGTAAGCTTTACAGAGAAATTTCTATAGGGGAACCTGACTTGAATTTAATGCTCCCTAATAAAGCTGTGTTTATTTAACAAAAAAAAAGTTAGATAAATCTTGAAAAAAAGTCAATTTTGCTTGATGCCAGGCGCGAACCCAGGAAAAAATTCAGGGGGGGGGGGGGGTTAAAAATGTCGGGGGGGGGGGGTTAAACTGAAAACTCAAAAATTAAGAGTGAAATTGTATGGCCAGGATGTTAAATTCATACATTTCGGGGAGGGGGGGTTGAACCCCCCCAGCGTTCGCGCCTGCTTGATGCGTTATGCGTTAATTCATTATATGAGGTAGATAAACATTTAAATGCAATGTGATGAGCCAAGTAAAAATAAAAAAAAAATAATACTAAATTTGTGATTGCTTAAAAATTCAATTAAATTTTTAAAAGTTAATACCTACATTTTTTTAATTTAAAAAAATAATTACCAGTCATTTGTTGATCTTCCCTAAAATAATACCAATAAATGTTTATGATTAATTCAACAGTACCGTCACTAAAATTGGACATATTGAGTTTTTATAGAAAAATTTGTTTTAAATGAAAAAAACAAATCGACGTAGTATATTGACAAATCTGTAATCCAAACTAAAATTAGTGAAAGGCTAGATCATGACCTTTCTGAATTTGGTAACTTGTCCATACCGAATCAAAGCGGTTTTCGACTAACAGCTATTTTTTGAAATTTGAAAAAAAAACCCTGCCCATAATTGATTTTTACAATTTTTGCACCTAAACATTAATTAACAGTTGTAATAATTTTACTGAATAAAATATTTTTCATTGAGACCACGATTTGCCCACAAATCAATTGATAATCTTGAACTTTCATCAAACTTTATTTCTTACCTAAATCTTCTGAAGAGCCCCATCAACAAAATGCGTATAACTAAATACATGTTTTTATATTTCAAAAATTTCTATATTTCTGTAGTTTTTAAAAAGATATAAAACTTGCTTAAAGCCCGTATGATACTACATTTTTTTTCATTTTTAATTCATAAAATCATGATTAATTGTTAGCCGAGAAGAAAAGAGAAATTAGTATTTTTTTATGAAAAGAACGACATTATGTTTTGACAATTACAATGTCCACAAAAGTACACCATAAACCTAGTGTTCTCATGAGGCAAGTGTATACTTTTTTTTTTAGGAACAGTGTACTTTGAAATAATTTTTAATTTTCAATTTCTGAAAAGTCAAAAAAAGCTGCCAGAATCTGAAACATGTTCACTTTTAATACTTCTTTTGTGGCTTTATTAACTTAATGTGGTTATTGTGTGCGCCCTTACTCATATCGGTATTTTTAATTATAAATTGTTTGAGCTACTCTAGTTTCATTTTTAATGCATTAAAAATGTAGAAAAAATGTAGGTAGAAAGATTAAAACATTTTTGTTGAATTATTTCGATAAAATTAGAATATCACTTGAAATATATGTAACTCCGACAACGCTGAATTTTGGAGGAGAGCTTCGTTTTGATGTCTTACGCATTTCATAAATGAATAGCTACCTTCAATTTGCATAAGGACTTTTGATTTTGTGAGGTGAAAAGGAAAAAGTCCAGGTATTTTTACAAAATCTCAAAAACGGGAAAAAATGATTATATTTCTTTTTCAGACTGGAATATCTCAAAAACTAGAGCCAATGGCAGAAAATGGATGACGGACTTGAGTCTGGCACACAAAATTACCTCTAAAAGGAGTCTGACTTGCTCGTCCCCGAACCCGTGTAGGGAAAAGCTTAAAAATCAACCGATTTTTTTTTTTAAGTTATATTATGAAATTTTAAGCGGCTGTATTTTGTTATTAGGTACTTTATTTAATCCTTTATAAAATTTACGATTGCAATTGTAAAAATAAGTAAATTTAAGCATTGCTTAGCCGTCTGCCGAGAAATGAAATTTAAATTTATTTTTTGTTTTATCAAAGTTTAAATAAGAAATATATAATACAGTAAAAACCGCTTAAGAGAAACGGCAAAATCTCACAGTCTTTCCTTCACTAAAGCGGGTTTTTCACTTAAACGAACCCCGCTTAAGTGAATAAAAATTCATTAAGCGGAGTCCGGATAAGAGAAAAAATAATTCACATAAGCGGATTTAAAAATACCACAAAGCGGATATTTTAAGCTAGAAACAATTGTATTTGGGCGAGTTCGTAATCGCAGAAATATGCGGCAGAACTGCCGCATGCCTGCTTAGCTTCTGCGTATTGATTTTATTTTTCTTCTGCCCGCAGAAAGCAAGCAGGCGGGAGCTTTTTATTAAATTTGTGTTCGTAAACATCGCAGCGCAGACAATTATTTATAAAAAAAATCCGATTATTAAAAAAAGGTGATTCTAGGGCTTTAGGTGACATTTGGCAAGAAATATTCGTTCATAGACAAATATTCTGATGATTTATGTACTTCGAAATATCAATCACAAGTTTCTTTTTAAAAATGCAATAAAGTGAACAAAATTTAATTTTGTCCATGTATTAAGGCTTTATTACTAACAACAAACATTCCCATTAATAATGGAACACAACGTCGTTCAAAAGGCTGCCTCGGCTGGCTTCGCAGCAGCGAATTCGGTCACTCCAATTTTCCGAAATCTTGTTGATTGTTTCGGGCTGTAGCTCACGGATTGCGTTGGATGATATTGCTTGTATCAATTCTGGATTGCTGGCATAACATCGGTACTTTACGGTTCTCAACAAAAAATAAGTTCAAATGGGTCAAACGTTAAATCGCAGCTCCGATGCGGCCAATTGACATCGCAAGGACGGCTGATAACACGATTTTGGAATTTGGTGCGCAAAAGATCGATTGTGGTATGGGCTATGTGGCATAATGCACCATCCTGCATGAACCAAAGGTTGTCCAAATTCATGTCTTTAATAATAGTAAAAAAAAATCGGTCAACATAGCTCTGTAACGACCATTGTTGACCGAAACGTTGTTCCCAGCGTCGTTTTCGAAGAAAAATGGTCCAATGATACCATCACTCCACAATCCGCAACAAACTGTCACCCTCTATGGATGCTTTCGGTTCTCGAAAGTAACATGTGCGGGTTTTCCGAGCCCCAGATGCGGCAATTTCATTTGTTAACGAAGCCGCCGAGATGAAAATGTGTCTCGACAGAAAAGACGATTTTCACATGGCACGCACTTTGGAAATAAGTTTTCAATATTTCCAATGTTGTTCAAGCGTGAAGTGACTTGAGGGTATAATACTGTCTTCCCTTCAAGAAATTTGATTGGGAAACAGCTGTCAGCGTAAAAATAACATATGAATACAAAATAAACCCCTAGATGGCCCAGCCTTTACATGTTTTCCTGTTTTAATTTTAACTTTTTTTTCCCGCAGAAATTACTTTTTTTCAGCAGAATGTTTTTTTTTTTTCTGCACAAACTGCCCGACGACGATTTGGTTTCTGCGTACTTTTGATGTTTACGAACGTAATTTGTTTTACAGGCCTGCTGAAGTCAGATTTCAATTTTTGTTTACGAACACAAACCTTGCAGATCTAAGTTAGTCAGACGATTACGAATTCGCTCTTTATCTTTTGGAGTTACCTGGCAAACATTTAAATCAAATAATTTTAATAACCTACAATGATTATATTAGCTCTAGTTCATTATCATTATGTTTTCAGTTAAGAGAGTTCTTTTTCGATGAAAAATATAAAATTTAACTGAAAATATGGTTCAGGTATCCGGGGTTTTCACTGAAGCGAGTTTCGCTTAAGCGGAGTGTTTTAAAGGTAATTGGTCGACAAATACTTGGGGATAAAAAACGTGTTTCAGATAAGAGGGTTTCTCTTAAGCGGGTTTTAATGTAATATAATAAAAAGAGTAGGTACTCCTAATTTTTACAAACATGCATATAAAAAGAAAAAGGGTGGATTTGACATTTTGTATTTTAAAATTGTTCATTGATTATTCTTGTTCTATAATTGAGCGCTGAGTGGCAATAAGAAGCAAGTTTCCCCCAATTTTCACTGTCTTTCAGTATACGTTTAACTTCTTCAATATTCATAAGATTGACTCCATAATGATATCGCCTTATTTCTTTTAAGATGGGTCAGAAGCCAAGAAAGTGCGTTACGTCTTCGTTTTCCATAGTGTTACATAGGCAGCAGGTAGGTGAAATACCTCCACGATGGGGCATATAATTAAGCTTGAGTAGTTCTCCTATCACTCGGATTACCATAGAAATTTGTGCAGTATTAAGCCCAAGGTTCAGATAGTTAATTTGTTGGCGATCGAGTTGCCGATTTTATTTTTATTGTAAGGTCTAGCAGGATGTTGTACTTAGCTGTGACATTTTCCCAGTCCTTGTAAAACATTGTTTTCGTTCTAAGTGCCATCCTGACGAGAACCTTGGTAAGTCGTAAATCGTCTGCCTCGTAAGAACTTTGGTCACATAATTCGTGCTGAGTTGGAGGTTGGAGTGTAAAACATGAAGAGGTGACATTCTGCTTTTAATTAGGAGCATATAATTGGTTGTGGTTGTTGGTAGCCGCAGAAGTTTTTTTTTCAAAAAGAAACGCAATAATTTTTCTACATGTTCATGGTATTTACCCCCCAAACTTGTCCACCATAGCACATTATGGAGCGCATAACAGCTTCAAAATTTTTATTTTGGATGGTAACCCAACCCTAGAGTTCGATATAAGATGTTTCCACGTTGAGTTTATGGCTTTTTTCGAATCAGAAAGTTTAAATTTAAAATGTTGTTTGAAGGAAAGATTCTTATATGTTTTGACGACTTCCAGATCCACTCCACCATATTTCCACTTTTAAAGCCCAGCTAAGCGGTCCCTTCCTTTTCTAAATACAAGCACTTTAGACTTTTCTGTGTTGATTTGTAAACTATTGTACTTGCAGTAATTTTCTAATTTGTTTATCATAAGCTGAAGAGAGCTATGTGATTCTGCTAAGATAACCAGATCATCCGCGAAAAAAGCAATAGGGTGATGTTAATAAGGTACTCTGAGATGTCATCCCAGAAACAGTGAAAAAATTTGCGGACTTAGCAAGCATCCCTGTCCTACACCAATGTCTATTCCCAACCAGTGTGATAGCTCGTTCCCATTCCATATTGCAGATTTGTTGGCACTATAGAGAATAGTAAGGATACTGAGAAACTTAGTAGATACGCCGATTTGGGAAAGTTTGTAGAAAAGACATTTTCTATTGATTGTAATAAATGCCGCACGAAAGTCGATGAAAAATGCTTATCTATAATTTGTTTCCTTTGTTTAAGTAGGTTTGCACTTACTTGTTAGGTTAAATATCTGTAGAATAGACTTCTCGAAGTCCCGCCTGCAATTGGCTTAACATTCTATTTTCTTTAACCCATTTTGTTAGGCGTGCGTTCAATAAGACAGTAAAAAATTTCGCTATAGTATTCATAAAAGATTTCCCTCTATAGTTCGCTGCGTTATTTGGATCACCTTTCTAGAATACTATGGGAAGATTATTGACTTTTGAAACTCCTCAGGTACATGTGCTTCTTTTACCCCGTTTACATGAGGTATTCGAGCGAGCTTCAAGCTCGCTTGGGCCCTTTGTATACCTGCGTTGACTTGAAATGAGCTTCAACCGACTCGATTCCACTTCAGGAGCGGGGTCGAGTCGAAATTGTTGATAAAAAACCTGGGTCGAAAAGTCGGTCTTGAAGATGTGTTGACCACAGTGTTTTTGCACATGTGCGAGTAAAATTATTTATTTTTTATTTTAATAGCTATGTGAAAGCGTATACTAAAATTCATTAAGTTTTAATTGTTTTCGTGTAAAATGAATATATTTTCACGGTTCCATTAAATATAATCTCAACAACGTAACAACTCAACTTCAAATGGGGCTCTCAACTCACGCGACGAAGCACCTGGGTCGAAAATCCGACCCTAATCCAACTCGAGCTATCGATTCTGTTTGTAAACCGGGTATTTGTAGATATGATTTTGGGATGTAAGTACTTTTTCAAGGAAATTGATTGTAGCATTTTGGAGAACTCATAGGGGATTCGATCTTCCCCTGGCGCTTTATTTTGTTTTGCTTTTGGCAACACCTTATAAAGCTCATCGATGCTGAATGGTGGGTCCAAGATTTCATCAAACACTTAATGAAATTTGTGGTCCCTCTGGATTAAGCATTGTTCGCAAATGGTGTCTTAAGAGTGTTAACTTCGTTTGCATTTCTGTTGAGTTTTCTAGCAATTGTCCAAAAGTCTTTGCTACTGGAAACCTCACCTATATTTCACTTGCCATTCCATTTAAATATGGTTTTCTTGGACGCACAAATTATTTTATAATGAAAATTTGCTTCAATATAAATTTAATTAAATTATTTTTTAGCTGAAAAAATAACGGTACCTGCCATACAACTAGTTGTAGCCCGTAGCGTAATGGTTAGTGCGTTCAACTGTCACGCTGCAGGTCTGGGTTCGCTTTCAAGCCTCGTCTACCTAAAAACTAAAAAAGTTTTTTTCATGGCTATTGCCTCTTGCGAGGAATTGACAAATCCTCCAAGAGTATCACTTGTCACGAATAAGTGCTTCTCGTCTAGCCGTTCGGATTCGGCATAAAAGTGTAGGTCCCTTCCATTCCATTCCTGTCGATAGGCGCACACAGGAATGGTTGCGAGTTGTTAGTGCCTAGGCCCTGGTTCTTCATGAGCCGTTGTGCCACCCGATTTATTTATACCATACAACTAATATACAAAAACTGATTTATTTCAAAAACGGCTCTAACGATTTTGAAAAAAAAATTACGAGCTACTATAATTACTACAATTAATATTTTGGTAGAAAAAAAAATGTATAAAGGTTATTAACGGTACCTGTCATAGAACCGATTTTTTGGTTTTCAAATTCCTCGTTAACGGCTACACAGATTTCAACTAAATTTTTTATTTAAGAGGTGCCTTGTAATTTTAACAATTTTGCATATATGTACAATTTTTCAAAAAAATTAGTTTTTTTTTTTGGAAAATTCAACATCTTGAAAACGGGTTAATGTTTTTTTTTTTTTAATTTTGTGAAAAATTGTATTTTATTAAATACTAAAAGTTGGAATATAAAATTTATTTTTTTTTAATTTTCAAGAGTTTTTATTTAAGCTATTAAAAACAAAAATTGTATTAATTGACAGCAATAATTTATATTTTATATTGTTTTTAAAACTTTTTTTAATGATATCATAATATTAAAGAACCACTATATGCACATTGTTAATTTCAAGCTACGCTCAAGTTGTTAGCTACGAGAGCAAGTTTGTGCGATCCAGTCGTGTCCATTTTTTAATTCAGCTATGCGTTTAATTATGCTAGTCAAAAAACTTGGGTACAAAAAAGAATTTCCCCACTCAATTTCTATAGCATTATGACACATTCATCTAGTTAGCGGTGATACTCATATAGACCCAGCTATTTTTCCAAATAAGTTTCGACAGTAAGGAAAGATTTTTCGTAACAGGAATGTTTGTTTCGGTCCCGCATTTCATGGATAGGGGCAGGTGATCAGAGTAAAGTTGATTTGCTAATTCCATATCCTGTATTAGTTAGTGCCATTTATCAACGCATAATCAATTACGGAGCATCCATTTCCCTTTATCAACGCATAATCAATTACGGAGCATCCATTTCCCTTTAAACACGTGAATTCACCATTAGGTACTATCGCTTGCTGTTCTGCCATTTAGAAGACACAAACCAAAAGGGTCACATGCTTCTATAAGTTGTTTGCCCTAAGCATCAATTAAGGGGCAGTAACTTGGCTTTATTTGTCACTAGAGAGAGAAAACAAATTTGTTTAAGTTTTCTTGATCATTTTTGAGTTTGAAAAACGTGTTTTTTACACTAGAAAACGGCTGCAGGGTCTGAAATTACCATTTTGAAAAATTTGGGCTTGGGCATCCCCTACTAGATTTGCGATACCCATTTTGAATATCTGACACCCCCACCATATACATTTTGGAAAAACATTATGAAAAATGATATTGTTTTTGAAAACGGCTCCATCAATTGTCATGTGTGTGTTCTTAAATTTGTGTAGTCTTTACTTTCAAGAAAAACACAATTCAGCCTTTTTTTAACAGTAGGTACCTGCTTTCTTTTGAACCCTTTTTCATATCTTCGACTTTCTTATTGACCAAATCCCGATCACATACCAACACAATCTTATTAAATTAATGCAATAATTATTTTGTGGTTTCTCGGATGGTGCATAATAACAATTTGTCGTCGGTTTTATTTACAGTATTCAATCCTTGTGGTTTCTTTGAATTGGACAGTTTTGCCTCAACTATAATCGTGCGTGACACACAAATGAAGTAGATGTTTATATCATTGAACGATATCACCACAAAGTCAGTATCTATAATGTGTTTCTGTATTTGATTTAATGATTCCATAGCCAATTTAGCGGTTTTACTTAATGAAACAAGAAACTTATAAACTCTACCTATGTGCCTACTTATAGATAAATATTGAGGCAGAGAAATAGCTTTTAAGCGCATCAAATTAATATTCATCCGATTCTCTGTGTGAGCGGTGACCTCGTCCATTAATTAAGGTCAACTTAAAGCCAGAGTCCTTCTGTCAATTAATATATAAAGCACACACTGCTCTTAAACAAAAAAAAAAAACAAGAAATGCGTTTGTGGTTTTCAATTGCAATGAAATGACACGATGACAACTTGTGTGCGGGTCATGCTCTCGCAGAGACGAATTTTAATTTGCATAAGCCAATACGAATGCATTAACTATTAAAGCACCGAATAACAGTAGATATCTATACCTACCTACACACAGCATATCGATGCTGAGTTGCACCAACTGAAGCATTTCTATCTACCACATCACAGCTAGATAGAATCTCTGGCAATCGATTATTCGGTCACTCACAACTGTGCACTGATAGGAAAACATTATTCCAATTAAAACAAACAAATTTATTGTCTTATACCTAATTTAGTTAAATTTTGTAAAAAGTATGGTTACAAAACAAACGAAAAAATTCATTACACCTTGAGAAATTATAGATACGGTTTATAATTTAGACCAGTTTATACCAATCACAGAGTATAAGGATACAAATAGTTATACAATTTATATTATCGTTGACGTTGACGTCAACCTAATAAAAAGCTCAGTCTGAGTTGTCAACCTTGCAGGGTTCCAGCTTAATCGAAAGAGTTAAATCGGTTGTTAATAGTTTCTAAACTGTGGTGCGTGGTGATTTTCTAAACTTTAGAAAGATGTAGATAAAACAAAAAATTTGAAAGCAAAAATCTAAGAATTGTGATACTGACCGTTAAGTATTCGAAAACAGAAAAGTTAAGAGGTTTTAGAAAGAAAAAAATACAGTACATTGAAATGATATTTGCTCATTCTTACTGTCAAAAATGTTAAAGACTGTCTTTTTGATAAAAAAAATAAAAATACGGATGTTATTGGCACCAAGAACAAACTCAATTTATATATAAGGTGGTGGCAACCCTGAATGAGGTTGATGATCGATTTGGATTTAAGCTTCTTATATTAAAATCTTATCAACTCAAAGACAAGTTTTTCCCAATTTCATACTGCCAAAAAACATAATTATACTGGTCTACTTCTGAATGGTATAAACTTAAAAAACCTGACTACAATAAAATTACAAATAATGACACCTTTACATACATAAATCTGTTGAAAATTAATTCAGTTAGCGTCAACATCATTTTTGAAAACTATGCTTGTATACGAAGCAGTGCTGTATAGTGTATAGCATTGTTACCAGAATTATTATGAGCATTATACCAGTTTATACCAATAAGAGCACACTTATTAAATAAAACTATAAATAAATAGAAATAATAATATAATATAAAATAATATTTGGCCTGCAACTCGTATAAACTGGTATAATATACGGACATAACGAAACCTATGAATTTGTCCTCATATAACCAGAACCCAGATGTGATCATAAAAACACTTACATAATATTGTTTACACTTTACATTTAAAGTTAAACTAGGCTTATTTGAAACAGCTGTCGACAGTGTTGCCACTTTTAAAATCTGAAAATTATCACAGTTTAATTTTGTATTTAACTAAAATATTTTAAACGTTTCGCTAGCATATTTTTTCATCAGTGTATTTAAATGGTTGGCAATAAGACTTGTTGGAAAATTCGATTTGGATTATCATCGGTTCACCAAACTCACATTGGATTTTAGATTAGGAAATCCTATTATTGTAGTGGTTATTTCTCATTTGAAGATTGAAGTGGCAGATATCTGGTATATGGTATTTGAGTAGGTATACATAATATCATTATAGTTTGTTTATCAATAGCGACAATTATGGGTACCTACTGATATCTATGATGGCTACCAACAAATAAATATTTAAAATTTCTCATTAAAGATGACAGAGGTTCAATAATTTCGATAAATTTAATGGAAAACTTTAGAATTATGCTGAATTTTATTTCTGAAAATATGAGAAATAACGGTTAGCTGCGTTTACCTGGAGCAAATTATTTCCAGTTGAGCTGTTGGTGGCTCAAAGCCCAATTTATAGATATACATACTGAGCATTCTTTAGGCGTGATTAAAACTTGAAACAATGACAAACGAAAAATCAATAATCGCTTCTTGAACACACAATTATTTATTCTTTTTATTTTTGTATATTTTATTGTTTTCTTTTTGGAATGTTTGGATTATTTAAGAGTTAGCATGATGTTATTATTTTTTTAATGAGTGAAGAGTTGTAAAGTGGGTAATTTGTCTATAATTAGACCCCTTTCACACAAGGAAACTGAGTTGCCAGAAACTAGCTAGTTTTTGGCTTGAAGGGTGAGAGGGGAGATTTGTTTTTCTTTCCCTAACGCCCTTCTCGCCTACAAACTCCCAGTTGCCGGCAACTCAGTTTCCTTGTGTGAAAGCAGTCTTAGTTGTGAAAACATCGAATTTGACGTTCTTTGTCGTTCAATGTATTCTATGTTTTTGTTTGTTGATTAATTTAACTTGGTGTCAAGTAAGCGAGAATACCCTCAAAAATTTCTTGTAGATTAAATGGTTAGAATTGCTTAATATTTTGCTGTTAGTTAATCGTCAACTAGTTATGAAAATTTAGAATTTTGCGTTCAATGAGTTCTATTTTTTCTTTGCTGCTTTGCTATGTTTATAACAAGCAGATCATGAAACTGTCAAACAAAAATTCTATGTTCTGGTTTTTAGCTCAGAGCACAAAAAGTGTGTTTATTTTTTCCAACTGAGCTAGATTAGAGCTTGATCGATTTGCTCAGAATAAAGTGAAGCGTAGCCAACTTCACTTAATTTTTTTAGTGATTTGACAGACGAAAGCTATATAAAAAAAAAATAAATTGGGTGGCGCATAAGCTCGTGAAGAACCAGGGCCTAGTGACTAACAACTACTCGCAACCATTCCTGTGTGCACGTGTTGACAGGAATAAAGGAGGGGACCTTCAATTTTATGCCGGATCCGAATGGCTAGACGAGAAGCACTTATTCATGACAAGTGATACTCTTGGGGGATTTGTCATTTTCTCGTAAGAGGTAATAGCCCTGAAGAAACTTTTTACTTCTTAGGTGGACGAGGTTGGAAATGGAAAGTGAACCCAGACCTCCAGCGCAGCGTGACAGTCTAACGCACTAACCATTATGCAACGGCCTTCTACGGCCGACGAACGAAATACACAAAATTAAAAATGGATTCCTAGGACAGTCGCCCGTCTACTTCAGGTAAACAAAAATGTATTCTAGTAACACACCTATGAAATGACAGTTCAGTACTCAAGCATATTAGCTTATTTATTGAACACTGATATTTACAATTGGACTTATAACTAGTTAGATACGATGATATTATACATTTATTGGCACATAGGGGGCCAAATTTTATGCTATGTATTAAATTTAAAGGATTGCCTTAATTGTCCTCGGGGTGTTCCGTCCCGGTTGACAAGTTGTCGTTTTGGTGGGGAGATGGGTTGGCCTTTTCCCACGGTGACCCAGTTTCGGCGTAGAACGAAACTGTTTGCTCGTTGTCTGTGATGATGTTGATGTCCATCGTACTGAGGTATCCCGGGTCGGTTTGTCGTTGCTGGGTGGCCATTCTTCTTATTAGTTGATTTGCGTGACTATTGGTGTGTCCTACTTTAGTATGGGAGGCGGCCTCATCGAGTCAATGGAAAATTTAGCCTTTAACGAATGGTAAATTACATGCAATTTACAAAACAGTTTGTCGGACAGACGTTTTCCGGGCCTTTTGGCGTACAAATCGTCATTTCCGGTTGCGTTTTTCGGTCTCAGGTTATACCATAGGGGCAATAGAAGTCCCAGTTGGCTTTTTTGAGAACGTTTCGTGAGTGTGGGTTGAACCTTATAGCAACTCATTGAAGTGAATGCCGATGTTCTTCACGTTCTTTTTGGTTGCTATCGTGGATCCATCCGGAAGGTTCAGAACCAGGCCTCTGCAGATAACTGCGCTGCGACTACCGCTACTGGGTCTCCTGAAGCACACAAGCTCCGACTTGGGGGTGTTTATCCGGATGATTTCTTGTCGAAGATGTACAGTTTGTAAATATGGTATTCCACTTTGAGTACAGCTGCCAGCGGAGACCTCGATGTGGCGTATGTAAGGGAGTCATCAGCATACAGGAGATTTTGGCAACAAGTTGGTATAGGATGATCAGCTGTCATCAGACTGTAAAGAAGGGCCTAGATTCGAACCTTGTGCAACTGCGGCTTTGATGTTCTTCACTTGTGATTTACACTTGTGCAGTTGAACGTAGAATTTTCTGGAAGAAAGAAAAGAAAAAAGAATTTTTGTTAGTGACGTAGGTAAATGAAATACGTGAAGCTTATGGATAACGGCTTCAATCCATACGCTATCGAATGCTTCTCGACATCCAGAAAGCATCCAGCGGTGACACGATGATTGTTAAGGACTATGGTGATTTCATGCTGGAACTTCAGGAGCGGATGCAGAGTAGAGTGCTTTTTCCTAAAGCCAAACTGCATGTCCGGGATTCAGTGCTCAAGTGTGTTTCATAAATAAATCTGAGGGCTCTGATAATCATAATCTGCTCAGAGCTTTTATAGAGTCAACAAAAGAATTAGTGTCAGTTTTTGTTGACAGCATCGAACTGATGAGCCTACTGTCAAACTGTCGAAGTCGAGCTTTTTAATTTAATTGTATTCAATTTCTCCACTCAAAACAGAAGTCATTTTTTTTAAATTTGTTCTTTGTTAGATATACAATATAAATACATATGTATATGTAAAGTTAAAATTGTTGTCTTTGGTTGTTGCTTCGCTTTTTCTCTAAACTAAAATGAAGTTATATAATATAATGAAGTACATTCGATCTACCCTTGAATTTCTTTCATCAGCTTATCCCACTAGCAATGAAATTAACCAAATTATTCACCCCTATCACAGAGTCCCCCGTAGCAAACTTTCGAATGTTTTGTTACGCTACGAATACGAATAAATTCACATCATAAGCCCCGAACGAAATCAAAACAGCATTGCCTCACACAAATCCCATTTTCGGAGCTTCAAAGTGAGCTGATTTACGTCAAAATGTGAGAAGAAACATCGATTTCAATTTGTGTTGTTAATCTTTTGATAGTTTAATTATTGTTTTGTTAATCAAAAATGGATTCAATAGTCATTGCAATTTTAAAAATAAATCATGAAAATTCTTGCTGTAGCTTTATTTGCTCTTTCAAAAGGCTGGCGGAATAATTTAATTGACGTGAAGTTGTTGGGCGTCACCGTGGAACACATAAATCCCTCCTGAATTCACATTTGAATCTAATGGCTCAGACGAATTTGTGCCTCCAAAAGAACATGTGTGATGTGCTTTTGATCTCCCCGGTCGACGTTTCCAGGTCAGTCAATCTAATGACACCTTCTTAGGCTGGTAAAAGAATTCTATTTGCACCGCCAAATAACTTTTTTTTTTGAAAATGCTATACAAAAAACTACTGAATATTTTCTCAAATTTCTTTTTTTATTTGAAAGTACAATCCTTCCGGTTAATAATGGAAAATAATTTCATTTAAATGGCTGCCTCAACTGGCCATGCAGTAGCCTACACGATCGGTCCAATTTTTAAGTACATTATCGATTGTGTGCAGCTGTATTTTACCAATGGCTTCACGAATATTGTCCTTTAAATCGGCTTTTCAATGTATGCGTGCGGGTTTTCTGTGCCCCAAATGCGACAATTTTGCTTGTTTATATACCCGCCAAGATCAAAATGAGATGTTTTTCAAAGTAATGTCATAATATTTTCCAGCGTTGTTCAAGCGTATACACAACCATATTCGTTCAGCGGAAGGATAAAACTAATTATCTGTCAAAGACATGAGCTAAGTGTTGCCATTCACGGAATAAGCACTAGTTGAAAAAAAAAGTTAGATGGCGGACCTTTTATTTGCACCGCCACCTGTAGCTTTGCATTCGTTTTTTTTGTCGGTCGATAAACGCCTTTTAAAACAATTAAACCTAAGAATTTATTTAAAGTCAACTTTTCTGCAGCTAGTTGCGTCCTTAGAAGCTGAACCTATTCGTCTGCAAGCTTTTTTCTTTGCGTTTCCACAGACTACTATGAAAATAACTGTTCGTAGAAAAAACAGTCAAACTGCCTATTCATTCGGGGCTAGTAATGCTACTTTTCCCGAACTCCGCATTTCGTACGTAGTATTTTTAGTACGACGGGACCTATGATATTTTTTTTTTTCGGGATTCGTAGTACGAATGTACTACGACGGGGCCTGTGATAAGGCTGATTATCATTTTTTGATGATACAGCTATAGCTAAATTAAGAGAAATAATAAAAGTAAGAAGACTATAAACTGGGCGCTCTAAGACACAACTTTTCCCCAATAAAACTATACTCCAAGGCCCTTTCCAAATCTTCATTAAAAGCAAAAGGCGAACCATTTCACGTAAACGCTTATACTTAGGTATCATAATAATTTTCTACACATTCATTAAAATAATCCTTGGCCTTATTCGATATTATTTTGTGTGCGTGCAAGTTAGGTTTACTGTTGATTCTATATTCCTGCTGTGTTTTTCTTCTTAGGTACATACATCCTGTTTCTGGACCTGTAACACAATACTACCTACCCATAGTGGCCCCTCAAGAGTTCTTAAAACTCAAGTAGTATAAATGCCAAAGTTAAAGAAAACTTCTTTTATATTTTCTCTATTTATGTTTTTTTTTTTGTTGTTGCTTCTTTTGTTCCGTTATTTATTTTGTTTAAGTATTAGTAGGTACTTAATAGAATGTGTATTGTTGTTTTGTTTGTTTGTTTGGTAAATACTTTTATAGTCATGGCATACGTTTGGAGAAAGTGTTTTTTTCTAAAAACATGGAAATCCTTAATTTTTGTTTTCTTTGCTAGTGTGTTTATATGGGTAGCGGTACCTTAACCACCACATATAGATTATGTATTTATTTGCGTAGAGTCGATTTTAACGATTACTGGGGTCGTGCAAAATATAACAATAATAATTTGAGAAGGAATACCATATATCAAATATATTATAGTTGCCAAATTCAGGAGTTGAAAGGAATATCATGTGAGAAAAATAATCATGCGAGAATTATAAATCTTGAGACATAAATATAATGTAAGAATAATCATGCGAGAAATACGCATAACATGCAACAAAAAATAGAGCTTAAAGGTTGGGTGTGTAATAATTAAGGTTGCTATGCGTCCTCTTTTTGGAGGACATGTCCTCCTTTTAACCCCGGCGCGGTACGTCCTCCAACGTTTAAAGAAATTGTCCTCTTTTTTCCCCTAACAAGTAATTACGAAAATTAAAAAAGTCATCGAACTCTGAATTTAAAAGAAAAACATAGCCAATACAAATCTGATAGAAAACATAAAACGAAACAGATCTAATTTTGACTCCCGTGTGTCAATCCTCTAAATTTATTTGAACGCGCCCAATTGTTCGGCTTCTGTTATTTGTTTTGATTTCCCCCCTTTCACCAAGAAAATAGCTACATAGACCTACTTTTTGCAAAAAGTACAAAAGTGTGAAATAAACATATCTTCGTAGTTAAGCCTTAAGTTGCAAAATATCAAACTTTATTTTATTTGGTGATTCAATTTATTTACTCTTATAGTTTTTACAAGATCATTCTAAGACCATGCCAAAAAGAAAGTGCGCTTTTTATGATGGTCCTTCATTTAGAAAATGAAGAAATGATTCCGAAGCAGATTGCACAGTTTGTTACTCCAAGATTTCCATTGCAAGCAAAGGAAAATACGCGATCAAGGGACCCATAACATCTCAAATGCACTTAATTAACAGAAGATCGGGATCGGGTACATCAAGAGTTTTGGAAGCTTTCATTTTAAACAAGTCAACACAAAAACATATCCAGGCTACCGAGGCAATAATTTCGTTTCACACAGGTTTGTCATCAGCAATCGTTTAACTCTATCAATTTGACCACTGAGTTAAGCAAACAAATGTTTTTCGAATCGGAATCTAATGCGTCAGGACATAGGCCACTGCCATAGTCACCAGGGTAATAGCTCCCCTGATGTCTATCTCTAAATCAGTGGCGGATCTAGGGAAAGGGTCATAGGGGTCAAACGCATCGAATCGGAATCCCATGCGTCAGGACATAGGCCACTGCCATAGTCACCAGGGTAATCGCTCCCCTGATGTCTATCTCTAAATCAGTGGCGGATCTAGGGAAAGGGTCATAGGGGTCAAACGCATCGAATCGGAATCCCATGCGTCAGGACATAGGCCACTGCCATAGTCACCAGGGTAATCGCTCCCCTGATGTCTATCTCTAAATCAGTGGCGGATCCAGAGGGAGGGTCATAGGGGTCAAATGCCAGAGAGAAAAATAAAAACATTTAAACTTCAAGAAAACAAATTCTTTTAAAGTAGGTAGACATACTTAAAAGAAAAAGAACTGTAGAAGCAGATTTATCTATTCAAATAGTAGATGTTCAAATGGATTCTCATTGCCAAAATGCAAAGGGTTTATTTCGAAAAAAAAAAAAACGAATCGTGTGTTCAACTTAAAAAATAATGTTCCGGCCAACCAGAACCTCACGAATTTTGTATTTACACATTAGAAACTAAAATTTTGAATAATTAAATTTGAATTTTAGAGGTAAAGAATTTCTTTAAAATAACAGGAATTACATAATTCAAATTTCACTTTTCAAATAATCTTACCTTTAGTTTATCTGAAAATTTACTCATTAATAAACTAAAAAAAAAAATTCAATCTGAACATAAATATAAAAATTATTTTATAAAATTTTCCTTTTAAATATAATTTCTTAATTTTTTGTATTTTAATTTATGTTCGTGGACCTAGTTTTTGTTTTCTTTTTGTCCTCTTTTTTAAGTCTTTTTTCCAAAGTCCGGGATTTTAAAACTTTTTGTCCTAGACAGCCGTGGCAACCCTAGTAGTAATTAACTACACAATTAAGGAAAAGTTCAAAGCGTGATTCAGTGAAAGTTAAAATAAGTGATAGGACACAAATGAACACGTATTTCATTTGCTGTGGACCGTTAGAATTTGGCCAGATTGCTTATTTAAAAAAAGGCATAGGTACAAACTCTTTTATCAGCCAGCATTAGGCAAGGGCTGAAACAACATGAGGAAATGCTTAATGCTACGACATGCTAGTAGCATATAGAAACCATGTGGCTTGCTGGAACAAATATGGTGACTTACGTCGAATTTCGGTATTGTCGGGAAGTGCGACTGTCAGTCCCACGCAGTGCTGTCGTTTCACAAATTCCGAGAGTAGCACTTTTCATAAAATTTGGGGAGCCTGATCGCTTAACGGCTCCCCCAAACCAACGCGAAAGCAGCGCGGAACATTCGACCTGCACGAATCATTCACAATGACAGGAAAAATGAGAAATAAGAAAAATTTTCGTCGGCGAATGTTCTGTGCCGATTTCACGTTTGGGAAATTCTCATACTACGCTTTCACCTACCACTAAACCGAGATTTAGGTAATAGCCCTTCCACACTAGCCCGCTGTGTATTAATACATGTCATATTGAAAGTGGGAAGAATTTAACGCGACTGCCAAATTTTCGGGAAAGAAATATCTTTTTTGATATTTTGCTTCCTCATTTGTTCTTCATGTGAGGAGATTACAATTTGTATGGTTAATCTTCGAGATTGCAAGCAAATTTGTGTTACTCTTGCTAAATCTCGGTTTTGTGCCCGGTGGACACGTAGTAGTATTAAGTTTTCATGCGGAGACGTGAGGAAGCTTTTTGAGAGATGGTAGCACAGTCGTCCTTTCCACAGTAAAGGAGCCAAATACTACTATAGTAGGCACTTCGACAGCAGTGGACCCACGTTGTCAGCAGAAGATAACCATCGTCATCGTTCGATTGGAATTGGAAGAGCCATTGGATTATCATTCTGGATTCGACTATGAACACTTGTGCTTCATTCTGTGAATCAGCAGAAAATGAGTCGCAGGAGAAAGGTGATCTGGTAAGAAAACTTCACTGAATCGCGCCTTGAACTATTTTTTATTTGTGCAGTAAAATATAACAGACTCCAAAACAAATGATATACCTAACGGGGCCGATATGCGACACAGACACGTTGCTGCAGACGAATACAATTTGTTGTTGTGCACATATCTGCGCAGACATACTGCGTCGTGTGTATCCATGTCAACTGTTTGCAGCGACCGTCTGCGTGAATTCAAAATTTTTTGAAAACACGAAGTCATGTCGTTGGTCTGCAACAACATGTCTGTGTCGTGTATGGAGAACTGTGCACAGACGAGTGAGAAAATTTGTGGAAAAAACATGAAAAACAATATATAGTTAGGGCGTTAAGAGAACCAACCTTGCACTTCATTTTGACGGGATGAGCTTTGATAAACTAATAGTCCACATCCTTAATTTACTTTTAAGAAGTGTTGCCACGGTGGCAATACTGGCAGACCGGAGATATAAGGGTTGCCTTCTGACCATGAGTTTTGACAAGAAATTTCACATAAATTAGCCTATAAATCGGAAATATCTCGTCGTGGAATATCTCGTTGGACTAAGAATACTTGAAGCCATAGAAATATGTTAATTTGTTGGCCCCTCCCCCACCCTTGTACTCTTGGGGAGCAAAATACTCTCGGCAGATAAGGGTTTTATTTGTCAGAAAATAATGGTAATTAAATGAATAATCATAAAATTTTAAGATGAGCGTCGACGTAGAATTTCATACTCTACAGCATATCCGAAGTCCATTTTTATCCATGTATTAATTTACTATATAGTATATCAAACCACTATTATATTTGTCTTGGTATAATCTAAGGATATGGCACATGACCTCAGGGAAATTTTGAATGCCCAATGTTTTGCAATCAAAATAATTTCAATATAATTTCCTTGGAAAAGTTTAACTAGTTCTTAGCCCCATAAGAATTTAAATTGCGATGTAGGTTAGTGAATTTATAGGGGGATACAATAGAAAAGCGTTTAGGGGCCGTCTATAAAAATTCCGGCTTTGGATGGCCATGGAGCCCTGACTTACGAGTCAGTGGTCAGGGTGGGTACAGCCAGGGTCAACAACACTGACCCATGTTTTTTTTTTGTAACCCTTGTCTCGTCATCCCTCTTCCACTTCCTAAAGTCTTGCAGGTTTCCTGCATATTTCCTATTACAGGTATGCTTTCGGCAGTTACACCACACATTTGTATGTATTGTGGTCGTTTTATGAGCATATTTCTATTAGTAACGACTGGTTGGTATTCAAAGACTGTGGATTCCAATTCTTAAGAACTAATGGTGATTTCGTAATCACAGACATCTGCGGCGGATCTGCCGCATACATGCTTAGAACTTAATAGTTTCTTGTAATAGTAAACTTCACAAAGAAGGTATACATCATTTTGTTTGTTTGTCAATATGGCAGCTTAGCTTCTGCATATCGATTTTATTTTTCTTCTGCACCTAGAAAGTAAGCAAGTGGCAGTTTTTTTTTTTTCATAAATTTGTGTTCGTAAACATGACAGAGCAGAAAATCCGATTATTACAATCAAAAAACGACATTTTTTATGTTAAATTTTCACGCGGGAAAACACGATTTTACGGCTTCTGGGTGCCATTTGGAACGAAATATTCTGTGTATGCCAACATTTTGTTTCTTACCTAACAAAAAGTACACTACACTAAAAGAGTGTTTGGAATTGGATATACATAAGTTTCTTCTTTTTTTTCACTTAACCCTATTAGTAGCTGAATTGTGGAAAATATTTTTCCCTTCAGTCCTTCCCTTCCTTTAACTACTAGAATTTGATCACATAAAGAATTTTTAAATTCGTATACGCATCAGTTTTTATTTATTTTTATTACCTTATGTTTTCAAATAAAATTTAGCCCTAAAACTATCCTCTAAATATAATTTTTGAGACACCAAAAGAATTTTAAACATCCGACGACGCGTTTCTGAGATTATGCGTGACAAACAAATAAACAAAATTTTCACTTTATTTTATAGTTTGAATGATATGATTTTAATTTGCAAGCAAGTCAGTGTGGGTGTCAGAATTCACTTCAGTTAGCACACCGTCATCGTTCCTGAAACTACATTGAATCCAAAGGTCTATACAATACAGGGGGTGGGGTCACCGCGGGGTCATATGTTCATTGACTCAATAATTTGAATTTTTTTGCTTTAGGGACATTCATTCTCAGGGGTCAGATTGTTTCTTTTCAAAATTTGATTTTTATAATTCTCCTTTTTAAAATTCTGTTTTGAAAAAAGATCTCCAAATAGGTAATAAATAAAAAGTTTCGAAAATGTAGAAATGCAATTTTCAAACTGTATTTAATACTTATTTTATTAAACTTGCACGCCATTATTTCTGCCATATTATATTTCAGTTTTGATGGCGTAAATACAGAGAGTGGTCAATTTAAATCAAAAAATAAATAACTGTACGGGCCCAATAATGCAACAAAAAAAAACATAAACACCTTAATTTTGGCCAACTTTTCATTTTCTACCAATGGAAAACACAATTAAAAACTTAAATGCCACAACGAATTTTTCAATTGTATCACAGCTCGAAAAAATAAGTTTTTAAAATTTCTCTTTGAAAAGGCTAAGCCGAATACTAGGCCACTTCATGAAATAGTATGAAAAATAAATCCGGATCAAAAACACGTTATGAAACCATAATTAATTCTCCACGGGAATTTTCAGTGCTCAGTTCGCCAATTTTAATACTCACTTTAAATGAAAACAAAATAATTTGGATTGTTTGTATGCTTTGAATACGCTTGGAATACGCTTTGAGTATGCTTCCAGTACGCTTTGAGTACGCTTTGAGTACGCTTCGAATACGCTTTGAGTACGCTTTGAGTACGCTTCGAGTACACTTTGAGTTCGCTTCGAGTACGCTTCGAGTACGCTTTGAGTCCACTTCGAGTACGCTTAAAGTACGCTTCGAGTACGCTTCGATTACGCTTCCAGTACGCTTTGTGTACGCTTAAAGTACGCTTCGTGTACGCTTCGAGTACGCTTCGAGTACTCTTCGAGTACTCTTCGAGTACGCTTCGAGTACTCTTCGAGTACGCTTCGAGTACGCTTCGAGTATGCTTCGAGTACGCTTCGAGTACACTTCGAGTACGCTTCGAGTACACTTCGAGTACGCTTCGAGTACGCTTCGAGTACGCTTCGAGTACGCTTCGAGTACGTTTCGAGTACGTTTCGAGTACGCTTCGACTACGCTTGGAGTACGCTTCGAGAACGATTAGAGTATGCTTCGAGTACGCTTCGAGTAAACTTTCATGTTTCCATGGAAACACTTTTTTAAATACTCAATTTTTCACGACGATTACATTTTAAAAAACAATAAAAAGCTTACAGTTTAAAAGATATTTTTTTGACAGTTATACTACTGAATTAGCAATATCTTGCGCCTTATGACACGTATGGAAATGTTGTAACAATATTTTTTGAAGAAAATATTATGGTCTTTAAACTGGGGTTAAGATTTTTTTCGACAACTTGAGCTTTCAAGAGCAAAAAGCATAAAACCAGAAAATGGAACATTTTGTCAAACTTTAAAAAAAAATTATGTCTTAAAAACGGTTGATTTTAGGAAAAAATAATAATTTTTTCTTATATTAGGTCACATAACGTACAATTTTTGTATGCAGATGTTTTCAAAAATTTGAACCCTTTTAGGAGTTATACGTGAAAAATTACCATTTTCGACATTTTCATTTTTTTAAATGTCGATATCTTCTAAACGGTTGGTCGTAAGAAAAAAATTATCATGGTGGATGACATAATCTACAAGATTTTCATGAAACACTTCTCGATAGCATTTACCGTTTCCGTGCTTATGCAAAAACTGATATTTTCGACATTAAAACTTGGATAACTATTGACGCGCACACGATTTGGAAATGGACTTTTGCGACAGTATTTCATATGCCTAAATAAAGACAATTGCATTTAAAAATCTTCATTTGCATTTTTTTTTTTTCAGATATGCCATTTTTTTTTTTTGTACATTTTGCCTGGGCTATGCAATCATTTGAACATTTTGTATTTCTGGCTCTAAAAATAAAATAAAGTATAATAATGTAAGTGTTGAAGCTTTTTTAATATTTTTTATTTTAAGTATTTTTTTTTTTTGAAAATTTCCCGTCTTTTCTTAATGGTTAAAATAGACCCTTCTCATATACCTTAACTATTCTTTCCTTGTCTCGATTCAACCTTCATGCTCCTGTTTGTTATGCAAATACAAAATATCTATCAATTGTTAAATATTTTTTCATAGGAAACAGTGTTACCAATTTAAAACATTAACTCTACTGAAACAGCTTTATCAGTGCATTGATTCTAGGGATGGCCCACGAGACGAGAAAAGTCTCGGTGTCGGTCTCGCATGACGAGATTGACTTTTAAGCATCCGAGGCAAGACCGAGACTGCGACGAGACGAGACCGAGACGAGACTGTATATTTGGACCGTAATTTACAGAGAGTATATGTGTTTTTGGGACAAATTATATTTTGACGCCTCGAAAGTATTTCGTTCTTATAATCAGCAGGTTGTCCGGAAATCTTATTTTTTCGAGACGAGACCGGGACGAGACTGCAAGTTCAAATTTTCTCGCATAAAAGGCGAGACTGGGACCGAGACGAGACTAAAACTTTCCAATTTTAATGGGATCGAGACAAGACTAACAAAAATCTCGCCAATTCTCGTCTCGTGGCCAGACCTAATTGATTCATAGCAGAAATATTGACATTCATATATGTATAAAACGAATAGACAGATGCTCGTGTTCTGAGAAATTGTGTTTATATTATTGGATTGATGGATCATTATTATTTGCAAGGTGCAAATTATTTATTAGGAAGGTACCTATATAATTTCGGGAAACTTTGCGGAGCGTACATTTTACGCTTTGCTAATGGGAATGTCTGAACAATTTATCAAGCGCAATAAGTATTGAAGTGTGGTTGTTCGTGTACCTATAACTTCTGCCTACGTTGATGTCGATGAAAATGACGATGCTAACTTTAAGTCATTCACTTGACGAAGAAGGTATCATGTGTGTAGAACAATAATTATGTAAGATGTAGGTATAGCGTCAGCGAAGCATGAACTCTTCGAGTTTATACGAATCGAGTATAATAGTGGCTGTGATTTTGGGTAATTTAGAAAACGATTGCAGTTCACGAAACTACAGACGTACTGCTTATTGCGGTATGATGTTGAAATTTGTTCAACTAAATTAACCATCAAATGGTAGGTAGGTCGTTTGTGATGAGAAGGGCTCTTGTCAGAAATCAAAGGATCGAGCTCTCCGTCAAGATGAGTAGATTTATGGAAATATTTACAATAATGCGTGATAAAAAAAGGATTCCCATTTTATATATGTTTGTTGAATATCAACAAATAGAAATATGGAAATGAGGATAACGAATGTTTAAACATTACTTTATGTTCTACTTAAATCCCGGTATTTAAAAAAAATAAGACCAATAAGTACAATTAATTAAATTAACATATTAGATACATAGCTATGCTACACTATGTATGGTCAAAATAGGGCTTAATTAATATATAATTACTAGCTGATCCGTCAGACTGTTCAAATTTCAATATAAATTCGTTTGTGATCGCTTTTTGAACATGTAAAAAACTATATGGAAAATGTGAAAACGGATTAGAAAAAAAAAAATAACGTTGACCAGAAAATGTGTTTTGTTTTAGGAAATTGATGTACACTTTATATATTAAAATGTACAGCTTCTAAAATTTGTATTGTACCTACGGGTGATTCTACAAATAATGGAGTTTTCTATGGCCACGTTGATATTTTGAAAGCAGTTAAGCCAATCAATCAAGTCAATGACAAACAAATTATAAAGATCTGATACATTTTCGTTACTCAAAAAATTCTTCAAAGTGCCTGATTCTCAGTCCCCTGACGTGTCCCTCGCTTGTTTTCCAAACAAAAAATCATAACTGTTCTTTTATTTTTGGATCCACACTAAAACCAACAATAAATTAATGACTTTAGGTGATAAATCTTTATTATGACGTAAACAAATCTTTCATAACTATTTATTTTATTACAAACTTTGTCCCCCGTGTTTCTTATCAGTTCCCTGGCACATTGAAACAGTCAAACAGTTCGATTACTAAGGCACCAATCGAATTTCCAGAAGTGGTATATTGAAGTTTGGAGTCTCGCTAACACATAATAGGTAAGTTCATTGCGTCCGTTATGTTACTACCTATGTTTTTGGCGCAAAAACTATGAAAACACTCAAATCCTCTTGCATTTTTTTTTTAATAAAATGTGATTAATTGGGGCAATTTTTTTAGATTCATTACTTTTTTATTTATCGTTCCTAAAAATAAATTATTTAACACGAAAATAATTTATTTACCACTGTTTTTAGTAACTTCTCATTAGAAACAACAGAGATAAAACTGAAATCTAAAATAAGGTACCTACATAACAATTACTCTGGATACTTTTATGTATTTTTTTTAAGGATTTACTATGTATTTTGCGTATACATTATAATAAGTTACAATTTTAATAAGAAAATATAATGATTTATAAGATATTTTGTGTTTTATGTTAGTCCCCGTAAAATAAAATAAGTCCCCTAACCATTTAAAGTTTAAAAAATGCCCATAAAACTGATAATTTTAATTTTTTTGACTGGCCGTTTTGCGGTATGTGAAAGGACGTTCTAATGTTTCATTAAAGTTAGTTTTTACCACTTTCTGCTTCAAAAAGTGTCGTGCCGAAATTATCTTATTTCATAGTTTGTAAATTCACCCATATGTATATTAATTTTAAAATTTAACGTTTTCAACTAACAGACATTTTCCAGTGCATTTAGGTTTTACCGTGGAAAAATTTGTATACCGGCTGATTTTTGATGGATTTATCCAGAACATTGCCCTTGATTATATCAAAAAATTTCCAAACACACCGAGCTTGGCCACCATCTTCAAAAGTGGCAACACTGAAAGTTGCACTCAGAGTGTGTGTCTACTCAGACCAATTTTTCAAATATCAATCAACTTCTTGTGCAATATTTTTCATATGACATTCTTCATCAAAATCGATATGCCGCACCATTGTATATAAAAACTATAGTACTATTATGACGACGATCGATAGAGAGATTCGAGGTGAGGTGCCCTGGTACTAAGAATCTGGAGAGATTGGAGAGTAGAGGACAGTGAGAAATTGAGGGAATTGACAATAAGAATGACGTTTAAGGCAACTATAAATGAACGAGAACAACGTATACAAAATAAAGCTAATAGTTTAAGGGAGTCAACACTAAACTTTTTTTTTGTTATTTTCTTCCTCCAATTTTGTTTATGAAGGGGAAGGTTGAAGCTTTTTTTGCTCTATTTAAGGAGGAAGTAGGATAATGAATACAATTTTAAAAGGAAATAATGAATATATTTTTTCTTTCGGTGTGTGTGAGATTTGATGTGGAAAATTCAGTAGATATAACTGTATGCGCAAATATAAGGGTGAAGCCAATATTGCCACTAAAATAATAGTTTTTTTTTTAAATACAAGAATTTGACATTTCAAGTAAGAATAGGAAGAAATTGTTTTAATTTTCTAGGTTAATATTTTCATTCATGCAGATATGATAAATAAGATGATGAATGCCATTAAGTAGGTACATACATAGGTGAAGTGAACTTTTCGTAGACAAAAATTACATATTTATTAAGCGTAAAAAATATGACAAAATTAAATGCATTTATTTAGGCGAAGAACGAAATGAAAGAATTTTCACAATTATTCAATTAAAAAGTACAAGTGACCTCAACTCCAGAAATAATTGTGTTTCGCCCAAGGTATAACAGTGGGCTCTTCAGTCAGTCTGTTATACCCTACTAAGACACACATTTTGGTCGATGTTCGACGAACCAAATTTTTACATGATCAAAAGTTACGGCAAAAAATACTACAATGTCCCAAAGGTAGTAAAAATTTTTGGTCATTTGTAAAAAACATACGAAACACCACCTCGTCCTCGGTTCCAACGCTCGTCTTCAATGATACTCCTTCTGTCAGCTCACTAGATAAAGCCAATTTGCTTGCAGCACAGTTTGCTCTTAATTCGACGCTGCCAGAAAGTCTTATGACTGCTCCTGTACTCGAGAGCGTAAATGGTTTTATGGGACAAATCTTCTTTCGCACTCGTGCAGTTGCTAGAGTTCTAAAAGATCTCGACGTTCACAAATCCGCTGGCCCGGATAGTATCCCTCCCATTGTTCTGAAGAGGTGTTCTTCAACGCTGGCAAAACCACTGCGTAAGCTTTTTCATCTGTCCTACTCTACTGGTCTCTTTCCGAGTGGATGGAAAACAGCATTTGTCCAGCCTGTCCCTAAAAAAGGCGTATCTTCTTCCCCCTCCAACTATCGACCAATTGCGCTTACGTCCCTTTTTTCCAAGGTCATGGAAACGCTGATTAATTTCCAGCTCAAGAAATATCTCGAAGAACGAAATCTTCTTAAAGACCGGCAGTACGGCTTTCGTAGCAATAGGTCTACTGGTGATCTGATGGTATATCTCACCGAACAGTGGCACAAATCTTTACATCGTTTTGGAGAAAGTAAGATTATTGCACTTGATATTTCAAAAGTATTTGATAGAGTTTGACTCTCTTATCGAAAATGCGTGCATTTGGTATCGATGAATCTCTTCTTCGTTGGATTAGAAATTACCTTTCGGCTCAATACAAGTTGTATTGGACGGTTTCAAGTCTGAAATCCTCAAAATAAATGCTGGTGTGCCCCAGGGCTCCGTTTTGACTCCAACCCTCTTCCTAATATTCATAGACGATCTCTTATCTGAAACTTTTAATCCATTAAACTGTTTTGCTGACGACAGTACCCTCAGCTTTTCATATTCATTTCTTGATTCACATCCATGTCCTTCGGATGTGGAACTTGAGCGGCAGCGTATGATAAGCTCATTAAATTCTGATCTTGACAGTATTGTCCACTGGGCAATAAAAAACCGTGTAGAATTTAATGCTTCTAAAACTCAATGCTGTCTCCTGTCGTTAAAGCGGAACCCACAGCCAATGCTGTATCCATGAGCGGCACTTGCATAGAGGAAACTGATCAGCTTTCAGTCCTCGGTATGTGTGTCACAGACCACCTTTTGTGGAACGACCACATATTTGACATCGCCAAAAATGCTGCTAGGTGTTTAGGTTTTCTCCGTCGATGCAAGAAATTTTTCTCCCCCTCCGATCTGGCTGTGATCTACAAAGCCTTTATTTGTCCAAAACTTGATACAACTTCCATATTTGGGCAGGTGCTCCAATAACCCACTTGATTCTATTGGATAGAATTCAAAAGAGAGCTCTTAAAATGATAGGTGAAAAAACTATAACGGAAACGTTTACATCTTACATTTTACCGTTATTTTAACAAACATTGCTCCAGCGAAATAGTCAGTTGCATTCCTCCCCTTAAACAATTTAACCGTAACTCTGAGAGTATTTTTTCAGGTAAAATAAATTTTTTTTAAATTTTGTTAATGTTTTTCTCTAAAGTATTTTTGTAAAAGGCAAAAAGATATAATTTTTTCAAAATTTTACCAAAACTTCCTAAATAATTCCTAAAATAATTTCTATCCTTCAATTTTGTTTACATGTAAAGTAAGCAAACAACTTTTTATAAATTTACCTTTAAAAAAATTACTTTAAAAATTTTTTTTTTTAATTTTTCCAAAAAAAGCAATAAATCTCAAAAAATGTTTGTAAATATGACATCGTTGCAAGACTATTTTCGCCTTGGAATTGTGGAAATTAGCAACGTAGCATTGAAAAAATGATTTTTAGCTAAAAGTGAAAATTTTAGACAAATTTGAAGCAAATAAAATCATAATAACCCTATTTATAGACATTTAGATATACTATCAAAGGCTTTCATAAGGCCTTTTTCTTTTTTAGCTCAGAAAAGAGTTCTGAACAGAGTCCGAGCATATTGAGCATTCTCTGAACATCCTCTGAACAAAGCGTGTTCTGGTTCTGAGCGCTCAGAATTATTTTTGAAACACACCTGAACACTAAGCTGTCACTTTTTATTAAAAAATAACTGAAAATTTTGTAATTTACTACTCAAATCATCGTAAAAAGCTAAATTTTATAATTCGATATTTATTATCAAAATTTATAATTTGAGCTTGTCGCAATCTACTAATTCAGGGCAATAATTTAAATTTACAACTTATTGATCTTGTTTTGCGAAATTTAAATGGTGATTTTCATTTTCTCAATGCTCAAACCAACAAAATGTAAGTAGCTACGATATAAATATTGACCCCAAACTATCGCAATTTACGAAAATAGTTATTTGCAAAACTATACAGTAAATTAAAATTTTTGTATGCGCAATCTAACACTTCGAGGGGAATAATTTAAATATTTAGATGGTGATTTTAACCAACAAACAAGTAAAAAGTTTTTAAAGTGATTAAGCTTCAACATAGTCCCTTTATATCGTGCGATGGCCTTGGTGGTAGCGTATTGGATTGATATGCGGAAGGTCCCAGGATTGAATACCAGAGAAATCAAGTAATTAAAATAAAAGTCTTTTTCAAATATATAAAATTGTATATACATTTCAGAATAAAAAGGAAGCGGTTGCAAACACTCCTGTTGTGGACAAAAATAACAAAATAAAAATACACGCAAATCAGCATTTCGACCACAATTCGTAGATTTGAAAATTTTCATTTTTTCATTTTTACTACGAAATAATAATTATAATAATTCAATTTGTATGCCTGTAATAAAAAATAAATTAAAAAAAAAATGCTACCTAGATTAAATGGTACTATAATTTTTGAGTGTCAATATCTTCATTTCGCTCATTTTTTAATATTGCAAACAAAAATTCTTAATTTAGTAATTTCCAATCCAAGGTCCAAAACTGGATTCATTTTTCGTGATTTGTAGTTTTTTTTCTTGATCTGATCTAAGAATTTTTTCTGTGTGCGAATTATACCCTTCGTTGCCATGACGAAAAAACTATCTCACTTATACCAGGTAATTGTTGTCCAGCAACTGTCAGAATCAACAAAATATACTCCTCTCCTTCTTACTACCAGCGTTTATTCCTCTTCCTATCCTCGTTGACACCTCTCCAACCCAACGTGGCACGATGTTTGCGCCCTCACGAGAGCTACCACAGTAACAGAAAAATCGTTTCCATAATACTACTATAGTTTTTATATACAATGGCCGCACCTTTTCACATCTAAAAAAAAAACTAATCTTGAAAAGGGGCAATACTCTGAAAATAAGATTTGTATCTTTATTATTTGAAGTTGTAACTAAAGTGAAAAATATAATGGCCATTAATTTCCAAAGATATAGCCAAATATCTTAGAACCAAGATGATGGGGGTTCTAGAATGATGATGGCCAAATCCCTCCTTGATATGTTTGGAAACTTTCTGATATATCTTCCTTATCTAGGGCACTGTTCCAAAGCAATATCCACGTAAAAATGCTTTACACTTAATTTTAAAAAAATCCGACGCGTAGGATTGTTTATCTGTGCGTCCGGGCGTTCTGTCTGTGCGTTTGTGCGTCCAAGTTTAGTGTGAAGCATTTATATGTCATTCCCTAGAGGGGAAAAACAAATGACAAACACAATGATTTCGGTTTTACCAAGTTAGCTTAAAAACGCCTCGACGGATTTTTATTAAACTCAGTACATGTAATTTTTTAACAGTTTGAATAATACTGTGTAACAGGCTAACATCAGGTGCTTACCAACAAAATTGAAATACCTAGCGGAGATAAAGTCTTGATTTTTTTTTCAGCAAATTGCCATTGTTTTTACGAAACCTATTCTTAATTACTCGATTTTGTTATTATTTTGCAATTCTGGACTACTAACTTAGACAAAAAATGTTCCATCTAATATTTATATGAATAATTATTAAGAAAAAAGAAACAAAATCAAAGAAAAAATATTTTTAATTTTATTTTCCACTTAATTATGTATTAAATCAAAAAGTTTCAAAATTTCTATTTTAATTTAATTATTTCCCTGTAACAAATATAATCGAAGCATTAATATACACCGATAGCTACAAGTTTTTAGCACAGAAAAACGTTATTAGCAGTTTCAATTCATCTTTTTAGTTTCAGTTTATCTTAGTTTTTATAGCTCGAAAAATTCAGAAATCGAAGAGTACATTTTCTCGAAAGTTCATTATATGGCAATAATTACAATTTATTAATCTCTTATCGGTTAAGATCAGTTGAGTCCACCTTAAAACTAAAATGTTTTTTTTTCAGGGCTACTGCCTCTTGAGAGGAATTGACAAATCCTCCAAGAGTATCACTTGTCACGAATAAGTGCTTCTCGTCTAGCCCTTCGGATTCGGCATAAAATTGTAGGTCCCTTCCATTCCATTCCTGTCGAAAGGCGCACACAGGAATGGTTGCGAGTTGTTAGTCACTAGGCCCTGGTTCTTCATGAGCCGTTGTGCCACCCGATTTATTTATTTTTGTATCGGTTAAGAGACATTTCAAACTTGTGGTGGCTTATAAATATCAACTGGCTGTACTACTAGGAACGATTTCTAACTACCCCAATGTTACCCCAATTATTTGACTACACTTTGCCAAAATATATTCTTACAAGCGCTGGGAAGGATTAACTTCTTATTATATATGCCTGAAAGACATCAGGTCTTTTTAAATGCAATGCACGGCACTAGTTAGAAGGAATAAATAAAGGAAAGGAAAGATTTTTGTTTACACAGTGGATTAAGATTTAGATGTTAATTATGTCATGAAATTCCACGGGTGGCATCCAGTTGACACTGGGGAATATAGAAAAGAATGCTACCCAGACTAGGGCTCGAACAGGTTGGCAGTCAAACACTATATCCCACTGTGCCAATGCCACCCGCATTTAAACATTTTTCTTAAAATTTCGGTATATTTATCTTCGGATTTAGATACCTATTTTATGCTTAATTTAACTTAGCATTACCAGTGAATATCTAACCAACCAAATGATTTCTTAAACCCGAACATTTATGTAGGAATGCGAGTATAAAAAAAATGGAAATAAGAAAACCATCGCATACCATTAAAACTTTCTCATCGGAATTCCATCGCAAAGTGCTATAAGTGTCAGCCATATTTGAAGTGTGAATATTATTTCGAAAATTAAATTTCAAGTTATAACATCCTCTACATCACCTTCACTACCATCGACCGCTGTTGGCTGCTGCTGTTGACGATGTGGAAAATTTAAATTCAACTTTTTGCCCTCAAATTTCTGCTACCCTATTTAGCCTATACTCAGCACCTATATATTATATACATACATATATATATGTACATAATATACTACAGTAATCCCCAGTTAATTGCATCTCGCTTAATTGAACAACCCACTTAATTGACCGAAGAAATTGCGTTTAAAAAATTTCCCGTATAAGTAGAATAGCTTTTTAAATTACGTTTAATTGAACCCCGCTTAATTGAATTACTCGCTTAATTGATCTTAAAAAAATGCATCTGAAAAAAACTTAAAACACGTACATTTGTCGATTAAGGCTCGTTTCAGACACATTCGGTTTCATTCGGTTCGGTCTGTATTCGGTTCGATTTCCGTCAAGACCTCTTCACACACAGACGGTTCATATTCGGTTTATACTCACTAATAATTAAAATTAAATAAAATGTATTAAAACAAAACGAAAAACAGAAAAACCGAAAACGAACCGAATATGTGTGAACGCTACGTTTCTGCCCTAGACCCGAACACGTACCGAATGAAACCGATTCGTGTCGAGGGATCGTTCGGTGCTATACGGTTTCTATTAGGTTTTTATTTTTGCCGTTTTATCGTTTCACACATATCAGGCACAGCCGAATACAAACCGAATAGAGACCGAACCGAATGAAACCGAATGTGTGTGAAACGAGCCTAATTGAACGGCCAAAAAAAAATCATTATAAAACAAACCTAAAAATAAAATATAACTACCTACTTGGAAGCACTAAAATTGGCACTGAAATATTGCATAGTGAATATCTTATATTTTATCTTTTAATTGACCGACTCGTGCAATTCCACGGGCTTCCCTTATTTGAACAGGTCGGTCAATAAAGTGGGGTTTCTTTAATTGAACCACCCGGATAATTGACCAAAAAATCTGACAAAGTGATCAGTGCAATTAAGCGGGGAATACTGTATAGTGGTTTCACTTCAAGTATGATGTTTGTGGAGTAATGCAAAAAAAATCAGAAGATACATCACATCCTGATTCGTGATGCTTCCTTGGTCGGTGTAAAAAATAAATTCAACTGAAGTAAAAAAAAAAATTAAATAAGAAAATTGAGCAATATAATGGACGCTGATTTTTCACAGGTAAAAGGTTACCTAAATTGAAAAATGATGGAATATCCGGCTCATCCAAGTGCGAAATTCTTTCGAAAAACTGCTTCAGGCATTATGTGCTATGAACTGAACAGTGATATATATTTTCTTTTTGTTGGCTCCGTTTGAAGGTTTTGTATATGAATGGCTTTCCAAACGGAAGCTCTTTAAATCATGGAAAAAAAAGGAATCCATTTTAATTTTTTTTTCTTGCGGTAAACTAGTAATTTTTATTTATTTTTTTTTTATTCGCAGATACCTTATACCTATCCTACATATTTTCAATAGAGTGTGTATAACTTGAAGCTTACAAGAAAAATCAAGTGAGAATAACTTCCTTCTTAAATCAATGATTCTTTTCTATTTGCTCTTTTAAAGATAGGGCAAGTTCCAGTTCCAGTATCTATTGGTTTCGTGTCAACGAAAATCGAGGTTTTAATCAACAGAACTAACATTACGATGTTAGTAATTTTTGACAAGACGTGCGTCGCGACGGACAGTTTGTCGAAAATCATTGTTTTGGACTTCTCCATTATCGATTCGAATGTTAGTTTTGTCTTTGTTTTGTTTAAAACCTAGATTATTCTTTTTTGACACGAAACCAATAAACCTAAGTAGGGGAACGTCGCCAACAGTGAGACATGTCCAACAGTGAGACATTCCGAATAACTCCGAAGAAATATGTACGAACACGTCACGCTTGTTATCGTAGGTGATGCAACAGATGTTCGTCCGATTGGTTGGGTTTGTGTTTACTTTCAATAAAGAGTAGCCGCTCCTACGTGATAGGGCAGTGGAAAAAAACACTCAAAAGTAAATTTTAAGTGCATCAATAAAAAAGAAATTACTTTTTATCTATGCGCGTTTTTCAATCAATATTTTATAATATTAGGCGTGTTTTGTTTCAACTTAAGGCCAAGACTATACACTCTTAAAAAATATTTTAATATATAAACTATAAAACAACAACAGCTTAGTGTGAATACAAAATATTTTATTGAAAAATAAAATAAAATGTTATAGCAACGAGGCTATCAAAAGACTGGATATATAGACCAAGCTACCTCAGAGGCCGTTGCACTACGCATTGCACCACCGAGGTCACCTGATCATGCCTATCCAAATGAAGGTTTTTCTAAATTACAATTGCATTTGGAGGTTCGAATCCAGTTGACGGCAAACCAATTTATAAAAATAAAATTGGAACTATAGACTAAGCACCACTAAAAGGAATCTGATGATTGGTGTGGCAGCCATGAAATTGCAATAATTCCAGCCAAAATGTAATACTCGGTGGTAGCCAACACAAGTGTTGTTGTTCATTCAAAACCTTCAATGTTAAATATGACGGAGCGAAAGCTATGCAGCCCAACTGCAAGTGATATCACGAGAAAACACCTATAAAGTGTTGTTGTTTTGTAGGTAATATTAAAATATTTTTTTAAGACTGTATAGTCTTGCCTTCAGGCCAAACAAAACACACCTATTGTGTAGATTATACTATAGAGAAAACAATTAACTAGATTTTGAGGCATTTTGATGCATATTTTTTTGTTTTGATTTTGTTTACATATTTTCAGCGATTTACCAACAGAGAGACAAAATCCCGTTGCCATCAGTAAGACAGTGCCTATGGTCCCAGACCCGATTCTTTGCGGCCACACCAGTCGGAAACAAGCCAGTATACAGTTTAGAATCACATTAACCAAATTAAAGTGCGAACATTTTTTTATTTTTATTTCATGAAATGATGAAACTTTAATTAACTTTAATTTTCGTTTTTTATTTTTATTTAGTTATTTTTATGCATAAGACTTTGTTGCATAATAAAATGTAAATGTTTCTCAAAAAAAAACTTTTTTTTATTAAAATATTTGTTGGAGGTGTCTCACTGTTGGGGAAGGACTATCTCACTGTTGGAGACGGTTTACCAACAGTGAGACAAAGGAGGTACTCGGCCATTTTGATTTAAATTATTTTATGGGTAAAGGTGAATTTAATTTTAATTATGCAATTAGCAGCACAATTGATAAACCTATCTTACGCAATTAAAATCAACTCAGAATATTTTTTAAGATACCTATAGTCATTGGAAAAAATTGTGTCACTGTTGGCGACACGCTCCCCCATTTGCTTTAGATTAAAGGTTAGACCGCACACAACCGCAACGGAACTACACTTCACGACGCGGCAAAACATTATTTGTATGAAATTGTATGAGCTATGTCGCACTAAGCGGCAACTGAACTTCATACAATTTCATACAAATTATTTTGAATCGCAGTTCCGCTGCAGTGCCGCCTAGTGCGGTCTAACCTTAAAAGCAAGTAAAAATGATAAAATATATTTAGTAGTACTTTTTTACACTAGCTTGTCTACTAGCTTGTATCTACGTTCAATGTTATTGAGAGACTCTTAAGCTTCGAATAAAATAAAATTAAAATTGCCTCGGAGTCACGTACTTATACGAACATCCTAGCGCTTGAAGACATAAGACCATCGCTTTTACTTTAATATTTAATTTCTCTTCAAGAAATAATAATAACTAGTATCGCCAGTGGCCGAATATCCGGCCAGCGAAACAAACACCGAATTAATGGACACGTCATACATTATCTTTTTACTAGATCCTTGACAATTTTGAAAATTAAAAACAACAAACAATATTTACGGATACGTACATTCCTTTAGCATTCGTTCAAATTTTGTCTTGAACTTAAAAACAAAAAAAAAAAAAATGGGCACGACTGGATCGCACAAACTTGCTCTCCTAGCTTACAACATGAATGTAGCTTAAAATTGACTATGTGCAATGTGCATATATATTGGTTCTATAACATTATGATATCATTAAAAAAAAGTTTTAAAAACAATTTAAAATATAAATTATTTCTATAAATTGATATATTTTTTTTAATAGCTAAAACGGTTAGAGCTCAAAAAAAATATGCTATCTGATTTGAAAGATACAGAAAATTATTTATTTCTTATGGCGTCAAATGGTCTTAAAGGATATATTAATAAGCCAACTCGGGTTACTGAATCCTCAAGTACTTGTATTGACCACATTTTTGCGCGCTTTAGACGAAGTAATAAAATAAATTTAAGCGGAAAAGTCTTTGATCTTATGATTACTGATCATAGAATGGTCACTTTATTAAATGATCTTAATACTAATTCAAAACCTGCAAGTAAAATATCAAATAAAAAGCGTTTTAACACTGATTACAGATTGGTACAGGATATTTTAAAATTCGAATTTTAGGATCAGGTTTACTCTGAAAACGACCCTTCCACGGCACTCTCTAATTTTATTTCGATTTCGAATAATCAAATAAATTCATGTCTACTACCATTGAAAAATTCAAATAGAAATACATTTTTAAGGCCATGGATGAATCACAGTCTCGTTAAGCAGGTAAAAATAAAGAACAATGTCGGTTCAAAGTGCAAGAAACATCCAAATAATGCTAAACTTAGAAAATATTACCTTTCTTTGAGTAAAGTTGTTAATACTAATGTTAATTTAACTCGTGAGAATTACTATACCAACTTATTGCAAAGATCTAAGGGAAATACCAAAGAAGAATGGAGAATAGTGGATATCATCTTAGGAATGCATAATAAGTTAAACGAAATAGAATCCTTGTTAATTGATGGTAATACCTTAACGGAAACAGACGTAATCTGCATTGCAAACAAATTTAACGAATACTTTACAGACATCTCTGAAAAAATAAAACCGTCCATTAATTCTATGGACTGTATTTGTTACGATCAGCTAGGTATGGGTTCTGAATTTATACAACCAAACAGCTTTGCCTACAATCCTATTACCTCGTTTGAGACATATAAAATGATTCTTTCCTTACAAAAAAAGAATTCTTGTACTTCAGATGGAATATCCAGCACGCTCCTTAAAAAAATTGGGCTATATGTATCTGATGTTTTATGTTTCATCTTTAACTCAAGTGTTGTGCAGGGAGTTTTCCCACAAAACCTTAAATGTGCTGAGGTTATACCTTTGTTTATGAAAGGAGACAGGAAAAGCATTTCAAACTACAGACCTATTTCTCTTCTTCCCACAGTTGCCAAAATTTTTGGAAAACTCATGAAAAACAGAATTACGTCTTTTTTGAACAAAAATAGTTTTTTTTTTTCAGTTTGGTTTCAGGTCTGGTAATTCAACAGAAGATGCCATTCTTAGGTTATGCAGTCAGTTGTATGATACTTTAAATAATAACAAATTTACCGTAGCTTTCTTCATTGACATGACAAAGGCTTTTGATATGGTTGATCATGATTTTCTTCTAAGGAAACTTTACAATGCTGGTTTTAGAGGAGTTGTTTTTAAATGGTTGAAGTCATATTTGAAGGGTAGAGTCCAAACAGTTACTCTAAAGGGAATCTCAAGTGAAGCCCGTATTTTGAAAAATGTTGTACCACAAGGATCCGTACTTGGCCCATTGTTCTTCTTAATATAAATCAACTCACTTTTCAAACTCAAATTAAATGGCCTTTCGACTGCCTTTGCGGATGACATATCCTTCACTTACCAATCAGTTTCCGAACTTAACTGTGTATTACAAATTAAAGAAGACCTCCAAACTTTAAGGACATGGTTTTCTATTCATAAACTTATCCTTAGTGAAAAAACTAAATTGATGACCTTCAAAACATCAGGCTATAGACCTTCTGACTTCAATGTGTATTTTCATGCTTCGAATTGTAGACAATACAGCTTTCCTATACATTTTTGTGGTAAATCTAATTTTGATCCAAACGGAGCTTGTTCAGATTTTTGTTTCAAAATTGAAGCAGTACCAAGCTTTAAATACTTAGGCGTAATTATTGATTCAAATCTTAATTGGAAACATCACATCGGAAATATTAAATCTAACTTAATGCTGGTCACTCGAAAAATGTATCTCTTAAAGCCTTTTTGTTCTTAAAAAGTCTTAAATTTAGTATATTATGGTCTTGTACATTCAAAACTGCAATACGGATTATCTAGCTGGGGAGGTTCATACGCATATACTTTTAAGACCTTGTTAATTGCACAAAAACATCTGATACGTATTATTTGCAACAAAAATCGATTCTCTGAAAGTTGGCCTCTATACAAAGTCTTAAGAATTCTGCCTATGAGACATCTTTACGTTTTTAAAGTCTTGAAAGAATTTTTCAAGCAAAGTGGTAATATGCCTAGCAGAAACTCCTAGTTATTGAACCTGTTGCGAATAAAACACATTTCTCTCAATTTTTATACTGCCTCTGCACCCAAATGCGTTAATAAACTTCCTGTGTCAATAAGAATGACTCATAGCTTTAACTCATTTTTAAAAAAAGTAAAAAACAAGCTTTTCACGGTGGACTTTTATTTTATTGAAAATTACTTTTGTTAATATAAAATAATTTTTTTATTCACTTTTTTCTTAATTGATGTTACATTATTAATTATAAACTATCCAACATTTGCTTCAATTTTGTCTAGGTTTAAAAAGGGAAATTAAAATCGAAAGATATAATTTATTTTATATTTATAAATAGGTATTATATTTTTTTGATCATTATTATTTTGAATTTTAACTATTTTAGTTCTGATTGTCACCCCACATCATATTTATTTTTGTGAATTTTTTCTTGCTGTATCATTCGACACTAACTTTTAAGTTAATGAATGATTACTATTTATTCATTATTAATCAATTAATTGTTATACTAATTTTAAGTTTGAAATGAATACAAAATACTTCTTAATCTAAATTTGGTTGATAAACATGAATTTATAAAAAAAAAAATTTTAAATCGTTAGACCCGTTTTTGAAATAAATAAATTTTTGTATATTGGTTGTATGGCAGGTACCTACCGTTATTTTTTGAGCTAAACAAAATTTCAATTATTAATTAAGTCCAAAGTTTGAAAAAAATCGCTTCAGCCGTTTGGCTGCAGGTCGAGGTACATACAGACAGACGGAGAGACGGTCAGACAGAATTGCGAGACCCACTTTTTTCGCGTTGTCTATCATCGTAATGTTAGGGAAAATTGTTATCTCAATATTTTTTTTTTGCACGAATCCCAAACTTGCCCTATACTACGTACATCGCAAGTAATAATGTTGTTACTTCTTTTTTAAATATTTTGTTGGTTAAGTACTCAATAGTTAATCTTGATTCATCTATAAATTTGTTTTCTAAGTTAAACAAAATTTTATTCTATTGAAATTTTATATTTATTGTAGCTGGTTTTGCCTAAAACTATTTTGAAGTTCGAAATTACGTAAACCCTGGCGTGAACGTACTTTTTTAAATTTTTAAATTAATTAAGTGCCCAACTGTATACATAGTTAAAAAAAAAAAAAATGAAAATATGCTCCCGCTTAGTAATTTCAAAATGGGCGGATATAATTCACCTAATTTTTTGCCTTTTTAAAAGTACTCAAGCTAACATTACCCTTATTTTAAGTTAAACCAATCTTTGTCCTGAGTATGAATTTATTTGGCGAGTACCCACATACCTAAAATTCAAACAACCATCGGTCTTTTTAATGCTTAAAAGATGTTGTGTGATCGAGACAGAGGACACATAAAGGGAGTTAAAATCCCCGGAATGCAGGAAGCGGGTCACATTAGATACAGATAACTGATGCCCAAACAAAATTTTTGTAAGACATTCAAAATGAATTATGAAAACACAACATTTCAGACTTTTATCAATTTTGCTGGAAAAACTCTAAGCTTTACCGGCGAATTCAAAAATGTACTTATTTATATTTTTAAAAACTGGTTTATATTGAGAAATACGATAACAATTAATCTTTAATTTCACACGAACTCACTTTTTGCAAATACTGTCAAACTTATGTGTGTATGTACGTCGTAGATACAAAATATTTATTTTACTTGCGATATACGTAGTATAGGGCAAGTTTAGGATTCGTGCAAAAAAAAAAATTCGAGATAATAATTTTCCCTAACATTACGATGATAGAGAACGCGAAAAAAGTGAGTCTCGCAATTCTGTCTGTTCGTCTGTCTGTCTGTATCTTGACCAGCAGCCTAAACGGCTGAAACGATTTTCTTCAAACTTTGGATTTAAGGTTATTAGGGGATTCCCTAGAGGGGAAATTGAAACTAGTTTTTAGCTAAGAAAAATAACGCTACCTTACAAAAATTGATTTATTTCAAAAACGGCTCAAACGATTCTGATACAAAAAATACAAATAGTTACTACAATAAATATTTTGGTAAACAAAATTTTTTTTTGTAACGGTTAATAACGGCACCTGCCATAGCACCGATTTATTTTTTTTTTTTTTTTTTTGTTTGAGCGCGCACTAAAGGGATTTGGCTGCCCTTAAAATGTTTAAACACAGTGCGAGCGTTGGGAAAATAGGGAAGGATTTAAGAGGAGATACCGATGCACATTGGTTTTGAACCTCTGAATATTAAAATGGTCGGGAAAGATAGAGCCGGGTAAAGCATTCCACATTCGGGTAGTGCGGCTAAAAAAAGAATCTCTATACTTGACAGTACGTCCGAAGTTGGACTCGAGGGTAAACTGATGTGCATTCCTAGAAGTACGAGTATTACGGTTGAATTGTCTTAGGGGAGGAATGCAGCTGGCTATTTCACTAGAACAGTGTTTATAAAAGTAACGGTAAAATAATGTTAGACATGAAACATCGCGGCGGTGTTCGAGGGATGCAAATGTTTCTGTTATATTTCTGTCACCTATCATTTTCAAAGCTCTTTTTTGAATCCTATCTAAGATATTCAAGTGGGTTATTGGGGCACCTGCCCAAATATGAGAATTGTACTCAAGTTTCGGACGGATAAATGCTTTATAGATTACAGCCAGATCAGAAGGGGAGAAAAATTTCTTGCATCGCCGAAGAAAGCCTAAGCATTTAGCTGCATTTTTGGCGACGTCAAATATGTGTTCGTTCCACAGAAGGTGGTCTGTGATACACATACCGAGGACTGAAAGCTTTTCGGTTTCTTCAATACAAGTGCCGCTCATGGATAGCGGCATGGGAGGTGTGTTTCGTTTTGATGACAGAAGACAGCATTGAGTTTTCGAAGCATTAAATTCTACGCGGTTTTTGATTCCCCATTGGACAATGCTGTCGAGATCAGAATTTAATGAGCTTATCATACGCTGACAAAACGGAGCCCTGGGGCACACCAGCGTTTATTTTGTGAATTTCAGACTTGAAACCGTCCAATACAACTTGTATTGATCGGTCCGAAAGGTAATTTCTAATCCAACGAAGAAGAGATTCATCGAAACCAAATGCGCGCATTTTCGATAAGAGAGCTTGGTGCCAAACTCTATCAAACGCCTTAGAAATATCAAGCGCAATAATCTTACTTTCTCCAAAGCGATGTAAAGATTTGTTCCACTGTTCGGTGAGATATACCATCAGATCACCAGTGGACCTATTGCTACGAAAGCCGTACTGCCGGTCATTAAGAAGCTTTCGTTCTTCAAGATATTTCTTGAGCTGAAAATTAATCAGCGTTTCCATGACCTTGGAAAGAAGGGACGTTAATGCAATTGGCCGATAGTTTGAGGGTGAAGAAGATACGCCTTTTTTAGGGACAGGCTGGACAAATGCTGTTTTCCATCCACTCGGAAAGAGACCAGTAGAATAGGACAGATGGAAAAGCTTACGCAGTGGTTTTGCCAGCGTTGAAGAACACCTCTTCAGAACAATGGGAGGGATACTATCCGGGCCAGCGGATTTGTGTATGTCGAGGTCTTTTAGAACTCTAGCAACTGCACGAGTGCGAAAGAAGATTTGACCCATAGAATCGTTTGCGCTCTCAAGTACAGGCGGAGTTCTATCACTTGCTGGCAGCGTCGAATTAACAGCAAACTGTGCTGCAAGCAAATTGGCTTTATCTTGCGAGCTGACAGCAGGTGTGTCGTTGAAGACGAGTGTTGGAACCGAAGACGAAGTAGTGTTTCGAATATTTTTTACAAATGACCAAAAATTTTTACTACTATTGGGACATTGTAGTATTTTTTGCCTTAATTTTTGGTCATGCAAAAATTTGGTTCGTCGAATATGAGCGTTACAGGTCTTCCTGGCTTGTTGAAACTTCTTCCGGTTTTCCTCAGTAGGGTTGGCTTTGTAACTACGGAAACTTACTTCTCTGACCCTAATTACCTCTTTACAGCTCGAATCAAACCATGAGTTTTCTTTGGGTTTGATAGATTTTACCCTATTCGGGATAAAATTTCTCATTCCACAAAGAATTAAGTTTGTTATCATATCTGCACTGGCATCTACGTCACTATCGAGGAAGCACAGTGACCAGTTAAAGTTACTGAAGAAACCGTTGAGACCGTCCCAGTTGGCTTTCTCGTATTGCCAAACGGTTCTCGTTGGTACTTTCTCTTTAACTGAGTTTTGTTGGCACGAGAAATTAGCAGATATGACACAATGGTCTGATGTGCCTAGAGGCGATAATACACTAACAGTGTATTTATCAGGGTCAGAGGTAAGAAACAAGTCAAGTGTGTTGGCGGATTGACCTGCAACATCAGGGATTCGAGTTGGCTCGTCAACAAGCTGAGTCAGGTGGTTTAACTCAGCAAAGAGCTCAACATACCTTCCTTCGGGTGTTGTCTGGCCAGAAAAGCGAAGCCAACTAGAATTGTGTACATTGAAATCGCCCGCAATGACGATTTCAGTGTGAGGATAATGGGCAACAATTCTTTGGATGGAGTCGGACAGAGCATCAAACTCGTTACAAGTTGAATTTCTGTCCAGATTGGGGCTTCGATAAACGAAACAAGTGTGAATGATGTGCTTATTTACCGTTAATTTTAACCACATGAAATTAAAGTTTGTGTCAGAACACAAACCATATTGTGGTTGAAGTTGCTATGCTACATCATTTCTTATATAGACGGCAAGACCATGGTGGGGAAAGAATAATGGCACTAAGTTGTACCCAAATAAATTAAATTCCGAATGATCAGAATTTTCACCTATCTGAGTTTCACTCAGTGCCAAAACAGCTGGCCTGTTTTGCACAGTATAGACATACGCAGCATAGAAATTTTTCCTGAGTCCACGAATGTTGCTATAATCAACCCTACACTTACCCGCCATTAAAAAATTCAAAACTAACTAAAAACCAACTCGGACAATTACCTAAATTCAACGTCACCTCTAAATTCCAATTTGAACTTTTCAATTACAATTTATCACCAGTGTTATGCCTTAGTGACAAATTGCACTGAACCGCCCCTGGTTATTTAGAGAGACGAACAATTATCTATCCGAGATCATGTTAACTTAATCCCTGCGCGCAGTGTGCGGGGGTTACACGCACAATGCTGCAACGATTTAGTTAACTCAACTGCGAGAGAAGATGGGAAGGAAAGGGAAGGATTAAACCACTCGTTGTGCTTAGGTGTTGTTATTGTTTTTCTTTGTCTTTTAAATATATTGATGGAACATGCACTTGCACTGATGTGTATTGCGCGACATGAGTTGGAGTTGTTTTATTTTTATTTTATTTTTTTTTTTGTGGGTAAGTAGGTAGGTATATATAATGTATGGCTTATTATATTTTTTTTTTTTTTTTAATATGAACAAGAAACACAGAATTACTTAGATTGTAACAGTGACACCAGAAAGAAAACAGATTAAGCAAAACGAAGGGACTTTGACTTCCGACGGGACTAAACAGCGTGTGCAGCCGATGGGAGGCAGTTCGGTACTGATCATTAGTTTTCAAATTTCTCGTTCAAAGCAACAGTGATTTAAACCAATTTTGTTTATGTTTTTTGTTGTATACAATATTTCAAAAAAATAATTTTTAAAAAAATATTCATTTTTTTTTTTTAATTCGAAATCTTGAAAACGGGTTAATGATTTTTTTTTTTAATTTTGTGAAAAATTGTATTTTATTAAATACTAAAAGTTGGCATACCAAATTTATTTTTTTAATTTTCAAGAATTTTTATATATACAAAATTATATAAAAAAATAATCGCTATAACGATTTTTGTTTTCATAAATTCATATTTCAAAAACAAATCAGATGGCATACTTTATTGAGCTTTATCTGTTAAAGCTATTAAAAAACAAATTTATAGTAATTTTTAGTAGATAATAATTTATATTTTAAATTGTTTTTAAAACTTTTTTTAATGATATCATAATGTTATAGAACCACTACATATGTACATTGTCAATTTTAAGCAACGTTCAAGTGGTAAGCTACGAGAGCAAGTTTTGTGCGATCCAGTCGGGCCCATTTTTTTTTTTTTTGTTTATTATTTTAGAGCTAAGTTTACTATACTTTAACATTTATGTATATCTTATGAACTTTAATTTTGGTCAAAAATATATAAAAATAATACTTTCTGTGCCTTACGGTAGGATATATATTCCTAATTTTACACCAAAAAATCCAAATCAATAATAGTCTGATGACCCCCGATATTTCAGACTTCTAAGCCTAACCCTTAAAATTATAAAAATCATTTATGGAAAAATTCAAATGCCCATTAAATGCTTCTACAGCTACATACAGACATAATTTTTGGTTTCTGCACATCTGCGGGAAACCTTTCCAACGTTATATATAATTTATGTAGTTCCATTGAGTATTTACAGAGAAAAGTGAACCGTTAGGTTTTGCTTAGGTTTTGCTAAGCGTTTAATATATAGATTCATCGAATGTCCCAAATTATTATTATTTTTATTATTATTAAATTATATATTTACGCTCATCCCTGACTGAATGACTGTATAACGCTGCAATGCGATTTTACAAAAAATAATTAACTTTTTTTTCAAAACATAACTTTTTTACAAAAAAAATAACATTTTTTACAAGAAAAATAATAACATTTCTACAAAAAAAAAAGAATTAACTTTTTAAAAAAACAAAAAATAATTTGTTTACAAAAAAAAACATGTTTCTGCAGAAAAAAATTCGGAAATTAGGTTTCCTGCTCCTAAACGAAAAAGATGGGTCTTAAAGAGGCCTAATTAGTGTAAAATGTTAAGGCTTGCCACATCTCTAGAAGTAACTGTTTATTGAATGTGAAGGGTGAGGTTGTCAACTAAATAATATAGGTACACATTTACGCTCAGCCCTGACTCAAATGAAATTACATAACACGTTCGACGGGCGTCTTAGGCTACCTAATAGTTTTATTAGACCGAGATCTCACAGCAATTTTTGAGTGTGAACGATAGCAAAAATTCCTTTTGTTGTAAGATAGGTTCATTCTATTCATATGCAAAAATGAAAGTCTGGCATGTCGGGGTTGGGGCCTTTGTACATAATGCTGCATTGAAAATGCATTTTTTTCTTAAAGCCCAGGTATTAAGATCTTCAAAATGGTATTTAATTAATGAGCTGAGCGTCCTAGAAATAAATACGGGGTCTTAGACCTTTTCAGTGGGTCCAAATTTCTGCAAGACGCACTCAAAGATTGAAGCTTTGGGTGCATCTTGCCAGCCATTTGGCACTTCGGAAAATATTTTGGACTCTATGTTCATGTCTAGGGCACTCAGCATTTTATTAAATATAGTTTTGAAGTTCTTACACTGTATTTGTAATTAACTGCATTTTGAATGCAGTATTGCATACAAAGGCCCAAACCCTGACATGCCAGATTTTCATTTTTGCATATGAATAGAATGGACCTTTCTTACAACAAAAGGAATTTTTGCTACCGTTCACACCCAAAAATTGCTGTGGGCTCTTAGTCTATATATAAAAGAGACGACAGGCGAGTAAGAGTTATTTTCGTCTACGACTATTTTGTATTACTAGCAACCTAAGGAAAGAGAGGATTTATGTTTTTGTTTCTTAAACAAAACTGTACATTGCTTTGTTTCTGCCCATAAATCCTTCATCACAGTTGGTTTAATAAAACAAAAAATCATTCGAATAAGATAAAGATCTCTGTGGTCTTATAAATCATCAAAAATAACGAAACTTCGCCTTTATTTGTGCGTTCTTAAATGTTTCTAAATCTGATAAAATGAAAGAAACAAATTTTAGTTTTCCCATTTAAAATAAATTGGAAGATTATGCTGGCCAAAGCAACTGTGTATACCTATACTTTATATTTACAGAACTTTATACCAACCCTCAATCCCAATACAAATTAGAGGAAGTAAAATGAAAGAAAACTTAATCTGCTGACATTGAAATGGCATTGTGATAGCAGGATGAAATTGTTCCACTCGTATTATTGTATAAAAATGTCAAATCTAGGAGGATTAAAATATATAATGAATTGTTTTCTATTATTGCAAACATGAAGTGATTTGTTAATCGTTTCTTAAAGATTGTTTGTAATATTTAGTGCAGTTAACAACAAGCGAGGGAAAATTAGACAAAATAATTGTTGTGGAGCTTAATTTTCATTTTCTAAAAACTAGCCTTAATTTAGACCAGTAGGGTAGGGCGGGGATAGTTCGACCACATTTTTCTGGAAGTGTTAGAACTACCGAACCGCTCCTAAAACAACTATGTAAGTGGGATAAATTAAAAGAAAGGACTTTTGGCTTCTTAATACAATTGAAAATGTGTAACAGCAGACAAATCATATAAAAAAATCATGCAGGTGGCACATGAATAATAATTGCAATCCCTATAGACTCTAGAGTGATAGGCCTGCAACTAGCTCCCATTTTTGAGACTTGAGTGGCAACTGAAAGATAACTCTATTTTACACATACCAATCGAAAGTATATGATATAAGAGTACTTTGGTTAAAAGTTTCCCAGAATTACTGTGGCGGAACATGTTCAAATTCTGCTTTAAAGGTGCCTGCACACTGTTTTCGATATTTCATTTTTTACCCAGAAAAATTAGAAAAAAAAATGGCAAAAATCTGAATTTTTGTGGAAAGCTTTATTTAGATGCCCTTAATATGTGGTAAAATTTTTTCTTCATTTCACTTACAAATTTTTTCATGAGGGGGTGTAAAAGAGGTTAAAAGAGAATTTGCACATGTTTTTTTCAATATCTCAAAAATTATCAGTTTTACAGAAAAGATGTCCATGCTCAAATTATAGTTTATACAATTTTACACAAATTAGGTGTTGTAACTTTTTTGTGTAAGACCAATAGTTTGGAGGATATGCGTTAAAATATGTCTTAGTCTAAAATTTGACTAGTACGCTTGTTGTCATGAGTAAAAGTAAAAACATTGCCAAAACCTCAAGAAAAGTAATTCATAAAATCTTAAGATGGGTGTTGATGTCGACGCAGATTTTCACCCTCTACAGCATATCCAAAGTTTCACGAAATTTACACATCGGATTTTTTATTAGTCGCTTTTAAAAGGGGTGATAGTAGGAGAGTAGGGGGAGGTTGGAGTTTATCACACCCAAATATTTATTATGGTACAAAAAAGCATATGGCACATGATATTAGGGTAGTTTTTTAAGGTCGAATCCAATAAAATAAATATTAATTCGATGTGACTTCAAACTAAAAAGTTATAGTCCTTTTTATAAAAGGAAAAATGTATTTTCATAAAACACTAATAATAGTATGGAAATAATGTTATGCTAATGTTGAAACTTGGAATAAATGAAAACAAGAGTTCATAAAAATATGAAGATGAATTTAATTGAATGGAAAAATCAGAAATAAAATTATTTTTTTTTAAATAGATTTTGTTTTTCATATATTATGTTCAGTTTTTTTTTTCTTAATCAAAATCGATTGTATCGAAATGCTCGACATTTGCACATTTAGTGGAAGTATTTACAAATTTGACTGCACAACAAATTGAGTTTTCGGCATGGACACAAATTAATTGATGTGCATGAAGATGGTCAGGCGCTGCAATCGCAGATATATTGCTGAAGATTTTATGAATTACTTTTCTTGAGGTTTTGGCAATGTTTTTACTTTTACTCATAACAACAAGCGTACTAGTCAAATTTTAGACTAAGACATATTTTAACGCATATCCTCCAAACTATTGGTCTTACACAAAAAAGTTACAACACCTAATTTGTGTAAAATTGTATAAACTATAATTTGAGCATGGACATCTTTTCTGTAAAACTGATAATTTTTGAGATATTGAAAAAAACATGTGCAAATTCTCTTTTAACCTCTTTTACACCCCCTCATGAAAAAATTTGTAAGTGAAATGAAGAAAAATTTTTACCACATATTAAGGGCATCTAAATAAAGCTTTCCACAAAAATTCAGATTTTGCCATTTTTTTTCTAATTTTTCTGGATAAAAAATGAAATATCGAAAACAGTGTGCAGGCACCTTTAAAGCAGGATTTGAACATGTTCAGCCACAGTAATTCTGGGAAAATTTTAACAAAAGTACTCTTATATCATATACTTTCGATTAGTATGTGTTAGATAGAGTTATCTTTCAGTTGCCACTTGCTCCTTTATTTGAAGGCTTTTTGCAGTTGAGTTGCAGGCCTATGACGTGCAAATTTATCGACACATTTTTTTGAGGAGGGATAGAAAGTGTATACCTTTCGATGCACTATGCATCAGCATACACGAAAATTTATTCACGCTTACAGAATTGGGCCGCAGGTTATTTTTTAAAGCAGAGCTTCGTTTTAATGTCTGACTTCTAAATCTAAATAAAAAAACAATTCTTTGGTTTAACTCAAGCTAATTTTGAAGGAAAATTGCATCCATCCTTACTTTTTGAAGTGAAACTTCTTTGGGCGCGTTGAGAGTCAAATTTCAAGGTTAAATTTTTGTGAAACGAAAAAATGTAATGCCACATGTGCAACGCTGAGATTGTTGATTAGCTAAGTGGTGGGAGTCAGGGTAAGAAATTTGTATTGATAGGCTAATATATTTAATAGTGAAATAAGTTTGGATTTTTTGATATCATCATTTGTTTCATTTATAAGATAGTCAAATCCGCAAACTCATGACATTGCATAAAAACTTTATGTTATACAACACTATTTTCTATAAACATAAAGAATACCTCACTTAACTCATTGAATGAGCGAAAGAGAAAAATATGTATTACTTCTGTAATTTAAATTCTCTTTTTTTTCGCTGCACCTTGAGTGAGTGGGGAAGAAACATTCTTTAGTTACACCATGCATGAATGAAAGAAACATATTTATTACTTTTGTAGTGTGTAATCCTCTTTTTCCCTTGGACATTGAGTGAATGGTGGATAAACATATTTGTTACCTACTTCTGTTGTTTTTATTCTTTTTTCTCATTTTAAAAAGACGAATGCATTTATAAGGTATCACTAGATTGCATGAATGAAAGAAACATATTTATTAATTTTTTAATTTAAAATCTTAGAAGAAGAAATAGAGGAACGAAAATATCGAGGAAAAAGTGAGGCTTTTTTCAAAATAGTGTGAGTTACACTAACACAAATGCGTTCACACAGGGTCGGAATGCAGTGAGATAGCTAAATGCTGGGGCCCCCAAAAGAATTTTTAGCTGTGTTTTGAGAGATGTATTTTTAGATTTAAGTTTAATAGTAAAAAAGCTTATTAAACTAAATAAAAAAATGAAATAAATGTAAATATAGTGAATACATGCAGTACTTCTTTGAAAAAAAAATATATAACATTATGCGGTGCTGCGTTAAATCCTGTTAAAACATCATATGGAATATGAGACACAATCAGCCCGTGAGATGCAAAAATTTTAAATTTCATATTACATGTATTTTTACACGATTTAACGCATATTTTTTAAATAAAGTACTGCAAATATTCAATATGTTAACTTTTATTTCACATTTTTATTTAGTGTTTTCACTATTTTAACGTTTTGAAATCTCTTAACACTTTCCTCTAGCTCTGCAAAATGACAGTCGTGCGTTCTTTTTTTTATAAAATGTTATCTATTGTTGTTGTGTCGAAAAAAATTTCAAAATGTCATTGTTAAAAGTGGTACACTGTGTAACATTTCGTTTAGGAACGATCAATGTTAAAAATATGTTTGGTATGTCAATCGAAAGGGGTTGAAAAAAAAACTGAAACACATTTAGAATGAAAATAATCAAAGAAATTTTCTTATTGCATCACATTTTATTAGAAAACATATTATGACCACTTAAATGCATATATATAATATTTAAATTAAATTCTTCTAATATGTTCATATCATTAATAAAAAGAATTTATTTATTTTGTTCAAACATTCTATTTGAAAATATAAATCCTTATTGAATGTGCGAAATTTTCGCACGGGTCTTCTGGTCTATATTATTGTAGCAGATAAAATGGAAAATGTACTTCTATGTCATTTTTCTAATTTCTTTAATTAGAATGCTTGAGTTTTGGTGAAAAGATAATGAAATTCTAAGAATCTTACTAGTTTAAGATTTTTATCTATGTCCTACTGGTATGGAGATATAAATTATTTTAAACATTTTATCTCAAAATAGGCTTATTTCAAAAAATTTAATTAAATCAGGAGAGTTCGCTATTAATTTGAGTTATAAAGGGTGATTTTTAAAGAGCTTGAGAACTTTTTTTAAAAAAAAAACGCATAAAATTTGCAAAATCTCATCGATTCTTTATTTGAAACGTTAGATTGGTTCATGACATTTACTTTTTGAAGATAATTTCATTTAAATGTTGACCGCGGCTGCGTCTTAGGTGGTCCATTCGGAAAGTCCAATTTTGGGTAACTTTTTCGAGCATTTCGGCCGGAATAGCCCGAATTTCTTCGGAAATGTTGTCTTCCAAAGCTGGAATAGTTGCTGGCTTATTTGTGTAGACTTTAGACTTGACGTAGCCCCACAAAAAAAAATCTAAAGGCGTCAAATCGCATGATCTTGGTGGCCAACTTACCGGTCCATTCCTTGAGATGAATTGTTCTCCGAAGTTTTCCCTCAAAATGGCCATAGAATCGCGAGCTGTGTGGCATGTAGCGCCATCTTGTTGAAACCACATGTCAACCAAGTTCAGTTCTTCCATTTTTGGCAACAAAAAGTTTGTTAGCATTGAACGATAGCGATCGCCATTCACCGTAACGTTGCGTCCAACAGCATCTTTGAAAAAATACGGTCCAATGATTCCACCAGCGTACAAACCACACCAAACAGTGCATTTTTCGGGATGCATGGGCAGTTCTTGAACGGCTTCTGGTTGCTCTTCACTCCAAATGCGGCAATTTTGTTTATTTACGTAGCCATTCAACCAGAAATGAGCCTCATCGCTGAACAAAATTTGTCGATAAAAAAGCGGATTTTCTGCCAACTTTTCTAGGGCCCATTCACTGAAAATTCGACGTTGTGGCAGATCGTTCGGCTTCAGTTCTTGCACGAGCTGTATTTTATACGGTTTTACACCAAGATCTTTGCGTAAAATCTTCCATGTGGTCGAATAACACAAACCCAATTGCTGCGAACGGCGACGAATCGACATTTCACGGTCTTCAGCAACACTCTCAGAAACAGACGCAATATTCTCTTCTGTACGCACTGTACGCATTCGTGTGGTTGGTTTAATGTCCAATAAAGTAAACTGAGTGCGAAACTTGGTCACAATCGCATTAATTGTTTGCTCACTTGGTCGATTATGTAGACCATAAATCGGACGTAAAGCGCGAAACACATTTCGAACCGAACACTGATTTTGGTAATAAAATTCAATGATTTGCAAGCGTTGCTCGTAAGTAAGTCTATTCATGATGAAATGTCAAAGCATACTGAGCATCTTTCTCTTTGACACCATGTCTGAAATCCCGCGTGATCTGTCAAATACTAATGCATGAAAATCCTAACCTCAAAAAAATCACCCGTTATATGGTTGCAAAATAAATAAAACCAAATTAAAGATGGCATAAACAAATTTTTGATTTTGCAGAGATTTTGATTGCAGGAATTTTTGGAAATAGTCGGAAAACCTACTCAAATAAACTGATTTATATCTTTTAAATGTTCACCTTCTTTTTACTTTAAATTTTCACCATTTTTATTTAATTTTCAAGTTTACAACCCCAACCGATTATTCATATTAATATATTACACATAGATGCGTCTTACGCATAAGCTTAATATCCCTATACATATCGAGATTTTTAGATCGCCAAAGAAGTTTCATTTCAGCCACAAGTTCTGAGTTACACGCGCTCTTTTTTTACTAATTGTTCGCTCCCATCTAAACTCGATCTGCTTTCGATCCGTTTTCAATTCAAATACCAACTCTTTTCTAACTGATTCGCATTTTTTATCAGATCTGTCTTTGATCCGTATTTGATATGTTTCCGGTTCGTTTTGTATACCTATATGGCGACCACAAGCAAAAAAAGCAAGCGGGCAAAGAAAAAATGCCGCGGGGCAAAAAAATGCCGCGGGCAAAATAAAAGCGTTGGGCCAAAAAAAAAGCCGCGGGCAATAAAATAACGCGGGGCAAAAAAATGCCGCGGGGAAAAAAATGCCGCGGGGTAAAAAAATGACGCGGGGTAAAAATAAATGCCGCGAGGCAAAAAATTTTAGCAATTATAGTAAGCGGCTTGTGATAAATTTGATACCGACGAAAGTACCTTTTATCTTTTAAAATGGGGTTCAGGGCTCCGTTTTGTCTCCGACTCTCTTTCTTATTTTTATAAATGATCTTTTGTCTGAAACTTCTAATCCATTAAACTGTTTTGCTGACGATAGTACCCTCAGCTTCTCATATTCGTTTACAGATTCTCATCCATGTCCTTCGGATGTGGAACTTGAACGGCAGCGTATGATAAGCTCATTAAATTCTGATCTCGACAGCATTGTCCAATGGGGAATCCAAAACCGCGTAGAATTTAATGCTTCTTCAACTCAATGTTGTCTCCTGTCGTTAAAGCGAAACCCACCCCCAATGCCGCTATCCATGGGCGGCACTTGCATCGAGGAAACCGAACAGCTCTCAGTTCTCGGTATGTGTGTCACAGACCACCTTTCGTGGATTGACCACATATTTGATGTCGCCAAAAACGCTGCTAAGTGTTTAGGTTTTCTCCGTAGATGCAAGAAGTTTTTTCCCCTTCTGATCTGGCTGTGATCTACAAAGCCTTTATTCGTCCAAAAATTGAGTACAATTCTCATGTTTGGGCAGGAGCTCCAAAAACTCACTTGAGTTTGTTGGACAGAATTCAAAAGAGAGCTTTAAAAATGATAGGCGAAAGATCTATAACAGAAACAATTACATCTCTCGAACACCGCCGTAATGTTTCGTGTCTTTCTCTATTTTATCGCTATTATTATACTCAGTGTTCTAGTGAAATAGCCAGTTGCATTCCCCCCCTTAAAAAATTCAACCGTAATACTCGCGCTTCTAGGAATGCCCATCAGTTCACCCTCGAGCCCAACTTCGGACGTACTGTAATGTACAGAGATTCTTTCTTCAGTCGCACCACACGAATGTGGAATGCTTTACCTGACTTGACTTTCCATGTGCATCGGTATCCCCTTCTAAATCCTCTCCTACTCGTGCTGTGTTAAAAACATTTTAAGGGTAGCCATAACCCCTTTTGCGCGCGTGGAATATAAAAAAAAAAAAAAGTTGAGCCAAAGTAGGTACATATTTGTTAGTCGCATGGCATTCTCAAATGTCTTCCAGTGATTTTCGAAATCAAACATTTTTATTCTCGGTGCCGATTATATATGATCACTGTCTGCTCACTTTCATCCCTACCTACCTACCTCACTCTACCTTCACAGAAAACAAATGCATCGAAATTATAATTAACTCATGTTCGTACCTATATGTTTTTTTTTATTGGATACTTTTTCATCTTTAATTTTTTTTTAACAATTAAAGTTTTCCCGATTGTTTTTTGTTTAGCTGTTTAAGTCTGCTGTCTTCTTTCGTTTGTTTTAAATTATACCCCTAAAACTGTATTCTTTTTCCCAAACTGTTCATTTTTGAGTCTGTTTGGCCAAAATAGGGCTGGCCACGAGACGAGAAAAGTCTCGGTGTCGTCATGCGAGACGAGACTGCCCTTTAAGCAACCGAGACAAGACTGAGACCAGACTGGTATTTGGACTGAAATTTACAGAGAGTCTAATAAATTAAAAAATTCAATTTCAGTTAAATATTTATTTTCTTCTGCACATATTCAAATGATAATCGAAAATATTTTGTTCCAATAATCAACAGTTTGTCCGGAAATCGTATTTTTCGGAGACGAGACCGAGACGAGACTTAATTATACGAGACCGACACGAGACCAAGACGAGACTGGAAATTTTCGATTTTAACAAGACCGAGACGAGACTTACAAAAGTCTCGCCGAGTCTCGTCTCGTAGCCACCCCTTGACAAAAATGAACTGCGGGTAGGACTAAAGGGTTACACTAGTTATAGGAAGGTTAAAGAGAATTATAATTTGATACAAAATTAGTACCTGATTTTAAAATTGAAATGGTTTTAACTAGTATGTACCTACTTAACCTAGTTAATAGGAGGTGACTATAATTTTGTACCAATAATGTTTTCTTTTAGGTATTCACAAAATTTGAACCGTTTAGGAGTTATACGTGAAAAATTACCATTTTCAATATTTTACTTTTTTTGAAATGTCGATATCTTCTTAACGGTGGGTCGTGAGAAAAAAATTGTAAAACTTTTTTTTGTCGGATGAAATAATCTACAAGTTCTGCATGAAAGATGAAACACTTTTCGATAGCATTTACCGTCTCCGAGTTTTATGCGAAAATCTGATATTTTTGACATTTAACCTTGGACAACTATTGACACGCACACGATTTGGTAGTTGACTTTCACGGCAGTATTCCTTATGCCAAAATAAAAGCAATTGCGTTTAAAAACCTTCACTTTGATTTTTTTGGCAGAAAAGTACAATTTGGCTGGGCTATACCTATATAACTGTTCATCATGAACAAGTACAAGACGACTCCTCATTTATTATTATTTAGTGATAGAATCAAATTAAAACGCCTTTAATTAAGCTCAATGCTGTAAAAAAATGTTTAATGTCTAGAAAACGGAGGTAAATATTGCTTTAATCCTCAAGTCATATTTTACTTGAAATCATTAAATTTATATCAAACAATTAAGTCAACGAATCCCACTTCAGTCCTATACCACCTTAAATGTTGTCTGGTTCGAAGCCAAAAAGACGAACTAATTTAATGTGGCATCGTTTAATAATATTTTGGCAATCACCAGCCGCAAGGGTTCAATGTTTCCTTAAAAGCCTAGCTATTAGGTACCAATTATCGCCGCTGTTAGATTGTCTGTAGTCTGTATAGCTATAGCAAAAGTCATTACCGTAGAAAACAAATCTTATCCGTTATCCCCGAAAGTGAGTTCAACATATGGGTCCTAGATGGTTCTAGGTATACCTACCTTACCTATATGCCTATTATACATTTAAGCCACGATAACTTTTTATCTAATGTAAAATGTTCCCATCAAAACATCCTGGTTCCTATGGAGGTATAATACCTACCTGGAGGATATTTTTTGTTTGTCTTATATTTTGGCCAGATTTCATCGAACACCTCAGGCGATATTTTCACTGATTGAAGTAATAGGAGTGTTTAAGATAACAATATAGCTACCTATCACATTTAGGTACCGATATGTATATACCTATTTTTTTATTTTGCACATGGTTCATGGTGGAATAAAGCGATGTAAGTACAATTTTGTATTCCCACAGGAATCCCAGACGAAAAATGAAATTGAAAACAAAAATAATAATCAAGCAAAAACAACTGAAATAAACATCTTTGAAATTGTTATTGTGAAACAAGCTTATTCAGGATTCTGTTCGTACCTATCTATCTCTACCTATAAGTAAGACCTTTTGCCTTTTCCATATCTAGTCTCTATGACTGTGGCCAAACCGCAAACATGTTGGTTTTACACTCTGTCACTGGTTTATCGTCCATTTCTGTCGCACCCTGGCTCAACATGCATTTATTTTGTGTCATAAAGCGAAATGGCTATGATTATTGCGCGCAATTATTGTTATTGCTTTTATGTCCTGATTACACACAAAAAGCTCCCGACAACGCAATGATTTTAAATTTGCTCTAAGGGTCCTTGTATTGGAATCGAAATCAGATACCTACATGCCGAAAATACAAAAAAAAATGTTTTATGTACCTATCTATAGGTATGTAGCTAGATTCGAGTTGTTCCTAATAGTATTTTTTTCGAAACATACATACAATCATGGTAGTAGCCCGTAGCGTCATGGTTAGAGCGTTCGACTGTCACGCTTGAGGTCTGGGTTCGCTTCCCAGCCTCGTCCACCCAAAAAAACTAAAAAGTTTTTTTTCAGGGCTACTGCCTCTTGCGAGGAATTGACAAATCCTCCAAGAGTATCACTTGTCACGAATAAGTGCTTCTCGTCTAGCCGTTCGGATTCGGCATAAAATTGTAGGTCCCTTCCATTCCTGCCAAATCGCGCACACAAGAATGGTTGCGAGTTGTTAGTCACTAGGCCCTGGTTCTTCACGAGTCGTTGTGCCACCCAATTTTTTTTTTTTTATACATACAATCATGTGTACCTACTGTAAATCCCCCATAAACTACATACATAGTTACCTATGTAGGTTACAAAAAATAATAATTCAACAAAAATAACTGCAAAATATGTCAGCTTTTTATTCTAATTTCAACACAATTTCCATGAAGTTTTGCATGTAAATTTCATAGAAAATTTGAGAATTTATTGACTTAAACTTTTTTAATGATAGTACTTTAGGTACCTATGTTACGTAGGTACCAGGCACAGTACACAGGTATTATCAGGCGCAGCTTTCCAAATTTTAAGATGGCTGCCCTTTGTGTAAGTACACAGTAAACAAAAACAAATTTTTTGTGATTGTTTGAAATCCAATTTTTTACTATTGATTTTGACAACATGCGCAGAACTGAACAAAAATGAACATGCTAGGGATATTACCTGTTATACATGTATCTTGGCAGGGGCGGACTGGCCCACCGGGCATTCCGGGATTTTGCCCGGTGGGGCCCCGGCTGAGCAAAAAGATCATAAAAGCCTCTGCAGGATCTACTTTTTATTTTCAAAAGATAAGTTCATGTTGATGTTTTCATGAGGATCCCAAAGTAAATACAGAGCTCCAGTGGCCCTGAGAGCTCTGTTGGAGGCCTTTCAGCTTTGTTAGAGGCCCCGAGATAAGTTTTTGAGGCCCCTACAGTTCTTTGGACGCTCCTACAGTGCTTTGAAGGCCCCTTCAGCTTGGTTCAAGAACCTTACCGGTCGAGTGGAGGCCCCTACAGCTTTATTGGAGGCCCCATCAGTTCCTTTGGAGGCTCCTGTTTGGTTGCAGGACCTTATAGAAAGGACCTTTTACAAATTGAAGAGGCCCCTAGATCTCTGTTAGAGGCCTAAATATAGTACTAGTACCAAATATAGTACCTAGAGCACTATTGGTTGCCTCTTCAGTTCTCTTGTATGTCCCTTTAGCTTGGTTGCAGGACCTTATAACTAGGATGTAGGCTTCTTAAGTTGGCTTGGAGGCTTCTTCAGCTCTGTTGGAGGCCCCCATAGTTTTCTGGAGACCCCTACATTTCTTTGGAGGCCCATACAGCTCGGTTCAAGAACCTTACATCTACAGCTATAAGAAAGAGGCCCCTACACAAACAACCAAAATTACGAATGTAACTTTGTACTCTAAAACATAATGTAAGTCGTAATATAGGTACCTATCATTAAACGACGCTCTGCTTTTTGAAACTCTTGGTTTTAAGGGAATCAAATTATTCTTTTTTTATGGGGCCAAATATGTAAAAGTGTGCTAGACAAGGAAAAAAAATTACAAAAAAATTATTCCTCAGAAAACGAATTATATGGTTTGAAAAATAATTCCGTTATTTTTTACTTGACAATTTCTACTTTTGAATTCTTATGTATATTAATTGAAAAATCCTTTTTTGTATTTTGAAGTCCTGATGTCAAAAAACGTTACGGTTATTTAAAAAAAAAAAAAATAAAGTTTGAAAAAAGTCAAAAATGGATATAGAACCCTCTTCCATACGAATACGAAATCTATGAAAACCAAACTTAAAATTTGCTATGGATATAGGGCTTTTATGCACTGGACATTCGGAAATCAACGAAATCAAAAATAATAAAAAAATTAAAAATTTCTAGCATTATTATTTTTTATAATTTTACTTTAAGCGATAAAAACATAAAACAAAAAGTAATATTAGTTTAGTGGCTGTGCCTTCCTCTATACCAGATTGGATTATTTTTAAGTCGATAAGAAACGTACGAAAATGATAGAGCATTTTAACACTTAATGATGAAAAATACTGAAAATGAACTTTGGTCCATAAAATTCCTAGAAAAATACATTCAATTTTATTCGGAATTGGTTTTAAAAATACTTCAACATTCGTAGGAGTAAGTTTTGTTATTTTTGTCACCCTTTTTTAAATTAAATTTCTATTTTACCTTTTTTGTTTTTATCCATTTTATTAAAAAAAAAAACAAATAAAAAATGTTTAATTATCATCGATAAAAAATTTATTTAGAATACATTAAACGCAGTTATTAAGTTTATGAACCTGAAGATATATAAATATTCTTAGAATAATTTTTTTCCTCATTTCTACCTCTTTTATTATTTTTTTCACAATATTTAAAAAAAAAGTCGATATTACTTATTCAGCCCTGAAAAAGATCCAAACCAGAATTGAAACGTTGGTAAATAATCAATAAATATTGAATTAAAACAAAGACAATATTTTAAGGATTTTACATTATTAATTTACTCGGCGAAAATGTTACTTCTTATTTATACTTTTCCAGCTGCCTGCACGTTTGTCCATGGATATAGAGCACATAAGCACCAAAAACCTGACTTTTTTTTCAATCTCCCGTGGTTATGGGGCAATTAAGCATAAAGCGTTTGTATTTCAAACTTTCCTACAAAAATTGTCCCACCTGGTACAAATTTTGGATACACGGAAAATAAGCATCATTTATAGAGCAAAAGTGCTGTCTGTAACTTCGTTAATAATTGAGATAGAGCAACGGGGATAGAACCAAACGAAAGAGAATATTCGAATTAGTATAACTGCATCTTTAACTCAGTTTCCCGAAAAAGTGGTCTATGGGGCACTTAAGTATTCGGCCGGCGATATGTATGTATAGCGAAAAGTTATTTTATGCGTTAAACTTTTCCGAAACATAAAGTAAGGTCTAGAATCCAGTGTGTTTTTGACGGAAAATGGAGGCTTCAATATAGGTTTAACACCCAAGTTTTTAAGTTTTCCTAATTTTCAACTCTCAGAAAATCAAAATACGTAAACCGTCAGGCTTTTAGAATTCAAAGAACGGCAATTTTTTTCTTAGGGGTATCTAACACTAGCACAAAAAATAAAGCATTTATTACTGTCTATGGGTTAGTTTCTCAGTGCGGCGTTAAAGTTCAGCTTGATGCTCGAGTTCACTCACAAAATTTGGTGAGTTAAGTCTAGATTAACTCAACAAATGCTATGATATTTTATCTGCCCTGTTTTTTTAGGCTTTCTGAATTCACCCTCAACCTGAAAACTGCTTCTTGATGTAACTGTAGACAAATCTTTTTGAAGAGGTTACTTAATCTGCCTTAAATCACCATTGAAAAACTGGACCTTAATAGATAAAAAGTGAAATTTCAATAATATAACGACAAAAGGAACAGTTAACACTCTCTAGTTATCGAATTAATTTCATAAATGTTTTTCTTCGTAAACAGAGATCTTTTGAAAACTTTTTTATATTTTAATTTATAATATACACAGGGAAAAAACAACGTAAAATCAAAGCAAAAAACTTTGATTCTAAGATTTTTCGGAACGATTTGGCGCCAACGCCGAAAATTCTTAAATCAAAGTTGAACGACTTTATTTTAAAGTGATTTCATACTTAAAAACGAACTAGATTTACTACGTTTATATGTTGATTTAAAGTGAAATAATAGGTAAATCAAAGTCATCCATCTTTTAAAACAACATTTATCTACTTCGAATCAACGTAGATTGAACTTCGCTTGGTTAGGTATTGATTCAAAATGGCTACCCACGCCACGCTTCTTTGTTTGAATTTATGTAAGACAAAGGCAAATGTATATTCATGCTCGGATCATTTTATTTTTGTGGTGAATCATTTATTTGTGACGAATTAAGTGAGTCGTATAATGCTATGAGAAATGCATAGTAATAAATATAGGAAAAATAATTAAATATTGTTTTTGGATTATATGAGAGTGAATTTTGAGTGCGCGTTTAATTTGTTCACAAATGTAAGGGAGCTACTTCGAAAAACTACAACGCGCTCTCGAAATTCTTTGTATTAAGCTTACAAACAAACAAATTGAGGTTTACTTAACTATGCAACACTTTGAAACTACGTTGATGACACTTTAAATGCCACAAAAGTGGATCGCAATGTTCGTACGTTCCACTTTGAAACAAGGTTGATCGCACTTTAAATGTCGATCTCAATTTAAAAATGATAATTTTTCACTTTAAAATAACGTAGGACGGATGGTTAATGTACAAAAGTTGATTTCAATGTATAAATAAATACGTTTTACTTTGAAACTAGGCTGAATGTCTTAAAATTACGTCGCATATTCAAATGAACATTGTTTCAACTTAAAAATGAAAATGCTCCACTTCATTTAAAATACTTTAGATCAAATACGAGCGTATTTAATTTTAGATCGCCTTTTTTCCCTCAGTGTACAATAGTTTACCTGTAATATATAAGCTAATAAACGAAAAAAAAGTATAGCTAATTCTTTTAACTCGAATTATTATTTTGGCGTAATTATGGTGGTTCTCTTAACTCATGTTGACTCATTTCATGTTAATCATACATAAAGAACATTTTGAAAATAGTTTTTATAAAAAAATTACTTGTCGTTGTTAAATTGAAACCCCAAAAAAAGCTATGAAACTTTTCCATATGACCATATAGAAAAAGTCCATGTCAAATTTTGACTACAGTTTTCTTTACTTAAATAAATTAATGTTGTAATTTTTCAACTTTCAAGTAACAGCCCGTAGGGTAATTGTAAGTGCGTTGGGCTGTCACGCTGGAGGTCTGGGTCACTTCCCAGAATAAGTGCTTCTCGTCTAGCCGTTATAGAATTTGGCATAACATTGCAGGTCCCTTCCATTCCTGTCGACACGCGCATACAGAAATGGTTGCGAGTTGTTAGTCACCTGGTTCTTCACAAGCCGTTGCGCCACCCAATTTATTTTTTTACTTATGTAATTTTTTCAAAATCTAAAATTTAGTGTAACAAAGAAAACGGCTAGATACAGAAAGGGCTGCCGTTATGAAATTTCGGAGAGGAGTATTCTAGAGGATTGGAGAGGAGTATTTTAGGCTTGTGGGAAGTACGCAAGAAAAAACAGCTCTTTAATATTATGGCCTTGTGCAAATTTGATTTAAATTACGAACAAATTTTCACCTCGTTAGTGCCAAAATTATCATCGGATAACATTTAACGATTTTCAATTCACAAACGAGCTAGAAATATAACTTTATTAAACCATTTTTAATAATTTATACTTCATTCATACCAATCTTTTATGGTGTAATTACATGTATCTGACTTCTGCAAAAAAAAAGAGGATGCAAATTTAAAATTTACATTTGTTGGGTAGAGACAGAACCAAAATGCAGAAGATCTTCGAACATGCAGATTGTAGGAAGTGCCATAATGTAGATATGAAGACGAACATATGTTCACCTTCTTGATGGTTCTCTTTCACAGGCTCAGATTTTTGGCAAACATCTGTCCCGCTCTACTTTTCTTCATATTTGCAGAAGAAGATACAAGTAAATTCAGCATTAAGGGTGAAAAGAAGAACAGAACTGATCAATTGTTAAAAAACTCAACATAACTTTTACATAGTAGCTTAAACCACAACAAAAGTATTGGCATTACGAACATAACTTACAATACAAAATGTATTTTTTTTTTAATTCAGACTTTCGGATCTAACACATTTTTTCAAACATGCGATGTTGTCTCTGAAGAAGCGATATTGCTATTAAAATGGAACTTCCTGTGGCAAGTTTTATTTTTCTCAATCTTGAAGACGACCATGAAGGCACTAAGGAAATATTTGTTTTGTTCTATAACTTTACTAAATGTAGATTTGATTTTTTGTCTTTTTTTCAAAATTGACAAATCTGTAAAGTTAAAAAAAACAATAAACCAATAAATGTTTTCAATGCTCTTGAATTAGCACAATTATAACGACTTTTTGCAAAAAATGTTGGGAATTTTCAAGGGGAGTACAATCACAGTGAGGGGAATACGGGAGTACAGCGAATGGTTGGGGAGTACGAATACTCCCTTAGGACTCACTTCGGCAGCCCTGATACAGATATGGTACGAAACATATAGATACTGATATGATTTTTCAGATTCACTGTATCTTCTTGCTGCGATTTTTGTAAGAGTCGGTAAACATCGACCAAAATTTCTATCTGATGTTTCTTTAAAGAAAGTTTTGTGATTCGGGAAACTGTATCTAAAGCTATCCATTCACGAGCGAGATGAACTTGAATGTCAATATTTTTGACCTAAACTCAATTTTATATATATACATATTTTTATTCATTACTAGATATTTGTTGCTTCCAACAAGACTGTGGATTGGGTAAGCCAGGGCCTTGGAAGAATAAGAACTCGGATGTTGTCATCGAGCCACAATTGCCTTTGCCTAAGGTTCGATTCTCGGTTAACGGTACTTTAGTAGCGGATTTCTCGTGTTTAGACCCCAAAAGCTTTCCAAATTTATTGGAAAAATGGATTCCAAAAATGCATTGGAAAGTTTCTCGCAATTGTTGCGTAAATTTTGTGATGTCAGTTTTGATTAGTTGCACGAAGAACTGACCCATTTTGCTTTTTCTTGTCCCAAAATAAAAATGACCCTCAACGAAGAATACCTGCAGATATCACAAAATTGTAGCAGTGATTCAAATGAAGCCGAGATCGAAGATGAAGAAGACATTGGAAAAAAACGTCGAAAATTATTAGAACTGTGCAAAATGTTGCTTCAATGTTTTACGGCGTTATTTTTTCGATTCCCAGTCTTACAAAAAGCTTTTCTTAGCTTATAAGATTTTGTTGACATTGTCATGCACACCAGTAGCTTGCGAGCGATCATTTTCAAAACTAAAATACATTAAGAACAGGTTGCGAAATATATTGACGCTAGAACACCTGGAAACTTCAATGCTTATGTCTGTGGAGTTTACTGTTTTTAAAAAACATTCCCAGTGAGGAAATTGTTAATCAACTAGCGAGTAAGAGCTAGAAAAATATTTGAAAACCGATCGTTAAAAAGTTAATAAACGTGCTAAGCTGTTTTTTTTTAATAAAAAAATATACAAAATTGACTATCGATGAATATATATTATTTTACCTCCTTTATTTATAAGCATGTGGCATTGATCAATGTGTGGCGCTTTTTCTAAAAGTCCCGGTAGGCCCTTCGAGGCCCAGTTCGCCCCTGTATCTTGGGTACCAGGTAGGTACTCGTATAAAAACCTTTTTTGAAAGTTCAGAAATTCTGTCAAAAACCTTAATTTTTTTTTATTGGAAATTACCATACATAGGTTAATTCTTTTTTATGGATTTTTATTTCCTGATGGAATCGAAATAAATGAATTTAAAAAAAAAAGGAAAAATATTGGAAAGGAGGGAATTTTTGACAGTCAAGTGAGCAGGACTGGCCACGAGACGAGACTCTGCGAGACATTGGTAAGTCTCGTCTCGGTCTCGTTAAAATCGAAAATTTTCAGTCTCGTCTCGGTCTCGTGTCGGCCTCGTATAATTAAGTCTCGCGTCTCGGAAAAATAAGATTTACGGCCAACTTTTTCATTATTGGAACGAAATATTTTCGATTATAGTTTGAATTAGAGAAGAAAATAAATATTTAACTGACTCTCTGTTAATTTTGGTCCAAATATACAGTCTCGTCTCGTCGGACCGAGACTTTTCTCGTCTCGTGGCCAGCCCTACAAGTTAGTTGTCGAATGTATTTTCACTAAATTGAATAACAAGACTTTCACATTCCATATTGTTTGATGCCTGTTATTGTGCGACTAGATCGCATGAACTTGTTTTTGTGTTCAAGTGATGGATTTTTAAAATTCAATTTTGTATGTATAGGGGAGACTGGGAACGGTTGAAACAATTTCTCTTGTATCGTCTATAGTATTGCTAATTGAACGCGCGCCGGTCGATGTTGATGGTATGTTAAATAAAAAAGTCATGTTTCTATCGAAATATGGACAATGTTATTTTATTACCATGTGCATTTTTGTAAGTGTACGTTAAATACAACAAAAATCAAATTTGTTTCAACCGTACCCATACCAGGGGCGGCCGAAACAGTGATTCAGTTGAAACAAATGCAAATAGAACATAATATTACTAGTAACATGTTTTTCATATTACTTTTTTTTCAATTGACACGCGTTAACTGATTAAAATTTATATGAATAACTTTTCCGTACAAACAAAAATAAAATAAAAGAACAGAAAGTATATAAATATTTTGTTTATGATTTTGTGTCCATATTTTTACTTGCGATACATACACGTATACTACAATAGTTTAGGATTCGTGCAAAAAAAAACTCGATATAATAATTTTCCCTAACATTACGATGAAATAGGGTTGCTATGCGTCCTCTTTTTGGAGGACATGTCCTCTTTTTAACCCCGGCGCGGAACGTCCTTCAACGTTTTAAGAAATTGTCCTCTTTCCCCCCCCCCCTAACAAGTAACTACGAAAATTAAAAAAAGCCATCGAACTGTGAATTTAAAAGAAAAACAGAGCCAATACAAATCTGATAGAAAACATAAAATGAAACAGATCTCATTTTGACTCCCGATTGTCAACACCCTAAATTAAGTTGGACGCGCCCATTTGTTCAGCTTCATTTTAGTTTGTTTTGTGTTTCCCCCTTTCACCAAGAAAATAAATAAATATTTAATCTATTTTGCAAAAAGTACAAAAGTGCGTAAAAAAACATGTTTACATAATTAAGCCTTAAGTTGCAAAATATAAAACTTTATTTTATTTGGTGGTTCAATTTATTTACTTTAATATTTTTACAAAAAGATTTTAAAGCCATACCAAAAAGAAAGTTCTTATTTAATGATGATCCTTCATTGAGAAGAGTCTTCCTCTGATTCCGAAGCAGATTGCAAAGAGAGAAAAATAAAAACATTTAAACTACAAGAAAACAAATTCTGTTAAAGTTAGTAGACATACAATTATTGTGTTTTGCCCAAGGTATAACAGTGGGCTCTTCAGTCAATCTGTTATACCCTACTAAGACACACATTTTGGTAGATGTTTACCGACTCTTATAAAAATCACAGCAAAAAGATACTGTGAATTTTATTATTCTAGGGGAATTTGTTTAAATTCGTGCACCTAGAAAATAAATACCCGTGGTCAGTATAATAAAACAGAAGTAATTTCAATATTTTAATATTTAAATATCTTCATATTCTTATTGTTAGTAGACATACTTCAAAAGAAAAAGAACTGGAGAAGCAGATTTTTCTATTCAAATAGTGGATGTCCAAATGGATTCTCATAACCAAAATGCAAAGCGTTCATTCCGAAAAATCAAATCAGCTTAAAAAAAATATTCCTGCCAACCAGAACCTTACGAATTTTGTATTTACACATTAGAAACTAAAATTTTGAAAAATCAAATTTGAATTTTAGAGGTAAAGTTATTTTTAAAAATAACCGGAATTAAAAATTCAAATTTCACTTTTCAAATATTCTTACCTATAGTTTATCTGAAATTTTTCTCATTAATAAACTAACAAACAATTCAATCTGAAGATATATATAAAAAGTACTTTATAAAATTTTATTCTTAAACATAAGTTATTATTTGTTTGTCTTTTAATTTATGTTATTTCAAAAATGATAAACATTTTCGTTTAAGTTCATGGACCTTGTTCTTGTCCTCTTTTTTATGGTAGATTATGTCATCCAAAGTCCGGGATTTTAAACCTTTTTGTCCTAGGTTAGTTTAGGCAGCCATGGCAACCCTACGATGAAAGGGAACGCGAAAAAGTGTGTCCGGCAGTTTTGTCTGTCTGTCTGTCTTTACTTCGAACAGCAGCCTAAACGCCTGAAGCGATTTTTTTAAACTTTGGACTTAAGGTTATTTAGGGATTCTCTATAGGGGAAATTGAAATTTTTTCTTTAGCTCATAAAATAACAGTAGCTACCTGTCATACAACCAATAGGTGTACAAAAATTGATTTTTTTCAAAAACGGCTCTTACGATTTTGAAAAAAAAACGAGGTACTATTATTACTACAACAAATATTTTGGTGGAAAAAAATATTTATTACGGTTATTAACGGTACATGTCATAAACCCACTTTTTTGGGTTTCAAGTTCCTCTTTAATGGTAACACCGATTTGAACTAATTTTTTTTCTATAAGACGTCCTTTGCAATTTTAACATTTTTCGAAAAAATAATTTTTGGATTTTTAAAAACATATTGATTTTTTTTTTTTTTTTTTTTTTTTAATTCAATATCTTGAGAACAGGTTGGTGATTTTTTTTTAAATTTTGTGCTAAATTGCTTTTTATTAAATGCTTAAAAGTTGGCATACCAAATTTTGTTTTTACAAAAATTTTCAAGAATTTTTATATATAAAAAATTAATTTTCAAGAAAACCGCTCTAACGATTTTTGAATTTTTGTATCGTCAATTCATATTAATCAAAAAATCAGATGGCATACTTTTTTTTAAGCTTTATCTGTTTTAGCTATTAAAATAACAAATTTATATAGTAATTAAAAGTAGTTTATAACAATAATTTATATTTACAACTTTTTTTAATTATATCATTTGTTATGGAATCAATACAACATATGCGCAATGTCAACTTCAAGCTACGTTAAAGTTGTTAGCTAAGAGAGCAAGTTTGTGCGATCCAGTCGTGTCCATTTTTTTTTGTATTTTTTCTCATTACCGTTATATTAAAAAATTATCTTACCATTAATTGACACCTTCAATATGTAGCTACATTCTAGTTGTTAGCTAGAACAGCGGGTTGGTGTGATCCCAGTCGTTTATTTGTTTTTGCATTTCATGTTGTTTTTTTTAACATTTCATGTTAGTTTATTCTTATTTTAAATATTGAAGATTTTCTACTTGTTGTGGTCCTTGAAAGCACACATTGCTGATAAAACGCATTTCTTTAGCATGCTTTGCGGGGTGTATAAATATGAATGAATATACTCGGCGTTTTATCAAAAAGATGACAAATCTCACTTTACAAAATTCTCTATCATTTTTTGTCATTATGGTTTGTGTGGAATATAAGCCAAAACTTGAGTAAGCAAGTGCGTCCATGTTAAGTGGTTTAGTTGTGCCTGCTCCGATGATGCAGCAGTTCTCATTGTTGCATGATGATCTATTGAAACGGATACACTTTGGAACTATGGGCGACATTACTTTCATAACTTCCTGTCTGATGTTCAATGGCGACTTCAACAGGCGGATAATGGTTTTCGTTCCTGATGATGGTATGAACAAAAAAAAAGTGTGCTATTATTGGTCTGAGTATGAAATTGGCGGCCTCGGCATAAAAGTGTCTAATGGATTCTTACACGTTGTTAGATACAAAATGTATTTTTTTCGCAGTGAATTGGCAAACAAAGACCAAATGTTTTTTTTCTCCCTTCACAGAATATTGAAACACAAAAGTACCTACATCAACATCTCTTTTCACTTTAACTTTATCATGGTTCAGTTAAAGCCCTCTTAACATAAGGAACATATAAAAATATAACAAGGATTTATTTTTCCGTAGAATTTATAGAAATTCTGGCTTATTCAAACCCATCATCAAAATCTTAATGGAACTTTATGTTTTCTCTATGAGATCCGACCTAACTAGGGATTTTTAAATTTTGGAGTCATGGAAATAATGTTTTTGATATTATCTCTGTGAAAAGCATAGACCCGAGTGGGCAATGCCACCATGCATCATTATCATCATAGAACACATATACACTTATACCGGTGCATTAAACATCAGCCAATCATAACATAAATCTAGATATAGATATGACCGAAAGGGTGCTGATATGAAATATTTTATGACGAGGGATGATGCCATAACAAATATTAATGCCACACAAATAAAATAATCACACCGGTTGTTGCCGGAGTGAAATTCATGAGAGCGGAAATTGTTTAAAGCATCACGCATGAATAAATTTTTGCAAGCGAAATAATGGCTTTGTATTAAAGACCCGAAAACTGTGCATATATCCTGATGCCTAAACGAAAAAAAAACATTATTTTGTGGTTGGGTCTCCATAAATATATGTCCGAGGTCCGTCTAGTTATAGGAAGATTTAGTAGATAAGGGGTATATAAATAAATTTTAATTCACTTATAAATGGCGGGTCATCTAGTCAGTGGTTTCTTTTTAAATCATTGGTTATTTTGACACTGACAGCTGTTTCCTACTCGAAATATTGAAAAAAAAAAAAACAGTATCATAGCTCCGCGGAACCAAATTAGTCGCTTTACGCCTGAACAACGTTGGGAAATATTGAAAACTTATTTCCAAAGTGATTTTGGGCGAAAATCATCTTTTCTGACGGGGCACATTTTCATCTCACAAATAGAATTGCCGCATCTGGGGCTCGGAAAAATCGCCCATTTCTGTCGAGAAGCCAATGCATCCACAGAGAGTGGCAGTTTGGTACGGATTGCAGAGTGGTGGCATCATTGGACCATTTTTCTTCGAAAATGAGGTCAACGGTGGGCGTGACAGAGCCATGTTAACCAGCTTTTTTTTTTTTACTGAAATTGAAGATATGGATTTAGACAACCTCTGGTTCATGCAAGATGGATGGCGTGCCACAATCGATCTTTAGCGCACTGAATTCCCAAATCGTGTTATCAGCCGTCTTGGCGATGTCAGTTGGCCACCTTTTGGAGCTGCGATTTGACCCAATTGGACTTTTTTTTTTGTGGGGAACCGTGAAGGACCGATGTTCTGCCAACAATCTTCAAACGATTCAAAACTTAAGACCATTATCAACCAAGCAATCTGTGAGCTACAGTCCAAAACCATTAACAAGGTCATGGAAAATTGGAGTGACAGAATGCGCTACTGCGTAGCCAGCCGAGGCAACCACTTGGAAATGTTTGGTTTTACTATAAAAAAGCTATGGAAAATATTTAATTTTGTTCATTTTATTGTTTTTTAAAACGAAACGTGTTTATAAAAATAAAGTTTATAAAAATAAAACCTTTATTATTACAAACCCTATATTATGTTCAAGAAATGGTAAGGTTAACTTTTATGAACTGCTGCTTCTCCAGAATCTGATACCTCCGTAAGCACTATAGCCCAGGCAAATTGTCCTTTTTCTTCCGAAACATCCATGTGAAGATTCTTAAAACCAATTATCAGTATTTTGGTATAAGAAATATAGTTTCGCAAAAGTCCATTACCAGATCGTGTCGGTGGCGTCAATAGTTAATCAAGTTTGATTGTTGAAAATATCAGTTGTTCGCATACCTATTATGTACCGCTGCGACAGTCTTCTAGCATTTTCCAAGCTCGAAATCTCGAAAGAAAATACAGAAACCAACACATTGCCATTAAGTCGGACAGCCAAGATGCACTCAAACCACTAATCTCATACACCATCAGTTCTAAATTGTTGTGGGAATGTGTAAGCAGGTTAAAGCTGGATTTATATGTATCTTCGTCTGCAAATATGAAGCGTGTGAAAGAGAAGCATCGAGAAGATGAACATGTTCGTCTTCATATCTGCATTATGGCACTTCCTATAATCTTCATGCACGAAGATCTTCTGCATTTTGGTGTTCCCTCTCTATCCAACAAATGTTCCTTTCTTATTTTGCATCCCCTTTTTTTGCAGAAGTCGGACGAAGATACATGTAAATCCACCATAAATGAACTCGGCAAGTACAACAAAACGTTACTCTTAACAACCTAAGGAAAATAACTGGTCTCGTCGATGGACACTGCAACAAAAGCATTCTTGGCCTAGTAAGCAGTGCCACATGCAGATTCTGCGATGTCGATGAGGAAACACCGTACCATATTCTAGGCAATGTGATGCACTTGTGCACCAAAGACACAAACACCTAGGACGTTACCAGGTGGAAGAAATTTCTTAGAGATATACATAAATTGGGGGGAAGAGTTGTAAGATGAGTACGCTGATCTTACTCCAGTAGGGGGGCACAATAGATCCTTAGGTCGCAGTGCAAGACCCCATATTTATTATTCATTCATTCATACGTCATACCTATTATAACTCCGAAATGGTAAAAATGCGTTTGAAAAGTATTTTATTCAATACTTGAAGACTACATTTCTGGATACTCACCCCTGCTCACGCATCACTGTTTAGGTTTCATAAAAAGCCATTTTTTAAATATTGAGTCCTTAAACAGTTTTTGATTTTTAAGTTGTATTTTGAAAATTTAAAGTTTATATTTTATTAATGTACATTTTGCTAGAACTTCCTCTACAAAACAATTATTAATGCTTGTAATTTTTAAGGTATGTACGTGTGCAACTGGTGGGGGGGGGGGGGTAGTATATTTTTATCAACTGGATTCTTCTTGAGTATTGCTCGCTATTTACAAGCAAAATGAGCTGCGCAGGAAAAAAAATCTAGTTTAAGAGAATTTTACATAGATTCAGGCAAGGGACTAGCAAGGGTTAGAAAAGGCTAGAACAAGGGCCTTTGTGATTACGAACCCTTTTACCTCAGCAGTCCAAAAAAAAGTTGGATTCTGTGGGACTTGATCCTGCGATCTTCTGCTTGGCATTGTCAATCCAATGCGCTACCCACTAGGCTAACTCGCTATACATAACTTCAATGTCAAAAGTGAACAAGAAACATACTCTTATATTTCATATACCATATTGCATAACAAATATGTACATACAGAATAGAACAGGATTTTATATGCTTGCTTTTTAAGAAAAGAACAAATTATTAATGGTTTTCTGTTCTAATTTTTCTGACTTTTTTCACTGTGTGTTGATATGAAAAAGAAGATAAAGAAAAGAAATTGCATGGTGCTTATAAAATTTTTGAGACATTCCTCATGCGGTACCGAAACATGTCCAAGGGAGGTCCTAACTAGTGTTTGAAAAGTTTTCCTCGTCTAAATTTTTGCATTGAAATCCAGCAAGGGCATTCGCAAGTACGTGACAAGTTTTCTCGTCTAGACATTCCCTACTGAAAACTTACTAGGGCCTTGCACAAACTACACAGAACCGTGGAATTTTTCCAGCCAGGGATGGTTACTGAAATAATCATCAGGTACCTTTGATCCCTCCCTGGTTATGGCCTTGTCCATAGTGCCCAAGTTAGTTAACTCTGGAAATAGATTTGCTTACAGTTATGTCAAGAAGCAGTTTTTAGTGGATGATGAATGCAGAAAATAACAAAAGCATTTGTTGAGTTAATCCAAAGTTTTGGTGAGTTAGCTTGGGTTTAACTTTAACCGCACACTGAAAAATTTCAGATAACTGCAGATTTTAATTTTAAATATTTTTAAAAAATACAAAAATCTATATATCCAGCATTTAAAAAAAGCTGGTCTAATAGTGTCTATAGCCTGAGACAAAAATAGATAGCTTACTAACCCAATAGGTACCTATACCTAAACAAAAATAGTAAGATAGATGTATAGAGTTAAAAGTTCAAACAAAGTTGACCTTAGATACCTGTCATATAGAAATGTTATACCTATATAGAACGGTCAACTTCAATTTATCAGCGTTAATATCACCTTTCCCTTCCTTTTCTGAGTTGCATTATTGCAACTGTATAGGGGCTATCGTGATGGTTTTGTGATGATGTCGTTGTCGTTTTCCTTTACTAGTTAGTTCACACCGGAGCATCTGTCCTTCCTGTATCCTGGCTTACTCTTCCGCCTGTGGCATTTCTGTGTAAACTCCAGCACTCAGTCGACTCGCAGTCAACTTACACAAATGGACCGAACACCATCAAACTCAGGATGTATCCTGGTGGAATATAATTTTGGGTCACCGGATTGCAATTGCATTTCGTTGCGGCGATATGGTTAATGGACCGGAGAAAATTGATATGTTGCCTTATGCACACGAGATGTTGCTGTTGGCTCCCTCGCTAAAATAACATTTTACCTTAGTATACGAAATACAAGGTTTACGAGTATGCCACTGCCCTACCATCCATGGAACTTCGTATCAGCAATAAGGATAATATTCCAATGGATACAGCAATTACTGAGTGTATCGCATATCTATAGCCAAACGTGTAAACTTAATCCTGAGTTTAATTGAATAAAAATTGTTTTTCGTTAAAATTTTGTTTTAAGTTTTTTGTAAAATTAAATTTTTCTTTCGATAATTTTTCAGAAAAAAGAAAAAAAAAATCGTTACTACTTAATGAGCCAGGCATTTTAATTAAAAAGTAGACATTTTATTGAGCGTGCTAAGTATTGGTATATTTGTGAAAACGATGAAAAAGGCAAAGAATAAAATAATTAATTTTTTTTTCAAGTTTTTTTTGTATGGCTTCAATTAAATGGAAATTTGTTTGACAAAATATAAAGTTGCAAACGGTTAAAGACCGATACCGCCAGCGGGCTGTGCAGTGTCAAAAAAGGCAAGTTTTTAAAAAGTATTAACAATTCAAAATATTGAATTTAAAATTTGCTTTGATATTACAAAAATTCGGATTAAAGAAACAGACCTTAAAATTTTTTTTTGTGTAAAATTTCATGAGCTATAATTTGTGTGTGAACTTTTTTCTTGGTAAGTTGATAATTTTGAAAGTATTGAATAAAACAGGAGAAATTCCCTTCTTCTTTTGTCCCTCTCAAGAAAAAATGTGTAGGTAAAACTATAGGAACATTTTTTACGGGAATCCAAATACGGGCAGATAAATAATTCAGATTGTCCGGATTTTTGTTTTCTAATTTTTATGGGTCAATAATGAAATATCGAAAACAGTATGCCATGCACGTAGTATGCCAAGTAGGATTTGGGCGTGTTCCACTACAGGAACTCTTAGTAATATTTTACTAAAGTCAAAACTATCTTAGCTTGCGTCAATTGAGTTAACTAGTTCATGTTTTTATTTGCGATACAGGTGCGATTGGGCAGACCTGTGAGCAAAACTTTTACATGGTTGGGGGGTTTAAAAATTCGAATAATTGAAGATTTTCGTTTAAGTTTCAAAATTGGTTTCAATTTAAATTATTTGATTTTGTGTTTATAATAATTGAATATTTAATAATAATAATTAAGATTAAGTTCGATAATATATTTATATTAAGTATTTTAGTATTTAGTATTCATTATATGAAAAAAATCAACAATAAAAACAACGTTCGTTTTCATCATTTTAAAAATAAGATTTTAATTAGCATAAAACACTTAGTCAAGTCCCCTATCTCAAGGAATCTAAGTTGCCACGAACTGGCAGTTTTTTTTTCTAATTTGCGCGCACTCAAGGGATAACGACTTCCCAAACCATTCAGCTTATGTTCAGACACTGTCAGTCTGAGGTATGTTTGATACGGTGAACAGGAGCTCATATTGACTTTTTTGGTTCCAAAAATCATAACTCGTAACCGAATAAAGATATCGTGTTATTTTTTTTTTTTTTTATCTTGAAGGAAATTTCCAAGATTATATTTTAATTTTAAGAAAAAATATTTACAGGGTGTTTCAGAATGTTCTGCTGAAATAGGACTTGCTTCCAATAGGCAATGGACTAATTATTTTACTGGGCGACATCTCAATATTGCCACTGAAAAAAATCTTAAAATTCACTAAGAATTCAGGATGGTTCATGAAGGCCTCGCACACCTATAAATACCGTCATTCCCCTCCCCACCCCTCATCATACCCTCCTTCCCTTCTTTCGGGGAACACAATGGATTCATTGAGTTCCGAGTGAGATGGTGTGGCTTGCCGCATCATTACCCCATCTAACCTAACCTAATATTTTACCTTAAAAATTGTCAAAAGTAAATAACTGAAGTAAAAACAGGTTGTCTTAAAGTCAAACATCGTCACAGTGGTACATTAAAGTAAGCAAACAATAATTTTTTTGTAAGTATTTCTACATGTGTTTGAGTGCAATAATACTACTTCAGTGGTACATTTTTAGTCAAGTTATAGAGAAAGTAGTAAAGTGCTATAAAGTAGTATTATTTAAAATATTTTAGTATTTTACTTTAAAATAAAACTCAATTTAGATTGTTTGTAGTAACTGCAAAGTATTTTAAAACTAGCGAAACAGTGGAGCAAAAAAAAAAACATTTAAATATTTTTTTTTTTGTTACAAAATGTCCTTTTTTACTTGCGATATACGTAGTATAGGGCAAGTTTAGGATTCGTACCTACAAAAAAAAAATTCGAGATGATAATTTTCCCTAACATAACGATGATAGAGAACGCGAAAAATGGGTCTTGCAATTCTGTCGGTCTGCCCGTCTGTCTGTACCTCGACCTGCAGCCTAAGCGGCTGAAGTGATTTTCTTCAAACTTTGGACTTAAGGTTCTTATGTGATTCCCTACAGGGGGAATTGAAATTTTTTTTTTTAGCTTAAAAACTAACGGTACCTCTCAAAAATTGATTTATTTCAAAAATGGCTCTAACGATTTAAAAAAAAAATTACGAGGTACTTAAATTACTAAAATAAATATTTTGGTAGAAAAAACAATTTTGTATTTTGTACTTGTCATACAACCGATTTTGTTGGTTTTCAAATTTCTCGTTAACTACTACACCGATTTCAACCAAAATTTTTATCCAAAAGGACGATTACAATTTTAACAATTTTGCATATACAAATATTCGAAAAAGTAATTTTTGGATTTTTAAAAAAATATTGAATTTTTTTTTTTGAAAATTCAATATCTTGAAAACGGGCTTATGAATTTTTTTTTTGATTTTGTGAGAGATTGTATTTCATTAAATACTAAAAGTTGGCATACCAAATTTTTTTTTTAAATATGTTCAAGAATGTTTACATATAAAAAAATAATTTAAGAAAACCACCATAACGATTTTTGAATTTTTTTGTTTCAATAAATTCATATATTTATAAATTCATATTTATTAAACAATTCAGATGGCATACTTTTTTGTTTGAGCTCTATCTGTTTTAGGTATTAAAATAACTAATTTATTATAATTCGTAGTAATCAATGATTGTTTTTAAAACTATTTTTTTTAATTATATCATACAGTTATGGAATTAACACATACATATGTACGTTGGCCATTTCAAGCTACGTTAAAGTTGTTAGCTACAAGAGCAAGTTTTGTGCGATCCAGTCGTGCCCATTTTTTAATAAGGGACAACATTACAAACTATCTTATGACTATATTTCGAGCTTAAACAAGTGGAGAAAAAATAAAGTAATAAGTACAAATAAATAAAAAAGAAAAAAACTAGATTTAATGGAAACTTTCTTCAAAGTCCGAGGAAATTTCTTTTAAAACAATCATTTCAGGAGTGTACCTATGATGCTTTGAGGTCTCTTTCAGTTCCGATTTGCCTTAGCGAAGAAATAAGAGGTTTCGAAGGGGCTGCAAGCATGTTCAATAGGTCTTCCTTCGCCGCATCCTTGAAACCTTTCACATATTTTGAAACCCATATTTCTTATAGTTTTTTTTTTTTTTGATTCCTGAGCTTCTTTTAACAGTTCTCCGATTGATAACGCCTGATACTCGATTATACTTTGGTTTATTATACTTGTCAGCTAAAAGGTTATATTTATGTTTAGCACCTGATGTGATGAATTCTTTTTCTGTAGGTATGCTTTTTATCGAAACAAATTTCAACTAGATCACTGTAGGAAATTTCCATTAACTATTTTGTTTGTTAAAATACAAGTAGAGCATATGACCTATCAATTACGTGTTTGCTTTATAAATAGGTAATTAGGGCTGGCCACGAGACGAGAGTCGGCGAGACTTTTGTAAGTCTCGTCTCGATCTCGTTAAAATCAAAAATTTTTAGTCTCGTCTCGGTCTCGTATAATTAAGTCTCGTCCCGATCTCGTCTACAAAAAATACTATTTCAAGACATCCTGTTGATTATGGGAACGAAATATTTTCGATTATAGTTTGATGTGCAGAAGAAAATAAATAGTTAACTGAAATTGGATTTAATAATTTATTAGACATTTAAATTTATTTAGAAATTTACAGAGACATTTCGGTCCAAATATACAGTGTCGTCTCGGTCTCGTATCGGATGCTTAAGGCAGTCTCAAGACCGAGACTTTTCTCGTCTCGTGGCCAGCCATATAAATAATCATTTGAACTACATTTTGTTTTATATTCATATACACTTCAGGCCAAAAGTTTGACTCCAACCTAGATTACTGACTTCATTCATGCCTAACCTTACATAACTTTTTTTCGTGAACATGAACAGTACACAACACGTTCAGGTAGTCGAAGTTGGATTTTTAATCGACATTTTTTCAAAAGAAGGTGTTTTGTTATAAAAGTGACAAAACTGCTTTTATTGATTATTGGGAGGGTTTTCGGTTTTTTCATAATTGTATTAATTTTAATGACTTTGGGTTAATTGATCTAGCACTTGTTTATGAATCCTTACATAAACCCAATTTTTTTAGACCTGGATTGCAAGATTTTTATATAAAAGGCACACTTTGCAGTCACAGGAATTTATTTGTGAATCTTCACGTTTTGTGTAAACAGCTAGTCTAAAATGGGAAAGTAAGCGGTGATCTGCAATCATCACACTCCACAAGAAGGCAAATTAGAGCGGGAAATTGCTTCAAAACATCAAAGAGCTATGTTCAACGTACCATTGAACACCAGGCTTAAACCGGAAGTCTCGAGGATAAACTACGGTCAGGACGGCCTAGAGCTACAACAAAACATGAGGATTTGTTAATAGGGACAATTAGCAAACGAAGTAGGCGAAGAACAGCACCAGAAATACGTGCCGAAGTAAATCAGACACGGAGTAAGCCGCTGTCGGTCAAACGGAGGATAAGAGATGCTGGACTATTTGGGCGAGTTGTTATTCCAAAACCCCTTCTTCGACCCCAAAATAAGCTGAAACGGTTAAAGTTAAAAGTTTTTAACATATAGTTTTATGGAGTGACGAATCAAATTTTGATGTTTGAAACCAAACGACTAGTTTTCGTTCGATGCAGTGCTGAACAGAAGATGCTGCCAGACTGTCTGGTTTCTACTGTCAAGCATGGAGGCGGTTCTTTAATGGTCTGGGGATGTTTTTCTTCAAGTGGATCGGGATATCTGACTCGGGGGACTGGAAAAATGAACCAGGAGGCGTATTAAACGATATACGAAGAAAACGCTGTGACCTCTGCCATTAGATTGATTGGCGAAGGATTCGTATTTTAGCAAGAAAATGACCCCAGATACAAGTCAAACCTTACCTTAAACGAAATGAGTGTTAAGAAATATTAAAAATCATGACATGGTCGCCACAATTACCAGATATTAACCCTATAGAGCTGTTGTGGGAGGAGCTGAATAGTAGGGTCCCGAATTAATGCCCATCATCGGAACCTGCGTTATGGAATACACTCCTGGATTGCTGGAACAACATATCATATGAAACAATGCAAAAATGTATAGCCAAGTGCCAAGAATTGGAAGGAAAGTAATCGAATGCAAAGATGTTTTTTTGACGAAAAATTGGTTAAAGCCTTTTGCCCTTCATTTTAATTAAATTTTCATGTATAAAAACACAATAGAAATATTTGTCTCGTAAGTTTTATATACATACCTGTACAAGTACATTGGTATACATGTGTTCCCCATTAATTTTGAATGTTTATTTTTCTACTTAAAAGTTGTTTTCGATGGTAGAATTTTTTTTTTAAATTCGAGGTAGACAAAAAATGACCGCAGGACCGTAAAATATTAAAAACAAAATCATCTGAAAATATCTAAAAATAAAGTTTTTAAAGACCACTTGCATTTTTGATGATACAATTTAAGAAAAACTTTCCAATTTCAGCCACAAATGAATAGTAATAAACTTCTTGAATAAAATCTCTCTTAAACCCAAATAGGCAAAAACTGACACTTGGTTTTCTTAGTGAATGTTTCAAAAATCTTCAACGATTAAATTTCTATTTTGTTTAGGCTAAAGACTCTTAGGGCCAGTTTTTCAGTTAATGGCAGTGTTACCGCAGGTTTAATTTTTAATGAGTCCTGGACGCTGAAAAAAATGAGTCATTTTGAAAATAAATGAGTCCCAATAAAAAATCTGTTCTAGGTGTATCATAAGACTTTTTTCCTTTTTTTAATAATAAAAATAATTACTTTGAAATCATAAAACAATGGGGCATATTCATAGTCATTTTAGACCTGGGTCTAAGTAAAACATAGCTTTGGTTAGATTTTTTTTAATGTTATCATTTCAAAATATTTGAAGCTATTTGTGTAGTATACCAAATTAATTATCTTATACAAATATAGAACCAACAATTTGTAATTAAAATCGGTCTGTATTCATTGAGCCAAAATTGTCTTAAAAATTTAGTTTAGTTAAACCTGGGTCTATCTGCGGCTATGAATATGCCCCAATATATTTAATTTATAAATATTATTAAACTAACTTATTAAACATAAATTTTTTCACCAAACGAAATAAAAGCGCTTCAACTTAAAAATTGGCTTAACCGTATTATATAAAGGGCCTTACCAATAATCATATTTAGTAAGGACCCAATATCTCAGTAAATTTACCTCATTTGTATTGATCACAAATAATGTAGGGAAAAGGTTGGAACAGTGAGACACTTTTTTTTCAAACGGTTATAATTCCGAATTCTTTTAAGCTATGAAAATGAATTTTTGATGGTAGCTTACGACATATTTCCCCTACAATTTGTCATAAAAATTTCATTGAAAAAATTAAAAACAACTTTTTTATGAGTAAAATTGTTGTAGAAGGTCAAAGTGTCTCACTGTTCGAAGACTGAGAAAGCGTAGGGCGCACAGTGGGACAGCAAAATATTTTTAATAAAAACTCGGCGGGGGTTCGAAGACTGAGACAGCGTAGGGCGCACAGTGGGACAGCAAAATATTTTTAATAAAAACTCGTCTTAAGCAATTTTTTACCAAAAAAATACATGAATTATATTCGTTTAAAATATTATTTATTAATTTATAGGAACAAAAACAACAAAAAACATATCAAAGTATAAGATAAAAAGAACTAACTAAAATCACATTTCAGTTCACATTATTCTTTAAATAAGTTTTTAATAAATCAAATAAATTCATACTTTTCATTTGTTTCTTTTTTTTAAAGACATTTTGTTGCAATACCAATACAAATAAATAAAATAAATTTTTATGTTGAATAAACGAAGCAAAGATAAGGTAAGACATGTCTCACTGTTCGACCTTTGTATCTTTCTCACTGTTTAATTTTTATCATTTTCAAGAAAAACTTTTGTGCATACAAAAGTGGAAAGAATACCGTAGATTTTTGTTTGTATACTGAAAAACCACATAATAATAAGTCAATTAAAAAAAAGTGCCTCACTTACTTAAATATTTAAAGATGCTACACAAATTTTAAAAACACGAAAAAAATACTTTTGCCCTTTTTTTCGCTCTTTACTCATTGACAGCACACGCGCATCTGGGGGTTGTTCGGAACAGAAATAAAAGTTGCGAAATTGAAAAGAAACGTTATTGTCTGCATCGAAATATCTGTGCAAGTTTCTGGGAAGCTAAAAAATTAAATGTCTCACTGTTCGGACTGTATCACTGTTCCAACCTTTCCCCTACTATTTAGAGTTAACATTAATATTAAGGTCGTACTATGTACAGTTAATTAGTTAGATTCCATACCATTAGGGTTCATTTTACAGAAGTATTTAAGTCGTCACTAAATTTGATTATTGGTAAGGCCCAGTGTTTATTTTTACTCTTAAAAAATGAGCTAAATCTAGAAAAGATGAGTCCCTGAGCCAAGTTTTATCTTCCTTGTTTTTTAAGACTTTCTGCATCTACCTAAAAACTGCTTCTTGATCTAACTATCGGCAAATCTATTTCCAGAGTTAAATAACTCTGGTTTAACTCATCACTACTGAAAAACTAGGCCTCAATAGTTTTTTTTTATAACTCAACTAAAAGTAAAACAAAAAATGAATAAAAAACACTTTTATCACTTTTTACTACAACTTTTTTCACACTTTTCCTGCTTCTTTTCTCACATTTTTTAACACTTTTAACAAACTTTGTATCACACTTTTTCTTACACTTTCTATCACATTTTATCTCATACTTGATTCACTGTTTCCACACTTTTTACCACTCATCACACCTTTTATCACACTTTCAAATGTAGTAGTTACACGGTACCTACAATATACTTCATAAATTCATATAATGTATGTATGTGTGTACACAGCCGATCGTAAAACTCATTGACTCATTTCATTTCAAAAATCCCTTTTTTACTAAAGCTGGCCATAAACGACGAACCTGCTCGCCGAACATGCTCCTTTGCTTTACCCCATAGACGACGAACATGTTTGGCGAACATTCATTTCTTGAATCCCAAATTGCACTTTCACACCGCAATAATTCTATAAATTCTTCAATAAAACCCTGGCTGACCGTAGCCATTGTTTTTCTTCCGCGATGTGAATTGTGAACCCGGTGATATACGCAGACAAAATGAGAATTGCTCGCGAACATGCCCATACACGACGAACATCGAAGGAAACGAACACGAGAAATCCGAAATTTTTCGCCAATGGCGAGCGGTTCGCGAACCACCCCATAGACGACGAAAATATGGCGAGCACGAGCATGTTCGGCGAGCATGTTCGTCGTTTATGGCCAGCTTAAGGTAAACCTATTTCCTTGGACACATTTTCAGGACAGTTAAATCAATATTTCAATTGTTTTTTTTTTTTTAATTGATTTGATGTGTTGAATAGAAATTGATGAATTTATAAAACATAATCTAACTAATAATGTACTTAAATATGTAAGAATGAGCCTATTTAGATGAACTGTGATATGTATAAGTTGTAAAACAACATCATCATCTTTAATGTTTGAATTATTAAGTTTTAATCCCGGCTGGCATCCTGCACAACATCAAAATAAATGTTATATTCAACAAAATTATTTTTGTATGTTTCCCATTCCCTCACCGATATCTCAGTGTCAATAAAACGAAGGCAAAAAGATTAAAAATGACGAAAGAACTAAGTTCAAAAGCCTCTTTAAGGTGTTTACTGGACTGGTGCTTAGTTAAAGTTTTGCTAGCTTGGGTTTTCAACTTTTGTCGTTAGTATTAGCATAGAATGTCGACAAAAACAAGAACAAAAAAAATTAAAAAACTCAGTGACTGACCGAACACAATAGAGACCAAGAGAGGATACGCTTTTTTAATTCTCCTTCGCACATAGAAAATAACCTGTGCTACGAACGAGTAGGTATATCTTTAATAACTTACCATGGGGAGCATTGAAACGGAAGGTCCTAGATCCATGGGATTTAGTTTTTCATCCTCGTCTTTTCTAAGGAATTTCCTTTTTTATGTTTGTATACTTAAATTCTTTATTATTTTTTTTTTTTTTTTGTATAAATATTAATCATGGAACAATGCTGGTAGGTGCCTAGGTAGCTTGTTTGAAAACTTGAAAATATTAGTAAGAGATTTAAAAAGGGACAAAAACTTTTTGACAGGGGCTTTGATGTGATTTGTTAACGTTGTATTTATTACTCAGACAAAAGGGGATTTATAAAACTTTCAAAGTTATAAATTCAATTAAAGCGATACCAATATTTTAAATCTTTTAAGTTTCATTTAACCGCTGCCGTTAGGCAACAAGGAATTCAGAGTATCTATGTATGTGGTTCAAATATATACGAAACAGACTTTTATTAAATCGGATAAAATCTTCTTTTAGTTCATGTTAAAAGTTTAGTTTAAAAAAAAAAAACAATTGACAAGCACAACATAGACAAAGAAGATGTGGCTAGAGAAGTAGAGACCAACTGTCAGATAATGACAATAATTCACATTCTAAAATAGGTATAAACATACAAAAATTGATTGTGATTTTTAAGAATAAATTATACCTATTCAATTAAATAAAAACTAAGATTTGTTTAACGAATTAATTCAATCTCTATTTATTTTTTTTTTTACGATAAAAAATAAAACATGACAGAAAAATTCCCATTTTTGTTTAGCTCATTTCTAGAACAAATAGCTGCAATACAAAAATTAAGTTTTCTCGAAAACTGTTCCAACGATTTTGGTGAAACTTCAAACAAATAAAAATAAATTGGGTGGCACAACGGCTCGTGTGCCACCAGGGCCTAGTGACTAACAACTCGCAACCATTCCTGTGTGAGCGTTTTGGCAGGAATGGAAGGGACCTACAATCTTATGCCGATTCCGAACGGCTAGACGAGAAGCACTTATTCGTGACAAGTGATACTCTTGTAGGATTTGTCAATTCCTCGCAAGAGGCAGTAGCCCTGACAAAAAATCTTTTTAGTTTTTAGGTGGACGAGGCTGGGAAGCGACCCCCGACCTCCAGCGTGACAGTCGAACGCACTAACCATTACGCTACGGGCTACTACTGAAACTTCAAACATGTAATTTCTAAAACAGTTTTAAATATACTGAATACATGATTTTTGTTAAAACCTGTGATAACGGAAATACATTTTTGAGGTTATTTGAAGAAATTGCGTTGTTTTAATTGAATATATCGTCAATGACATAATTTTCGACTCCAGCACTTCTAAGCTAACTTTGTTATTCAAAATTTCGTTTTAAAAAATTCTTTAAATAATACGTAAGAACGTAAAAAAAAGCTTGTCCCTTTTGATCTAGAGAATTAGTTAAATTTCCTTTAACAAAAATATGCAAAACATGTGATCGTGACATGTGAGTGCAAAAGTGGCGTGACTAACCCTTTTTTTGTCTCTTATTTTTTCATTGTAGGGAGACCAACTATCTTAGACAGCGTTTTAGTTTTTGAATACTTAACATTTTCAAATATGTATAACATTACAATTAAAAAAAAAACATGTTTTGGGTCGATTTAAAAGTAATTAAAAAAGTGGATTAACTGACAACTTTTGCACTCACAGCCCTTTTTGAAAAGTAGGCACAGAAGGCAGAAGACGTTTTCAAAATATTGGTTGGAATGCGTTTTTCAAAATGTGACTGGCCGCTTAGCTTCCAGAATACAATGCTCCAAGAACACGTTGAAATTTCAATGCTTACATCGAGTAGCGAGTAACAGCGGTTTATTTAAACAAAACAATTTAAAACATAAGCCGCAAATCGACCGTGTGAAATTTGGCTAATTTATCTATGTATGAAACTGGTTATTAATTAATGCTAAATTTGTTAAAATTAAGTATCGAGGAATATCTATGGATATTACCGAAAATTCTATATTTAAGCATTTAGTCCCTGGAGGCCCTTCGACCCCCATGGATCAGGTGCAGACCCATGACTTCAGTTTGGGGGGGGGGTTAGTTCACTGTTTTAAAATTTCCCATGAGTTTTTTTTATTTAATTATTTTTATTTTAAAGATTTTTGAAGTGAAACTTCTTTGCGCGCGTTGAGAGTGAAATTTCAAGGTCGAATTTTTGTGAAACGAAAAAATGTAACGTCACATGTGCAACGCTGAGATCATTGATTAGCTAAGTGGTGGGTGTGGGAGGTAGAGTACAAGTAAAAATTTTTATTGATAGGCTAATATATTTTATAGTACAATAAGTTTGGATTTTTTGATAATCTATATTATTGTAGCAGATAAAAGGGAAAATGTCCTTTTATGTCTTTTTTTCTAATTTCGTTAATTAGAATGATAGAGTTTTGAATTTTTTTTGATGGATAGATAATACAATTCTAAGAATCTCACTAGTTTCAGATTTTTATCTATCTTCTACTGGTATGGAGATATATATTATTTTGAACATTTAATCTCAAAAACGGCTAATTTCAAAAAATTGAATTAAATCTTCAGAGTCCGCTAAAAATTTGAATAATATATGGTTGCAAAATAAATAAAACCAAATTAAAGTTGTCATATACAAATTTTTGGTTTGCAGAGATATCGAGTATAGGAATTTTTGGAAATTCAACATTTTTAAAAAGGTCATTTTTACCACATTTTTATTTTTATAAAATCAAGGAGTTGGCTTAAATTACTAGAAAGTACAAAACGTGTAACTATTTATATTTCTGATTTTTGAAACCAATATTATTTTTTTAGTGCACCGTTAACTGGAGAAAGTACGCTTTTGCAAAACAGCTAATAACTTTTTTCGTTATGAATCCTTATCATTGGTTTTTTTGTTTATCGCATCAGAAAATAAGTGTGATCATTTTTATGTATGGCACGTATTTTTAAAACTCCCACGCTTTACTCTTAGCTCTTATAAAAACCAGTTAAAATTACAACGAAAAACGAACAAAATGCATGTGCTTAGTCGTTTGCCGCGACTCGGCTTCAGTGAGGATTGTATCTGTGAGGGTCGGTAGTATGTTATGTAAATTTAGTGGTTAGAGATAATATACAGTCGTGGCCGCCTAATTAAGAACGATATTTTTATAAATTTATAAAATGCATAACTTTTGTTTGAGAAATTTGTTGAGGTTGATTAGTGGGTTTAATAATAGCTTATGAACTGCGATACACTTTGAGTAATGTTTAAAAAATATAAGCATGAGAATATTAGTAGGAAAAAAATAAAACATTAATATAACTCTTATTTTGTCTGGCAATATAATTAAGAACAGAAACAAAATGTTGTCATAACATTAAAAACCTTTGAAATTTCAATTTGATAATATGAATTAATTGTAGGAAAACCTTAATTCTTTATAATTTCAGACAAAATTCCTTGCATATTTTCGCGTAAGGCATGGAATCTTGATAGTGGTGTACTCTGTCAGATTTCCTCAATATTTAGAACATTCTGATCAAAATGTTTTTTTTTTTACTTTAACCATCCCTTGATGTCTCCCCTCAAGTTCTCGAAAGAATTTAGGACCGAGCTTTGGACGGTCTAATCTAAAAAATGACTTCTTGACTACGTAAACACCTTCTTAGCAATCTGTTGAGGACTTCTTGGATCATTATCGTCCTGAAGAGTGAGAGACTGAAATTTCAAGGTTGAATTTTTGTGCGGTTGAAAGTGGCAATTGTCGCATAATCCAAACATGCGGCAGAAATGCATCTATTTTTGGTGACGTCAGTGTCGCATACACATGCGGCATTCGACATACCGTGTACTCCTAGCATTACGCATATAAGCTTAATATCCCTATACATATCGAGATTTTTAGATCGCCAAAGCAGTTTCACTTCTTCCACGAGTACTGAGTTACACGCGCTCTTTTTTATTAATTTAAAAGATTTCAATGAGTTTTTGAAAATTACTCAACAAAAATTAAATTGCATTGTATAAAAATTCACAAGTATTTTCATAACTTATAAAACACAAATTTAATTTTATTAGATACTTTATGAATTAAGTATCTTTTTTAAACACAAAATTTAAAATAAGCGAAAAATACTAACTTTAATTTTTTTAATTTTTCATGCGAACTTTTTAAAGAATATCATAATAAATAAAGCTCAAATTTGGTAGACGGCCTGAGGCCAAACCAAAATAGACTTAGAATAATAAAATTGTTTGTAACTTTTATAATGAAATAAAGTCAATTATTACTCTATTACTACTACTAAAGCTCAAATTTCATTTCTTGTAATTTTTTTATAAAGAGAACTTAATAAGGTTATTTGAATTTTTAAAAAAATACTTAATAGAGTTAAAATTTTGTCTGCGAGTAATTTATAAAATGATTTTAATGAATTTTTATTTTGTACTAAATATTTTTGTATGTAAACATTTATATAAAATTTTGTTTTAATGAGCTGTGTTAAAAAATTCACTTGAATTTTTACATTAAAACTTTAAAATGTTTGCAAGGTTGAAATTTGAATTTCATCGAGTATTTAAAAAAAAAAAAACTGGACTTCATTATAAAATTCAAATTGCATTCTTAAAAATTTCAAAATAAATAAATTGTATTATTTAAAAATCGATTAGAAACGTATGAAAATGATAAAGTATTTTAACACTTAATTATGAAAAATACTGAACATGAACTTTGGTCCATAAAATTTCCTAGAAAAATGCATTCATTTTTATTCGGAATTGGTTTTAAAATTTTTAAAATACTTCATAAGAGTATGTTTTGGTGTTTTTTTTCACACTTTTTTTCTCACTCTCATTTCAGTGAACATAATGGAGTCTTGCTGTGTTTTGTTCAATTTTTCTTAGTTTTGTTTACCTAACCGAACATAAGCAAGAGCGATCCGAGTCGCTCAGCGCATAAGTAAATTGCCCAAATGCAGCAAAAAAACACAAAGCCACAGCTGTTTTGTGAATCAATTCACGAGTTGTGCACGAGTATGTGTAGTTTTTGTTGTATCGTTGCCGCATTTTCATATGTATTTAAAAATGCGGAACAAAGCTGAAAATCGAATGTGGGACGAAAGCGGGTAGTTATTTTATTAACTTCGTTAATAATGGATATGTAGTAACTTGAATAGCGCCAAACGATAGAGGATACTCGAATTAGTATATAACTGCATCTTTAACTCAGTTTCCCTAAAAAGTGGTCTGTGGGACACCTAAGTATTCGAACGGCGAAATATTGCATTTAAAATTCGTATCAATTATTTTGTTACGAAAAAATAAAATCAAAGAAAAAATAATTTTTTTTTATTTATCAAACAATTTTAAAAATGCTGTTTGCCGGAAAAATCCTGCTTATGATTATGGTCTCAACCAAAAGTTTTTAGTCCTTAGATAAATATTTTCCCCCATCTTCACATTGCAAGATTGGATTCTACACAAGTGCGCACCAGTTTAAGACATACATTCGTCTACTCCTCAACTTTCCAGATATTTCCTAGTAGAATTATATTCGAGGAGAATACAGGATACTCATAGGATGCACTCAAATAATTATATTATCAGAATAATTTCATTAATTTTTTTTTTTACCTTAACCAGGTAGGTATACTTTCCACTTCTTGTAATGAAATCTAAAATTTTAAGTTTATCAGAAAACTTATCCTTAAATCTTCTATTTAGAGCATGTTTTGTTTAGGAAATCTTGTGTAGGTCTAGGTACCCATGCCCTAAAAGGTAGAAAAAATAAAGAAGCGGTATCTGGATCTTCATCCTTATCTTAAACAAAAACTTGAACATAAATTCCCACGTTATTATGTCTTGCAGGTTGCAAGTATTTCAAACGATGTTATTGGGTGTATGCTTAGGTATAGGTATGGGTGATTCTACAAACTATGGAATAAAATGATGATAATTTCGGCACGACACTTTTTGAAGCAGAAAGTGGTAAAAACTAACTTCAACGAAACATAAGAACGTCCTTTTACATACCACAAATCGGCCAGTCAAACAATTTAAAATTATCAGTCGTATGGGCATTTTTTAAAAATTAAGTGGTCAGAGCACTTAAAAGAAATTCAGGGCACTAATAAGAAATTCAAATAACTTTTTTTTTAATCGATGTATTTCATTTATTTTTTTTTATTGGTTAGAAAATTAAGTTTTATTTTAAATAGTTAGTTATTTTTAAAGATTATAGACCGCAAATGACCTCCACGCTCTCCCACGCATATGCGGCACCTGGTCAAAAAATTATTCATTGCGGCCTGAAGAGTTGAAGTTGGGATCGCCTCAATTATTGTCGTTATAGACTGCTTCAATTCAGTTAAATTCCTGGGCTTCGTTTTATACACCTCTTGCTTGACATAACCCCATAAAAAGAAGTCTGGTGCAGTCAGGTCAGGTGACCTTAGGGGCCAGCGAAGAGTGGAGTTCCTAGAAATTAATTTGTTTGCGAATTTTTTGTTTAGCTCCGCCATAACTGGTCTGGCTATATGTGCAGTTGCTCCAAACGTGCTGAAACCAAACGCTGTTGAATGGTATACGTATTCGGCGCAGTTCTGGGTAAAAAAAACTCCTTCAACATCTTTAAATAACGGTCCCCATTGACAGTAACGGTTACACCGTTTTCTTCAAAGAAGTACGGCCCGACAATACACCTTGATGAAACTGCGCACCACACAGTGACTCGTTCTGGGTGCAGTTCCGTCTCATGGAGCATTTCTGGATTAGACTCATTCCATATACGGCAATTTTGCTTGTTTACATTGCCGTTAAGATCAAAACGGGCCTCATCAGACATGAACAAGCAATTGATCAATGTGTTGTCTTCTTCGGCCATTGATAGAATTTTTTGGCAAAATTCCAGGCGAACAGGCAAATCCTGAGGGTTTAACTTGCTAGTAATTTGGACTTTGTACGGAAACAAGTTTTAATCGTCATGAAGTATCCGTTGTAATGACCGTCTACTAACTCCAATTTGCCCCGATAAGTTTCGGGTCGAAACGCTCGGATTGGCCTGTATTGCAGATGCTACTGCTGCGATTGTATCCTGAACCCGAACATTGGCATCTCGATGGTACGGCCTTCGTGCGATGCTTCCAGATTCGGCAAACATGTTTACAAACCTCATACTGGTCCATCTACTCGGGGGATTACCGCCAAACTCCCGCCTAAATTCCCTTTGGACGGAAATGACGGACTGAAAAGCATGGTACCGTTGCACTATCCAAATTCTTTTCTCCGTATCCCAAGCATCCATTTTTATAAATCTAAATAGTAACCTACAAAATAAAAAAAAAAAAAATAAGCCGATTACTCACACAGAAAAAAAGTTTTTACGTTTTATTTTTGTAGCACGATTCGTGCGCCACCCGTATAAAACACAAAATATCTTATAAATCATTATGTTTTCTTATTAAAATTGTAACTTATATAATGTATACACAAAATACATAGCAAATCCTTAAGAAAAAATACAAAAAAGTATCCAGAGTAATTGTTATGTAGGTACCTAGCATTATATTTTAGATTTCAGCTTTATCTCTGTTGTTTCTAATAAAAAGTTACTAAAAACCGTGGTAAATAAATTATTTTTGTGTTAAATAATTTATTTTTAGGAACGTTAAATAGATAAGTAATGAATTTAAAAAAATTGCCTCAATTAATTACATTTTATTAAAAAAAATACCAGGGGATTTGAGTATTTTCATAGTATTTGAGCCAAAAACATAAAAAAAAAATCGGGTGGCACAACGGCTCATGAAGAACCAGGGCCTAGTGACTAACAACAGTCGAACAGCGTGACAGTCAAACGCCAAAAACATAGTAACGTTTTATTTGACATAAGAAAAAAAAAATTGTTTATACTGTGGTTTCAATAGGCCTATACAATAGCACTAAAAATGTGCATGCTTTAGTACAAAATTTGTGCGTAAATCCTTGCCAGGGGACCGAGAAACTGAGTGGACATTCAACGTTTTTCTATCACAAATGTGTTCTTCACAACTGACATACATAACGGACGCAATGAACAAATCTATTATGTGTTAGCGAGACTCCAAACTTCAATATACCACTTCTGGAATTTCGATTGGTGCCTTAGTTATCGAAATGTTTGATTGGTTCAATCTTACAGGGGACTGATAAGAAACACGGGGGACAAAGTTTGTAATAAAATAAATAGTTATGGAAGATTTGTTTACGTCAAAAATACGTTAAAGTCTTTAATTTATTGTTGGTTTTAGTGTGGACCTAAAAATAAAAGAACAGTTATGATTTTTTGTTTGAAAAACAAGCGGGGACACGTCAGGGGACTGAGAATCAGGCACTTCGAAGAATTTTTTGAGTAACGAAAATGTATCAGATCTTTATTATTTTGATTGATTGGTTGAACCGTTTTCAAAATATCAGCGTGGCTATAGAAAATTCCATAATTTGTAGAATCACTCGTATATACTTTATGACAACATCACTTACTTAAAATAAATTATTGAATAGGTTCCTACCTACCTTTTTCCATATATGAAAAAGTCAACATGAATGCAATTTTTTTTTCCATATTTTTTAGTTAAAAAAATAAAAAAAATAAGAATGAACTCCAGTACCACGTATTATATCACTGAACTTCTTAGGCAACCAAAGCAGAGGCTGTCTTTGATTCGTATTTCCAGTTAGGTGGCAGAACACTCTTGGTCTTGTAGTACCTAGCGAGTCTGTGTTACCGTCCTTGTCTTTACGGTTACGTTCCAAATTCTTGCGCATAGCAACGGCCCTCTTGATGAAACGGTACAGATCTTCTGGGATATCGGGCTTGAAACCAACCGACTTCATGATACAGAGGATCTTGTTTCCATTGACGAAACGAACCTGAGAAACTCCATAGGAATCACGGAGGATAGTACCGATTTTGGATGGGGTCATACTCTTCTTGCCCAATTTCTTAATCTGTTCCTTGACATCTTCGGCATTAAGTTTAAGCCATGAAGGCACTGTCCACGGTATGGGAGAGCGCTTTGGGAAATACCCATACGACCCATCTTGTCAGATTTTTAAAGTACACGAAATGCAATTTATATAATTTCTATAATTTTAAGGATGATATGTCACCTAAGCCCCTGCCATTTCTATTGAGCTAAGTTCATATCTGGATATGTATGTACTGTACTGTACATATGTCTATGCATATGTTGTATGTAACAAAATTCTAAGAATATTCATGTAATGTAATAAATATTATACATATTATTATAAAGATACGAATTATTTCGTCGTAAGAGATATCATGAAGAAAGCAAAACTTAAACTTTTTGACAAAACACTAGCTAAGAATCTTATAAGAATTGTTGTTTTTTCGCTCTTATTTTTTGTTTGTTTTATGCAAACTATTTGATTCAGACTCCCATCAGCCATAAAGAAAAACAAAGTTGAGCGCCAGTGTTTGTTCCTTGATGCCGCACAAGTTGTTCCGTAATTTAATTTCTTCATCTTCAAGTTGAATGCCTTTGAAATGGTTAATAGAAATGCAGAGCGTAGCTTAGCTGATTCCGCGGCTGCGGAAGGTGGAGGGGTCTTTTCAAACCCAAGTCTAGTCCTGCTGTGCTATAAAACTCATCCCCATCTACTATAACAGTTATACATACATATAGACATATCTTCATAAAGTTTAAATTATTTCAGAACTGCGGAAACTTTGTCATGCACTTCTGCATTTCCTGGTTCGTTATTGTTGTTGTCGCCCGGATAAGAGATGCAGACATGACGCAAAACAGTCGTCGACGACTGCTGTAGTATAGGGTTTTTCCGTTTCGAGTCCATTATGGAATGATATACTCGTAGTAGGCAAGGTAAGAGTGTGGTTGTGTGAATTCAAAGAGATTTCGAAAATGTTGGTTGGTACCGTTAGTTAGTTTGGTTGTTTGTCTGGTAACAGATATAAATTGGTTTGGTTTAGGTACCTCCTCTGTAAAACCAAATAAACTTTTTCCACAAACATACACACAGGTACATAAAACAAAAAGGGCTGTAAATTAAAATGTTTAACAATTTTGTTCGGTTACTGGCGATTAAAGGAATTATAAGTTTTATCATGTTTTACAGTATCTGCCCTCTAGACCAAGTCTATGGACGTATAAATAAAAATGTTTTGTATGGAAAAGTTAAAAATAAAAAAAAGTAAGTTGTGAGGCTAGTACTAAATTAAAATGTTTTAGTTTTGTTTGTTTTTTAAGTTTGATGAAAAGTTTCCTTACACCTAGTGGGGGAGCCCGCCATAGGACGACCTACCCTCATCTCTTTACCAGATGAGAAGTAGGTAATACAGTTTTTTGTTCAAACAAACAATTTGTGCATGGGTTGTCTAGAAATAATCGGACATAACATAGGGTTGCCACGCTTTAAAGGTCAATTTTTATGTTTTTACTCAATTATCTGATTAGGTAAGCTTAATGGGTACCTGGTAATATGGCTGGAAATTAAGTTTAAAAATTATCATATAGGGGATTTTTTAAGTTTTAGCTGGGTAAATTAGGGTATTTATTTAAAGGTCGAGAACTTATTTTCTAAACGGTAAGTGTTAGAGCAATAATTTTTTTTTGTAATCGCAAGATCTTAATAGATACACGAAAGTTATACATGGTAAGCAAAATTGATAATGAACGTTTGGAAGTCAAAAATGGCGAAAAAGATGTTTGGGAAAAATTTAACTTAAAATTAGTCCGACGTTCTACTGATAAAAAACTAATTCTTAAATATCTAGGTTGCCGCACTTTAATATTTCAATTTGCGGCAGAAAAAAAAGGTATTACTTTTAACAGATCGAGTAAATCTAGTTAATTAACTAATATTCGTTTTTTCTTAACCTAACCATTTGTGCAACGATACGATTTTGAAAAGAATTTTATTTTGTGGCCCAGCTCAGCTGATAAAAAAGTCACACGAACAACAAATATTTCCGTGCGATGGGGATGCTGATCATTCCAATAAACAAAAAAAAAATCATTTTTAAATTTAAAGTATTTTTTTTTTATATAATTCACGCGCACACAGGGGTTATGACTACCCTTTATATGTTGAAATTTAACACAATGCGAGCAATTAGGAAGCAGAGGGAGGATTGAAAAGGAGATGACGATGTACATTTGTCTTGAACGCTTGAATATTAAAATGGAAAGGCAAAATAGAGTTGGGTAGGGAATTCCACATTCGTGTAGTACGGATAAAAAATGAATCTCTGTATTTGACGGTACGACCGAATTTTGGCTCAAGGGTATACTGATGGGCATTCCTAGCGGAGCGCGTGTTACGAGTAAAATGTTTAAGGGGAGGAATGCAGCTGGCAGTTTCACTAGAGCACTGTTTGACAAATTAGGGGCAACACAGTGATAGGCAAGAGACATTTCGACGATGTTCCAGTAAAACAAATGTTTCCGAAACTGATCTCTCACCTATCAGCCTTAAAGCTCTATTCTGTAGTCTATTCGGTAGGTGTAATGATGTTTTAGATGCATCTGACCAGATATGGGAGTTATATTCTAGCTTAGGGCCAGGGTTGTCAGAGTGTGCGATTTATCGCCAAATGTGCGACTTGAAATTTCATTTGGCGACACGAAAATCGGTTGGGCGATGTACACCAATAAAAGCGATATTTTTAGTTTTTGACGATTTTAATTTTCTGAATCGAAATTATAATTTCTCAAATGTTCACTTTAACCTTACATCTTTTTCATCGCTATTTGCGCTGAACGCACCACAGCACCAGTTTGTTCAGAGTGGGTTAAATTTATTATGTGACTGTAATTAAACAACGCTAATCAACCAAAATTGGCTGATTAGTGAAATCCATGATTAGCAACTCATACTTTGAATTAAAAAAAAAATATGATTAACGAACACAATTGAGAATTTCCCAGCTCCAATAAATATTGATTAAAGATAATTAGCTGTGAACAAACTGGACCTAAGTACAAAAGAATATTTCTTAATTTTAAGTTTTTATGTAGATTTTTTTTCATTTTTAAATTTGGTGATTTGTTGGGTTAAAAATGTTGAAATTTGGCATTTTTCAGCGATTTAAATTTGTATTTTGGCGATTTCGCTCTTTAAAACCTGACAACCCTGCTAAGGGCGTGTTATAATTTGTTGCCAGATTAGAAGGAGAGAAATAGTTCTTGCATCGTCTAAGGAAGCCCAAACATTTTGCTGCATTTTTTGCAACATCTAAAATGTGATCGTTCCAGAAAACGTGGTCAGTAACGCACATACCTAGAATCGAAAGATTTTCTGTTTGCTCAATGCAAGAACCATTCATGTATAATGGCAAAGGGGGTATATTCCGCTTTAACGACAGTAAACAGCTTTGGGTTTTGGAAGCATTGAATTCCACTCTATTATAATTGATACCCCATTTAACGATACTACTGAGATCTGAGTTCAATGAGCTCATCATATTTTCCCGTTCTAGTTCCACATTCAAAGAACAGGGGGGTGAATCTGGAAATGCGTATGAGAAGCTGAGGGTGCTATCTTCGGCGAAACAGTTAACTTGATTAGACGTTTCAGACATGAGATCGTTTATGAAGATAAGAAAGAAAGTCGGAGACAAAACGGAGCCTTGGGGTACACCAGCATTTATTTTACGGACTTCAGACTTAAAACCATCCAAAACGACTTGGATTGAACGTTCAGAAAGGTCATTACTAATCCACTGAAGAAGTGATTCATCCATACCAAAAGCACGCATTTTCGATAAGAGAGCTTAATGCCAAGCTCTATCAAATGCTTTAGAAATATTGAGTGCAACAATCTTACTTTCACCAAAACGAAGTATAGATTGATTCCACTATTCGGTGAAAATCACCGGAGGATCTGTTGCTTCGAAAGCCGTATTGGCGGTCATTAGGAAGCTTTCGCTCTTCAAGATATTTTATAAGCTGACGGGTGATCAGCGTTTCCATGACCTTGGAAAGAAGGGAGTAAGTGCAATCGGTCGGTAGTTAGAGGGTGAAGATTTTTTAGAAGTTGGTTGGACAAAAACTGTTTTCCATCTAGTTGGAAAGAGCCCTGCAGAAAATGATAAATAAAAAAAGCTTGTGAAGTGGCTTAGCCAGCGTAGAAGAACATCTCTTCAGAATAATGGGGGATATGCCATCCGGGCCAGCGGATTTGTTTATGTCGAGATCTTTGAGTACTCTTGCGACTGAACGAGTTCGAAAATGAATTGGTCCCATGGAAAAATGTACGTTCTCAAGTACAGGTGCTGTCCTGTCGCTTTCTGGCAGCGTAGAGTTTGCTGCGAATTGTTCTACAAATACATTGGCCTTATCTTTAGAACTAACAATGGGATTGTCATTAAAGATGAGTGTGGGAACTGATGAAGATGTTGAGTTTTTAATATTCCTTTCGAATGACCAAAAATTTAGAAAATTCTTTTGATCTTAACTTTGCAGGCATTTCTGGCTCGTTTAAAATTAATTCGGTTTTCCTCTGAAGGAAAAGCTTTGTTTAAACGGAAACACGCTTCTTTAACCCTCATAACTTCCTTACGACTGGAATCAAACCATGATTTTTCTTTGGGTTTGATACTCTGTTGTTCTGTGAGGAACAAAAGATTTCAATCCATTCAAAATAATACCAGTAATCATGTCCGCACACGCATCAATATTCCTGTCAAGAAAACAAATCGACCAGTTGAAAGTCCGAAAAAAGTTATTAAGACCTTCCCAGTTTGCTTTTTCATACTGTCAGACGGTTCTTGTCGGAACTTTTTCTTTATGTGAGGGATTGGAGCATGAAAAACTAGCTGATATTACGGAATGGTCAGACGTGCCTAGGGGAGCTAAAATGCTAATAGCATATTTTTCAGGGTGAGAAACAAGTCGAGGGTGTTAGGACTTTGACCTCCAACATCAGGTATTCGTGTTGGCTCATTTACAATATGAGTCAGATGGTTAAACTCAGAAATTCAGCTTTCTTCGGTTTTTCAGTATAAAAATAAAATAAGAAAATGGCAAAGAAATTGCCGGAGTGGCAAAAATTTGCCAGTGTGAAAAAAAAGTTGACAGGGTGGTAAAAAATTGCCGGCGCGGCAAAAAAAATTGACAGTGTGGCAAAAAATTGCCGTGGTGGTAAAAAATTGCTAGGTTGGCAAACAAAAATTGCTGGGGTGACAGGGTGTCAAAAAAATTGCCAGGGTGAATAAAAATTGCTGGGGTGGCAAAATATGTAATTACCAGGGTGGCAAAAAAAATTGCCAGGTGGCAAAAAAAAATGCCTTGGTGCCAAAAAAATTGCCAGGGTGTACAAATAAAATTTGGCAGGGTTGCAAAAAAAATTGTCAGGGTGGCAAGAAAAAAATTTGCCAGGGTGGCAAAAAATTGCTGTGGTGGCAAAAAATTGCCATGGTGGCAACGAAATTGCCATTCCTGTTATACGAGTAATAAGGTTATTGTCAACAGTGAGGTTGCCAGAACAAGGCTGTTAGTTTCAAAGATGTACCGACATCGACAAATTCTTACAGTCGCTATTTATCCATAAAAACTAGCATTTTTCCTCTTAGTTTCCGTAATCATAAAAATGTAGATAAAGGCAAAAAATGGGCAACCACATGACACAAAGATTATAAGTGTAAGACCATTACAAACGTTAACAGCTCCCAAAATAAGCGTCCAATTCTGTGTTATATATCCTTGATGATAAAGCATCAAGGAAATTCATATACTCACCCAGATTCACTCCCTTGGTGATGGTGGTGCTGGTAGGCAAGCCGACACTGTTTGTTTCGAAAAACAAAATCCCTATATAAAGTGTTTTCCCTAAGAAACATACACAAACCAAAAATTGTCGCTTTTAGAGAAGTCTTAACAATTTTTTTTTTGTTGTTTTCATTTAAGAAGATTTCCTTAAGGAAATCCTTAAAGTTAAGCCCTTTATGTCACGCCTCTTTCGCTTCGTTTTATGCCATCAATTTTAGCTATGCTTTGTGTTACCGACTTGCACTCATCCTCAACAAAACTCATTTTAATTCCAAATACAGTTATAAGCCCATAGAGAAGACTTGGTCTTGCGGGTTCTATTTTGACCTAGCTTCAGGTCAAAACTATGTCCTTATATGTACCAGTACCAGTTCCACCTATAATTCGCATCCAGCCTCCAACCCCCAACTCTTGGTAAGTTATTTATTGTTATCTCGGGACCAGGATATTGATGGCAGGTTATGTACACTTGAATTGGAGACAATTTTTCTCGCCCGTGTTAGTTTTTCCAGAACAATAATGTTGTGTCCTTGTGTCAACTTATGTTGCACACACATCTTGTACGAAGTGTAGTATCGAAAATTTACGGATGTCGTGTAGTGTTCCCAGGAGAGCTTTAAACTTCCGAGACCATTAGGGAGAATTCCTTGGGAAAAAAAAAGCTTGGAATGTTGCCACTATATTCCTTCACCTTGTTGCCGTCCCGTTGGCGTCACATCGTCTTTGCCGCCGCCGCGCCGCTAACAGCAATAGTCTGATCGGTTGTCCTTGTCATCTCTCTCTCTCTCTCTCTCTCTCTGGGTCTCAAATTGATTTCTTAAATCTTCGTTCAAACTCCATCTCTGGAGGATATCTTCTGCGTCATTGAATATACGAGTAGATATCCTTTTTCCCAACTTCGATTTGGTGATAGAATTATATTGGTAAGTTGTTTTCGATTGGAAATAAAGCGATAATTGTTGCTATGTCTCTAGTGACATGGGGTGGATAGCAAGCAATCATTTAGTTACTTTCATTGTGCGGGGGGGGGGGGGTCGGAGATGAAGAGAGGGAGGGGTTCGAGATGGGTTTAGCATCAAAAAGACGTGCGTTCAATTACCTCAGGGAATTGACTTACAGAATACTTTGCAGTTCAGTTGACTGTTGCTAATGCCATGGGGGACATGATGATGTTGATGAAATAAGATTAAAGCTTTATGAGATGAAAATTAATTTTATTAATGCTTTTCAAATGTCTTGAAGCACATTTATTTCATTAAGAAAAATATTAAAATAAACGAGGCAAACTTTTTTGAGAATGTTGAACTTTTTTCATTAAAAATAAAACAATATAACCTTTGAGGGTGTCCATGTCCATGTCTAGGCCTTTGTTTTTACTTACTCTATGGTATATATGGCAATGAGCAAGTACAATAATTGATTTATTAAAAGAAATTTGCAAGGTTTTTATCAAGATGAAAAAATCCACACAAGTGGCTTACTTCGGTTTGTGATACAGAAGATGAAGAAATTTAAAAATTTTAATTACTTCTGTTTTAGGTGTGCGTTCACCTGTACAGTACATCATGCTACAAAATACTTCATAAAAGGATGATGGGGTCTGCTTTTTAAAATTTTCTAGGGTTTATGTATATCAGTGGCGTAGCATGAATTATTTGCATGCCAAGTCGAAGCAAAATCAAATTCTAATGGTGAGCGGTGAGTTATGAGTGGTGAGTGTTACGTGGTGATTGATAAGTGGTGAACGATGAGTCCTTCCCGTCAGAAGGATAACAGAGGATATACCAACGAATGACACTTAATCTTCTGAAATCGGAAGTAATTTTGATAGTTAGTTGGCTTCAACCAAATTTCTATGGAGTTCTTCAAAAAGTAACTTAATTTTCAAACTCTTATCACAAAGGCACTTAGACTTACTCAGCTCGCTGAGCTTCCCGAGTGGATGGAAAAGTTTAATCTTCTCCCCCTGTAATTATCGTCCCATTCCATTCTTGTCCCTTCTTTCCAAGATCATGGAAACGCTGATTAATCATCAGCTAAGAAATATTTCGAAGAACGAAAGCTTCTTAATGACCAGCAATAGGTCCACTGGTGATCTGAGGATCTATTTCACCAAGCAGTGGAATAAATCTTTAGCTTGCACCCATTCCTGTGTGCGCGTGTCGATAGGAATGGAGAGGACCTACATACAATTTTATGCCAAATCCGAATGGCTAAACTTATTCACTTTTTCATGACAAGTGATACTCTTGGAGGCTTTGTCAATTCCTTGCAAGCGTCAGTAGCCCTATAAAAAAAAATTCAATCTTGTTGGAGTTTTAAGCTGATGGTTTCCGTAAGGACTTCTCCATGGTGGATTACATTTGTGTTGGAGAATACTGTTAAGCTGGATGGATAAACGGAAAATGTGTATGCTTGTTTTGTTGAACTTTAAGCAACGTTTAATTTAATTGAAGTGGAATTTCCTTTTTACAAGTGTAGGCAAACAAAGGTATTTGGTAGGAGTTGCTCAAATTCATTAAATCCATGTACACGGAAAGAAGTGAAGCAGTATGGAATGGAGAAATGATGTCAACTTTCTGCAGAACCGAACTTGGTTTAAAGCAAGTCTGTGCGCTAAGCCCCATATTGTTTTCACTCTACATAGAGGATTTGTGGAATGTTTTACCTTTTGGTATTCACTGCAGAGTTGGAGTTCGCAAACAATCTAGTGTTGCAAGCAGACCCTCCAGAAAAGGCTTCAATTAATGATTAACCAACTTCGTTGCTATTGTGTGCTTTGAACTTTTCAGTTCATAAACTTAGTGATGGTGGTTGGTGGATGGTTTTTTCCTAAATTGCATATTTCCCAGCGTTATAAAGGAAAGTATCAGAAATAATGGGTTGATTTTATCGTTGTTTTTCACTGTTGCATTTTTCCTGCAGCGAGCACAAACTTGGCTAACGACTACTCTAAAATGCCCCAACAACATGTCAAAAATGCAGAACTACATCGCCCTTTGCTATTTTAGCTCTTATTTTTGTAAGTATTGACTGGGCTTTATGTAAGATCATCATCTTCAAAAGTCAGGGAGCATGCACGCAAGTAAACAGTTATTCATTTCCTCTGCAAATGCCCTGCTCTGGCCAAAGCTAGAGCACAATAAATCGGAAGGCCATTTTTTGACGACATTAACAAACTTTCGGAAATGAAGATTAAAGATTTGATTTCTTTCCTTAACGCGACGAAATGGCTCTATGATAAATTGCGGCTACTTCTGCATCAAATTTTCCGTCGATTCCCTATTATCGTAATATATCGGACTGGGGTTCTGGTGGGGTTCGAGGTACAGAGCGGCCGGATGATCATTCGATCAGATCAGTGGAAGCTCTGGTGCCAGCGAACTAGCTGCCTACAGTTGGGCAAACTGTGGATGGTGCGCGGGCGGGTACTGGTCCGGTTGAGTGAGTGATCCACTTTCTGATGATCGTGCTTAAAGCTACTCAGTCATTCCATAATCAACAAAAGCCTTTCAACCCTATTTCAAATCAAAATGGACGATATCCTGGGGATATGCCCACAATCTCCCATTTAAATTCCATCCACAGGTTCTAAGGAGTTATGGTATGAAAACGGCGCACTTCAGCGCTAATTTATGGGCTAGGCTGCCCGCGGCTGCCATTTCTACCTGCCTACCCACCTATCTATGCACGCAAGGAATGAGTATGTTTGATTAAATGACTGTTGAACAATAAGGGCAAAAGAAGATCTAATACCCAAAAGAATACGGGGTTTTGGCCAACCACCACAAATCAATAAGTGAGACCATTAAGACTTCCTAAAAGCTTAAGCACAAGAAAATCTGATCGATCAGCTGAAAATTGGTTTATTTTGCTTAGCTCGAATTAAGGCTCTCCCAAACCAACGCTAAACAAAATGATACAAAAATGACAAATAAACAATGCTAAGCAACAACAAAAACTGCCGTCGGCGAATGTTCCGTGCGGCTTTCGCGTTGGCTCGGGAAAGACTTTAAACAAAAAATCCCTTAGTGTTGTCCAGTTCGGTTTTTAAATCCGGATAGCGTCACAAGTGCTTTGAAATTATAACACGTTTTGGAAAAGTATACACATGCACGTACATCCATGTTATGTACGTTTTGCTAAGTGAAACATGATGTAGATATGTATATGTGGTATTTTTTGAGAACTCGTATTTGAATGCTGACGCTGCAAAATGATAAAAAGATAGGTATGTAGGTAGGAACATTGCTCCAAAGGATGCCATGTACCTACCCAACAGAATTGAATGAAGTATTTGTTTCCCGTTAAAGTTTTCGGATATCTAACGTCATCATCACATACCCACCACTCATGCGATTATCCAAGTCCACAACCAACCCGTTAATATGGTGGGCGGGGTGGTAGTGTTGCTTTAACCATACTACTTGTATATACATACATAATTACCCAACAAAATTCTTGTTTACGATGAGAATCAACCCCTTTTTTGGGGTCTGTCCTGTGGCAAAATTTGTCAGTTTTTCTGTATATTTATGTGTGTATACATATCTCTCTTGCTCTCTCCTGTTTCTGTGTATGAGGTGCAGGATTAATATTTGTGTTCAATATGATAGATGAACTACCAGAATGTGACGTTCGAGATGCAGCAGCATCATCATAAATGACCATTGGACTGCACACAACGAAATTATTACTATCCAATGGCCTTCTAAGAAGAACTTCAAATGTTTAGCTGGATTTGTGTGCCATATCAGATTCTAAAGGGTCCGCCATCTAACGTTTTTTTTTCAACTAGGGCTTATTTCGTGAATGGTAACACTTAGCTCATGTCTGATTTGACAGATAATTAGTTTTATTCTTCCGCTGAACGAATATGGTTGTGTATACGCTTGAACAACGCTGAGAAATATTCCGACATTACTTTGCCGATTTTGCCAAAATAATCATCTTTTCAGATGAAGCTCATTTTGATCTTGGCGGGTATGTAAACAAGCAAAATTGTCACATTTAGGGCACAGAAAACCCGCACGCATACATTGAAAAGCCGATACACCCAAAACGAGTCACTGTTTGGTGCGGATTTTGGTCCAGAGGCATAATTGGGCCATTTTTCTTCAACTGAGCAAGGAGTGGCCGTTACAGTCAATGGCGATCGTTATCGAGCCATGTTGAACGAATTTTTGTTCACAAAAATTGAAGAAGAGGATATTGGCAACATTTGGTTTCAACAGGACGGCGCTTCGTTCCACACAGCCGAAGCTACACTCGATGATGATGATGCATTTTCAAAAAAAAAAAGTTATTTGGCGGACCCTTTATTTCTATTTACGAGTGACTTAAGTTGAGTTGAACAATGTCGGATGATAATTATTTGGTGTATCATTTCCATCATTTGAGCCGATGATGGTATGTATAGAGTTTCCAATTTCATTCTAAGTGCATATATCTATGTATATCTGAGTTGGATGTAGAAACTATGCATTCCCAAACTAAAATATCTTCCTGATGTACTTAACAATTAAGTCAAACTAATTTAACGTCCTTTATTTTGACGCACGCTAATTTTGGTAAAATCGAAAAATGTTGCCAATAGAAATTTAAAAAATCACAAAAGAAGTATTCGAGTTAGAAATTTTTAGTTTGCGCTTCAAATAAAAGCTAAAGCACTAACTTCCTCTAGTAGCTAAAAATTAAAATGTAGCTTAGCCTTAGACATTGATGATGTATAATTATTACTTTATTTACTTATGTCCTAGGTACTAGGTCCCCAGTACTCTATAGGCGTCATCGTGTACGGTTGCTGGAGATGTATCTCAGCTCACACCACCTTCTGGCTCGTCGTACTGATTCCTCTTCTACCGTTCTTTACCAAGTACTTCTAGGTCGGCCCGCTCATTTTCCACTCTGCGGAAGACGATTAGCGATTACAGTGGTTTTGGCTTTGTAAGTGCTGCACTCATAAAGAAGCACGGAATTAACACTGGAGCGGAAGAAATTAGCTTGGTATTAAGTGTTGTTTCTTCATTTTTCCGAAAGCAGCCTTTGCTTTCCCGATTGGGCTTATAATGTCCAGTTTGGATCCGCCACCGGTGGACACAATTCTGCCAAGATATTGAAATTATTTTACCATCTCTACTGGCTGTCCAGAGATATCTATACTTGGATAGGTGAGGAAATTCCAAGGCTGATCCTTTTTGTTTTTGCCGCCTCATTCTAAGTTTTCTATGTTTTCCTTGCTGGTTCGCTATTTTTATGTCAAGTAAGCAAAGCAACACCTCAAAACGGGGTTAAGACTTTTTATATTGAATAGTTTACTGCTTTAATTTCTCGTTGATTAATCCTTAATTATTTGTGATATTTCCAATTTCTTCGTGCTATGTATTCTATGTTTTTGTTTTTGCGCAGGGTCAAAAGTCCACAGGCCAAAAGTCCATAATGGACTTTTGTCCCACTTCTGTGGGTCAAAAGTCCATAAATCAATTGTGAACTTTTGACCCACTCCGATGGACCAAAAGTCCATACAAAAATCTTGTGGACTTCTGGACTATTAATTGTGGATTTCTGACCCACTTCAGTGGATCACTTTATAGATAATTTTCTTTAACAAGGCTGCTTTGGGTGGCCCGCTTCGCGGGTTTAAGCATTTTAACTCCCTTTTCGTGTCCTCTGTCCCGCTCACGCGACTCCGTCGCTCCGCTTAGGGTATGCTCAGTCGCCAGGCAGGTGCCTATGTTGTCAGTTGGTGTGGTTTAAGTTTACGAGTAGGGAAAAGTATACAAATTAATTCTTAACAAAATAAATAAATAATTCTTAATTGTTCTGCTTTTTTTAATATTATAATATGAAATTATTGTGGACTTATGACCCGCTTTCTTTCTAAAATTAGGGAATATTGACCCTTATTTTTGTGGACTTTTGACCCACTTGAGTGGGTCAAATCTCCACAATGCAATTGTGGACTTCTGACACTGGACTTTTGATACTGCGCTGTTTTGCTATTTGAATGTCAGTTTGGCAAAGAACCACCTCAAAACAAGGTTAAGACTTAACTGAATTGTTAATTGCTTAATAATTTTTGCGTTGATTAGTCCTAAATTAGTTGTGATATTTTCAATTTTGTCGTGCTATAATTTCTTGGCAACACAAATTATTACTCAAAAAACTATTCAATATAAGAAATTTTAACCCCGTTTTGAGGTGTTGCTTTGCTTACTTGACATACAAACAGAAATTCGAAATTGTCACAACTAATTAAAGACAAACAATGCAATTAACCGTTTTTCGATTTGCAAATGTTGTTTTTCTAACTTGAGATCGAATAAGTAAACCATAGCACGACAAAATTGAAATGTCACAACTAATTAACGACAAATTAGTAAGCTATAAATCATTCACTGTAAAGAGTATTTACTAATTTTCTGAGAGGGTGCTTTGCTAATTTGATATCAAGTTAGCAAAACAACAAAAGGAAAATAGAAAACTTTGAACGACAAATTCAAAATTGTCGCAACTAATTAACGGAAAATTATCCAATTAAACATTTTTCCATTCGTGAATTTTCTTTTGCTATAACTTGATACTCATATTAAAATTCTTACTGTAAATTACTATAAATTTCTTATTTTAATGGCTAAATAAGTTAGAGCTCAAAATGAAGTAGGTAGTAGTTTGATAAATATAAATTTATAAAAAAAAAAACGTTTAAGCAGTTTTCTTAAAATTATTTGCACATTTTTAAAACTGAAACCGGGTGCTCCAACTTTTTGTTTTTAATAAAATACTATTTAACACAAAATTAAAAACACATTCATTAACATTTTAAGATATTGAATTTTCAAAAACAAAAAAATCAATATTTTTTTTGAACATACAAAAATAATTGTTTCGAAAATTATGCAAAAATGTTAAGATTATACAGAAGTTTTTTATCATAAATTTTGGTTGAAATTGGTCTAGTCGTTAGCGAGGAATTTGAAAGAAAAAAAAATTGTTCTATTCCAGGTTAACCGTTAATAACCGTTATTGGTAAATTTGTCTATCAAAATATTGACTGAATAGTAATTTTTAGTTTTTTATCAAAATCGTTAGAGCCGCTTTTGAGAACAAGTACTTTTTTCATAATAATTTTATGGCAGGTACCGTTATTTTTTAAGCTATGCAATTTTTCTTCCAGGGAATCACTTAAGAACCTTAAGTGCAAAGTTTGAAGAAAATCGCTTCAGTGGTCTAATAGGCTGCAGGTCGAGGTACAGACAGACAGAATTGCGGGACTCAGTTTTTTCGCGTTCTCTATCATCGTAATGTTAGGAAAAAATTTTATCTCGAGTTCGATTTTGTTTACAAATCCAAAACTTGCCCTAAAGTATCTATATCGCAAATAGGTCCTCGAAATATAGAGCAACAAGATAAAATAATATAAAAAAATGAATTTTATTGAATTTAAAGTGAAGAAAAACAAAAAGGTAAAATATAATTATCATTAATTCAGCAATACAAAAATCATAATATAAAAAACCACAATTAGCAGAAAAATCCCAAAGACTTAAATTACGTTCTTAGAGTTTTTTTTAGCTAGATCTGGTTTACAGTAATATTGTAACTATCGTACAGACCAGACGTAAGTTATTTAAAGTCAAAATTATTTAAGGTGTTTTTGAGGAAACTTGATAAAACCGAAATAGTCGTATCGCAGCTACCCATTCTAGACGAGTTAAAATAAAAAAATTGATTTTTTTTTTCTAGGGAATCACTTAAAAAATACTTGACACTAAATTTTAAGCAAATCAGTTAAAGCCGTTTAGGCTCTAGCTCGATGCATTTCATGATGCACAGTCGTCTAAGCCAACGGACGTCTTGTCGACAATCACTTTGGATTTTTCAATCATCGTAATGTTAGTTTTGATTAAAATTTCAATTTCTTTTTACACAAAACCACATAACTGCCCTAACAAAGCAAGTAAATATAAACATTTGTAAACATAATTCAGATAGAAAAATTATTTGATTCCGCCAAAAAGACTTCGTCAGAATAAGAGATGTCTGGGAATCGATCCCCATGGCCCATGCCTCTGAATTGACAATCCATGTCCGTCCATAATGCAAAAATCATCCTAAGCACCGTTATCGCCATCACCTTTGCCATTACGTCAATGTTAAAAAAGATCACTGTTGCCGTTACTGTCATCGTCACCGTCACCGTCACGTCACCATACCACTTCCAAATGCCAACGCCAATAAAGCACCTATAGTGCTAAAATAATTGAATAGTTTTTAGATTAAAATCTTGGAAATCAATTTCATGAGCTACACAGAAAAACTTTTTCGAATTTGTATATTAGTTAGGTAGGTAGCTATACATTTTTTTTTTCACAAACGACAATAAATATATTTACATATCTACTAAAATATACACAGAAACCTAAATTAGGTATTTAATACCAAAAATTATCCAAACGTTAAATTTATTCTGAATTAATTTAAGCTGAATAAATATTTTGTTAAAATATTCTATAATCAATAAGCTTATATTTAAATTTCATGAAGTAGCGTGGGTACAATGTATAATTCTGCACAATATAAATTACATAACTTTTGCTACTCATAAATTCCAAATAAATTCTTTCAATTAAATTATTCGCGTTAAATGAAACGGAATTCTTCATTCAATCAACCAATTTCACAAATGAATCAGACCACTGGGCATCACACAATATAAATTCAATATAACCCTGGATATTCCTATCGTCGTCATCGTGATTTGAATTTCAAAATATGTAGCAGCTTGCTTTACCTAATTAAAAAGATTACTGTGTTGGTATATTCTCCATTGCATATCATAGCCCAGTCAAAATAGATATAAAAATCTCAAATCCTGAACAAAATTCCGTTAACGCTTAAACCTGGTGGGGGCCTTCCAGTAACTCTAACGCAGCATTGACTAAAAGTCCCCGACGATCCGACAGGAGCATAACTTTTTAAGCATGGTAAAGTGTCGAAAAAATCAGTTTTTAGGAAATGACTTTTTAATGGCAAATTCTATCAAAAAGAAGTTCGAATACAGTTTGTAGTTCATTAAATTCTCTATAAAAAAATTTTACTTTTCTTTCCTACGACCAATAATTAAGAAGATATAGCTATATAAACATAAAAATTTAAATATAAAATGACGAAAATATTTTTTTTTTTTTTTTAATATAACTGTTGAACCGTCAATGCTTTCGAAAAAAAAGTCTAGGAACACTTTGTTGACAGCAAAATGTTTTATAAAAAAGATAAACACACTTTTTTTCCTACGACCTATAATTTAGAATATATAGCTGTTAAAAAAAAATGACGAAAATATTATTTTACAACTGTTAAACCGTCAATGCTATCACAAAAAACTCTAGGAACACTTTGTAAACCTCATAATTTTCTATAAAAAAGATTAACAAACTTTTTTTTCCTACGACCTATAATTAACAAAATAGAGCTTCTAAGAAAACAAAAAATTGACGAAATTATTGTTCCTTTGAGTATAATCGCTAAACCGTCACTGATATCGAAAAGTAGTCAGTTACTGTTTGTAGACCACAAAATTTTCTTTAAAAAATATACAACTTTTTTTTTCTACACGCAAGAATTAAGAAAATATAGCTATTTGAAAATGAACACAAAATACCAACAATATTTGTTTTATGGGTATTCCTATTAAACCGTGATGATGGCTTTGTCTGGCTTTTTTTCCTCACCATTGTTGACAAAAAGGAAGTAAGCTTTTTTCAACGTTGGATCTCTAAAGTACCACCGACAACAGTTGCATATGTTGATTCAGCATCGGTGCTGAGGTCTTGCCTTGAAAGTTGCTGAATATAGGTAAACGACAAAGTGCTGTGATAAATTTTAAAAGAAAACCCTTTTACCAATCTGAAAATTCACTTTTTCTCTGAATAATATTTTTTTTTTTAATTATGCAGTGATCAGCAGTGCAAAATCTATAATATACCACAGTGTGCCAGTGCGTTATTTAGGTATATTTTGCACATCTTCGCAACTATGTTATGTATGGCTTTGCAACAATACAAGGTTAATCGAAATCGGTTGAATACTTTTTCAGAAAATATTACCATAAAATTATGTGGTCTACAAAGTGTTCTTAGACTCTTTTATGATAGCATTGACGGCTTAACAGTTATACTCAAAAAAACTATATTTTCGTCTTTTTTTTTTAACAGCTATATTTTCTAAATTACAGGTCGTAGGAAAACAAGTGTTTAAATCTTTTTATAAAACATTTTGCTGTCTACAAAGTGTTCATAGAATTTTTTTTCGAAAGCATTGACAGTTTAACAGTTAGATTTAAAAAAAAAACAATATTTTCGTCATTTTATGTTATTTTTAAATAGCTATATCTTCTCAATTGTTGGTAGTAGGGAAAAGGAAATGGGCATTTTTTTGTAAAAAATGATCTACAAACTGTACTCGAACTACTTTTCGATAGCATTTGCCATTAAAAAGTTATTTCCTAAAAACTGATTTTTTCGAAACTTTACCATGCTTCAAAAGTTATGCTCCTGTCGGATCGTCAGGGAATTTTAGTCAATGCTGCGTTATAGTCACTGGAAGGCCCCTACCAAGTTTAAGCGTTATCGGAATTTTGTTCAGGGAAATGTCTATTTTGACTGTGCTAATCAGTGTGGTCCTCTATTCATTTGAAAGGCAATGGATTTTCAGAAAATATTAACAACGCCAAAGCAATATTTGATAAATGTACCTACCTATAGCTTTAGTGGTAAATATAAATATGCATACATATTTAATGTAGATATATCATTTTTAAAACACTAAATAATATTTTATCAAGGCTGTTGTCACAATTTATAAAAGAACGAGGATCTAGGACAAACAAAAAGAGGCAATTTATGTTTTTGATTTAAAAAATCACGTATAAATTACCTACTCGTATATTTCATTTAAATTTACATACCAACTACAATCAGCCAAAAAATCAAATAAGTATAAATAAATTGGCAATTTTAAATGAATTCAATGGATAATTTAAACGAAACACAATATCTTTGTACATAATCTAATAGGAGCTAATTTGAAAAAAATATAAATAGTAAATCCATAAATTTTTTGAGTAACGAGCAATTCAAATAACTGACAAAACTTTTAGAGGTGAAAAACAATAAGTTACATCTGTTGGAGGTTTTTGTTTAGAATTATTGGTTATCCTACATGGTGGACATGAAACTATAAAAAGGATTTTGAAAATGCTTTATAAAATAGTTTTTATTACATATGCATACCTAGTACAGTTTGAGTCAAAAAAGATGCGACAGAAAGCTATAGCGTGTAGGTTGCTCTGAGAAAAGTAAAACTATTTGATGTATAAGTGGGGGGTTGTCTATGTCTATGTTCTCTTCTAGGCAATAAGTAAATTTGGAAAATATGGACTTAAGCCTAGTATACAGTTATTTGGAACAAAAAAAAGCGAACATTTTTTACTTAACATCTGGGGCCTATTTCATCAACGTACAAAATGGTAAATACAAGTGATTTTTCACAAAATTTGTGAAAAACTCGATAAATGTTATTTCACAACTTTTTTGTGTTTACAAAATTGTACTTGTGATCTACAAGTGAAATTTTGTGAAAAATTCATGTTCTGTTTCACCAAAAGTTGTTATTTACAAGTGACAAATTTGTGAGCTTTCAAGTTTTTTTTGTAGGTTTGCGTTTCACCAAAGAAAAAAATGCACAAATTTCCGTTTAGTTGTGACAATTTTCAACATGGCTCAAGACCTATGTTACTTTTGTTACAAATTTGTTTTTGGTCATATAAAGCGGGTTTATAATCGCCTTACGTCCGGCGCGGCAGTAGAATATAGTAGTATTGATATGAGTGATGATGTTTTTATTTTAACGAGCGTTTTTGTGAAGTTCAGTCAAGGACGAAGAAATAATATCTCTGGATGACATATTAGTCACAAAACTGAAAAAACGTTGCATTGTCCCCAAGGCAGCAACTATGCATTGCCTTGCACTGGATTGACAATAGGGGGAAGTATCAAAAAATTGCCGACATTCATGGTATCTCCAAGGACACAGTGTGCGGAAAGAGTTCATGCGTTCTCAGGTTATTGCGTTGCAGTACAATAAAACCCACGGCAGTAAGGACCGCGGGCTTAATTTTGGCGTATATTATTGCACGGTACCTGCAAGCCCAAATACAATTTTAAATGTATATTTTAGTAGGAATAAAATATCTTTTTTTTCGCGAACCAAGGAAGCAAAACAAAACATTTTTTAGCTTTGTCTATCTTGGACTGGACTCTAACGAACTCTACAATTTAATAAGAATACCTTACAATTTTATGAGAATGACTTACAATTTCCAAAAGAAAAAAACATGTTAAAACAGTAGTTTGGAAAATTGTTGTTTTCAAAAGCTCTTTGTAATTCTTTTCACATATTTGTGAAACAGTTATTTGTACTAGATGAAACCGAATGCCCTCCTACAAATTTGTGTTTGTAAATAACAAATCACAAAATTGTGCTTGTAATTTGTATTTGGTGAAATAGGCAATTTGTAATAGGTGAAACGAAAAATGTCTTCTTTTTTTTCACAAAACAATGTCACTGACCCTGTAGAAAAATGTTCGTGGTGAGCAGTGGTGAGTAGAATTTTGTTTTGTCAGGGTTGGTTCACAGCTCGATAAAAATAAATTAAACGTCAAACTTTTTTTCGCCAAAATCTTTCCCATAAGAAATGCATGTTGTTTTTTTTTTTTGTTGAAGTACTGTATACTAGGCTTTAAGCAGATAAAAAATATGATATATAATATTTTTGATAAATATGAATTTATGAAAAAAAAATTTCAAAGATCGCTAGAGCGGTTTTCTTAAAAAATAATTTTGTATCTGGTTTGTCAACTTTAAGTAGTTATTAAAATATAATAAAAAAAATTGAAAAAAAAAAATATACTGACCCGATTTCAAGATATGTATTCATTTTCAAAGTATACTTTTTGAATGTTTTTACATTCGAAATTGGTACAACTCAAGCTACATTCTAGTAACAAGGGCATGTTAGTGCGATATTCAGTTGTGCATATTTTTTGGAAGCTTAATTAACATATTTATAATTTAAGAAACCAAGTTTTAACAAAACACTTATAAAAATTCTACGTTTCATGTCAAAAAGTTATTGCAAGAGAATACATTATGTTCAAAACTAAAAGAAAGGGTAACTTTAGAGCGCTGTGTGTCGCATATTTCTTGACATAAGGTTCACAAATTTTGGGAAAACATAGAAGAGTTATATAAATCTATAAAAAAAAAAGTAATTGAAATAATTTACATTTACAAATTTCATTGTTGATATTCTTTTCCGCCTCAGCGCCTCTGTGCGACGACGTAAGGTCGTAAGATAAGATATAATGATATCGAGAAAATGACCAACATAAAAACTCAGGGGTGGAATCGGCTAAGGTGATAGTTGATTATCAATTATGGTGATCGTCGTTTTTACTATTGCTGTCTCTATTTTTGCCTTTATATGTTATAGAGACAGCTATCTTCAAAACGAGGATCACCACAATTGATAATCAACTATCACCTTAGCCGATTCCACCCCCGCTTTATGTGCTGCTTTCCATTTTCAACTTTGTGATAATACGATAACGATGCTCTCTGAGATATGCATATTTTCATCCAATGCAATCAATGCAAGCCTCTCCAACATTTACTGATATTGATAAATCGTTTCTCATGTGCATATATGGAGATACAAACGAAAGATACATCTTTTATATGTTGTTGTTCTGTAGGTACTGGGAAAATCAAAACAATCTATGTATTTAAGGTACACTCGGGCGTATGCGCACTTTTTTTTTAAGGAATTTTGAAATAATTTTTTTAATTTTTCTACGCGATTTCTAAAAGTTATCGAATAATTTGTATTTCTTGTACAATTTAATATTCGTGGTACTGACAAATCAGTTTAGCATCTAAGAACAATGAGTATGGAGGAAACTCAAATCAGATGTGCATTTTGCTAAATTCAATTTTTAAACCTTTCACCGGGCAATATAATAAAACATCACAAAATTTCACAATTTATGTGACCCACACAGTACGGTTTTTAAAGAAAGTTTTATTTTTTAAAATTATTATTATAGGTATGCCAACCACTTCTATAGTAGAACCATTTTAATTAGTTTTTAATTTTGTCAAAAACGGTTGAGCTGTTTTTTTCCTTCAATTTTGTTTTACGGAGAATCTTTTAAAATTGATTAATAGAACTTATGAAAAAGTTATGAATGCTTTAGTGTTCAACAACCACTTAAGTAGGCTTCCACCATTGCATTTTTGGCTGGTATTATTGCAATTTCATGGCTGCCACACCAATCATCAGATTCTTTTCTATGAACCTTTCTTATGTAATAAGCCCAGAAAGTTCTGCCCTGATATTTTGGGTGCTAGCTTTTTTATAACGGTAAAAAGTCAAAAAAGTTGTTTTTTTTATAAAAAATCAATATATCTCCATTTCTAACGTCTTTTCGTCCAAAACACTTAAGTTCAATATGAAAGAAAATAGAATTTGCATAAAAAAGGACACCCATCTTTATTTATAGACATAACTGTTTCCGAGTTATTAAGCGTTAAAAATGTAATATTTTCTTTTGTAGTACATATAGGTCAAATTTCAAATTCAAATTATGAAACACCATATTAAGAAAACATTTTTTTTTTTTTTTAAACAACGGTTTTAAAGATATAATTTAAATTTCGATACCAAATTTTTTGAGCTTTGGACCCCCTAAAAAAGTCAAAATATATTTCGGAAACCAACTCTTATATAGGAAAAAAATGAAAACCAACCCAATTAAATTGTAAAATCAATTTTTTGACTGTACTTCATGTGAGTTGTATCATTTTCGTTTGATTTTTTTTTAATTCTGAGAAGCGCACACTTCGATAAAAAAAAATGTAAAAGTTAAACATGTTTGTAAATTGTAAATACATACCGTGTAACTGGGTAAAAATATTCCTATCAGATTTCTTTCTAAAAATGTATAATGTAGTAAATTAAAAATAATTGTAATAAAAAGTTATAAGCTAAATAATATATATTAAAAAACCTTAAAACACACCAACAAATAATGTTGAAAGGTTTCAATCAGAGATCAAAAATAATTGTCGACCTTTATTTTCAATTGGTTTTACTCAGAGAGTTTCTACATTATTTAAGAAAAATTTTGGTTTCGGGTTGAGATTTATTTAAAAAAAAATATAAATTTAGGTTATCGGTTGAGATTTACTTTTTATTTTCAAAAATATCTCTCAATGGTTGAGATTTTTACGAAAAAATTAATGCAAAAGGTCAACCTTTTCCGCTGAAAATAAATCAAAAATGGTTAATGCAGACAAATTTGGAATTTGCCGAGAACATGTTTAATTTTCAAAAATAAATACATATGAGCTTTTTTTCTTATTTTAGGTTTTAAGATTACTAATAATCGCTTAAAATAAAATGCAAAGACGAAAATGCCTTTCCGTCTGTGACTTAAGTTACTGGGACGCCAAGCACAACCAATGCAATTTCGAAAAAGCCCAATAACCTGCATTTCCGCATGCGGGTGGTAATGGCACAGTGAATATAATGTTTGACTGCTAAACTCGACGTGTGGGTTCGAGCTCCAGTCTAGGTAATAATCTTTTCTGTATTCCCCAGTTTCAACTGGATACCACCCGTGGAATTTCATGAGATAATTGAGGCTGTGAGTGCAAAAGTGGCGTAACCCACTGTTTGTAATTGGGTTTACACCAATTATTAAAAGGCACATGCTTTTTAAATATTTATGTTATATTTTTTTTTGAAAAGATTAAATATTCAAGAATCTAAAACTATGTTTAAAATAATTTATACCTCTAAGACAAAAATATGAGAGACAAAATAAGCCAATTTTTCAAAAGAGGGTTACGCCTCTTTTGCACCCATAGCCTCAATTAACATCTAATTCTCAATCCACTGTGCCAACAAAAATCTTTCCTTTCCTTCTGTTTCTTCTAACTATTGCCATGCATTGCATTTAAAAGACCTTAGGTCTTACAGGCATATAGTTAAAATTATTTAAAAAAAAAGGTTAAAAGTACAAGTCTCCTATAATTATAATAAGGCTATGAAAAGAGCAGAGAAAGATTGATACTCCTAATATTGTTCCAGTGATAACTTATAAATTAACAATTCTTCTATTTAAAACCAAAAAAAAAATTTAAATACAACTCTAAAAAAAAGAAAAAAAACCTCAGTATACAAAAAAATGTCTGTAGACAATGTTATATGTCAATGCTAAAGTTTTATAAATCTCCAACAAAAAAGAGGTAGGTCCTATTAAAAAGCTTATATCTTGAGTGCTATTGGTCGGATTGCCAAGATTAAGAACTTTGGACTTAAGACAGAACATCATAACATATAATTTTAAAATTTATTGAAGCGGTAATACTTCTAAGAAACAAATTGGAAAATCGCTACTTTGAAAGTACCACCCCCGCCAAAGGCTGAAAAAAAATCTGCCATTCTTTTGTTATCGATACCACGATATGTGCACCGTCAAACCCTCATATTCATATTTTGGTTATCCATCCACTCCCAAAGTTTCTTTGTTCTTCTAGAAAGTCGCGGAACCCTGAAAACTCTTCTGCGGAAACCCAGGGTTCGGCGGAACACAATTTGGTAACCGAGGCTTTAGAGCACCAGTTGTAGAAAAAAAAAATATTAAGCTCAGTTTAAAGATAATTACGTTCTCTTCAAAAAAAAGCATGACACTTCTTTTAATACGAGTCAGAAGTCGCAAGATATTGTGACTTCGATAGTGATGTCAACTGCCAAATTTTTATTTGGTGGGAGATTGTATGCAATATTTGATACTGGTCAGATTGACCAGAGCCCAATTGGAAAACAGAACTCACCTACAATTTAAAAACAAAAGTTTTATGAAATTAAAAAAAAAATTGTTTGAAAAATCGTATTTTGAAAAGACTTGGTTTTGAAACTTTATGATAAAGTAATTTTTAAACATATGTATGAGTGTTTTTTTTTTTTTAATAATACAAATTCTATATACTACTGAAATACATCAGCCAAGTAGAAGACTTAGCATTATTTAATTGGGCTTGTTGAATTATTGATTCAATATAGCTTTTAACGGCCTTTAGTCCATACAAATTGGCGTTTCGTCCCAGCGTTCTCACTTGGTCAAGACGCAATTTTTATTAAGTTCAGTCCAGCTTACATCAATTTTACAGCTAAAATCTATTATGAACTGAACTGACTTAAAAGCTATATTGAATCAGTAATTTTTAAACTTTTTTGAATTCTTCATAAATCAGGTTCCTATAGAACTGACGAAAATAACTGTTTATGTAGCATACCATTCAAACGTTGAAAAGCCGTTCAGAAAGATCTTATTTTTCTCGAAAACGCCTTCAAGATTTGTACCTACCTACATACATATCGCTCATTGGCAAAACGTCATTTCTAGAACTGAAAAATTAGAGGCTATAGAGCATCATTTGTCGTTATAGGTATACACTGTCATTTTTAAATATTTGTCTGTGGAAATACTGTATTTTTTTCATTTACGCAGGGACCTAGGGACCTTGGAAGTGAAAACAGTCCAATAAATATTTTAAAAGTTTCATATTTTACTATAAAACTTTAATTAATACCTAGCTCTAGCCAGAAAAAAGTTTAAGTTGCGATTTCGGAAGTTTGACGTTTTTTGAGTTATGAAGTTGTTCTTTTTAATGAGCGATATGTATATACATATAATTATTTCGAATATATGTACAAATATTCCAATGCATGTTGTTTTCGAGTGATTTGACCATCATTCTCATTGGGGAAATGAATCTTGTCAATCTCAGTTTTAGTTCGATTCCAATGAACCTATACCTACGCGCTATCATTCACTCACTCACTCAGTATTGATCAATAAATTCTCGGTACCGTATTAACCAACGCATTCAGATTCAAGTCACTAATTAGCTATCGCTTCTTGAGAATTGGCCTGATGCCGTGCTTTCTGCATGCCAAACATTTTCTGTTTGTTCTGCCAGCCATTCATTGCCACCCATCTTATTATCAAATAAACGAGCATCTAATTGGCACCAAAAGCATCTTGATTGAAGCACCACTCCCATTCCATCAAATGAAGAGGACTGCTATATTCTGCTTATGGTATTTGAATCGGGAACACCTTGCCTACTAATCCCTCCACGAATATAATATACATATACCTACATAAATACATACCCGTGTTATGCGTATTCATCGCTCGTTTGTAGGACATACATTAATTCCATTCACGTTCACTTTTCAGGATCTCCCACCAAACGCCCTCAAACATAATAAGTGAATATAATATCGTAGGTAGGTTAGGTACATAATATCCCTTTTCTTCTTCAGCATACAAAGGTAGCTTCTATACATATGCATGATACGTGTAGGTATGGGTAAGGTATACGTATCTTGTTCCAACATTTCTGACAAACTTTGGTTGTGTAACTCTTTGTTGGAGAAAATAAAGAAAAAATTGATTTGACACATCATATGCAAGCAGAGTCTCATCTGTTTTAGCCTCCCATGTAGGAACCTCGGAGACTTTGGACTTACATAATTATTAGGTATAAATACCTACTCTCACATTGGTAGGTATACATGGACTAAATTAATTGTTGCTCGGCTACTCGTAATTCATATGCCAGAGCACACATGTCGACGTCGAGCCTTCCAATTAATTACCAACTCAAACTCCACCGAGTAGGTTAGGATTGTTGATCACGCAGCACCTTTTTGGGCCGTTCATTTGTAATAATTGACAAGGGATACACATACCAACATAGGTAAGACAAAAAATAACTTATACAAGCCGAGCCTATTTATTAGATTCCGCAAGGAGTCTCAACGTGAGTCAAGAACGTTCATAAGTAGCTCGTTTGCGGGATGAAAGATGAAATACCTGGTTTGTAAATCATTAGAGAAACGTGTTACATTTTTTTTTTCGTTAAGTTCAGGGCTGTTCTAGGAGGAGGATTGAAATAAAAAAAAAACTGATCGAAAATTTGAGTAGGGAAGTGATTTTTTCATTCTATTTTAAAGAAGAAATTAAATTATAATGCATCTCTTCCATAAATTAAAATCGTTAAGGACAAGACGAACTCTCTATTATCGTAATGACATATATTTAATCAAAATCTCGACTTCGTTATTTCAAGAATGGGAAACTTGCCATATAGTACCAATGAATTGCATCATGTCAAAAATATTCTTAAGAGCAAAATCAGCAAAGAAAGATATGAAAATGGATATAATATCGCCAAAAAATTTTGTTCGATCCGTTTTATTAAAGTCATGAGCATCTACTTTGTTTCATTCCGATATGTCTTGCATAAGCCTTTGCTCAAAAAAAAAAGTTATGAGCATATTTATTAAAACAAATTTAAATCAGTGATTTTTTTATGTAAGTTTTTGTTAAATTACACTGCTTTAATTGTTTTATAAAATTTTGTAAATCACCAATTTTGATAGTAAATCTAATTTCCTACAAAAAGTGTCTTAAGTTAAATTCTCAAATTCGGCTTAGTTTTCGGGTTATACCAGCAATATTGAATTAAATGACCATTGTGACCATTCTATCAAAAATGCATGGGTGAATTTTAGCAAAATTTTGTGTTTTAAATAAGCTTAAGTTCCACACAAACATATTCAATATTAACTAACCGTGAACCAGTGTTGTGCGGCGCAGGGTCAAAAGTCCACAGGCCAATAGTCCATAATAGACTTTTGTCCCACTTCTGTCCATAAATCAATAGTGAACTTTTGACCCACTCCAATCTCCGATGCGCCAAAAGTCCATTCAAAAATCTTGTGGACTTCTGGCCCATTGATTGTGGATTTCTGACCCACTTCAGTGGATCACTTCATAGATAGTTTTCTTTAACAAGACTGCTTTGTTTTGGGTGGCCCGCTTCGCGGGTTTATGGATTTTTATTCCCTTTCCCTTTCCCCTGTCCCGCTCACGCGACTCCGCCGCTCCGCTTAGGGTATGCTCAGTCGCCAGGCAGGCGCCTATGTTGTCAGTTGGTGTGCTCGCGGCATTATTTTCCCCCGCGGCATTCATTTTGCCCAGTGGCATTATTTTTGCCCCGAGGCATTTATTTTGCCCCGCCGCGGCATCAATTTTGCTCCGCGGGATTATTTTTGCCCCGCGGCATTATTTTTGCCTCGCGGCATTATTTTTGCCCTCGTGGCATTATTTTTGCCCCGCCGCAATATTTTCGCCTCGCGGCATCGTCATTATTTTTGCCCCGCGGCATTATTTTTTCCCCGCGGAATTATTTTTGACATGGACATGGAAATGGGCGAAAAAAAGGACACAAGAAGTAAAGAAACTTATATGCTACGCTTTTTATTTAACTTTTCCTTTAATATGTTGAAAACCATCTTAAATTAAATAAAAGATGAGGCGAGTACACCACGAGTTATGAGGTTATTGTGACCTGTGAGGAGTGAGGCATTAGTGAGGTTGCCATAAAATGGCTATTAGCCGCTCTCTTCCACGACCCATACAAATTTGCCCATTCTCCCTTACATTGATTTGCCGTTACTGACCTACATATAAAATATTTTTAAATGCATTTTTAAATTTTACAAAGGAAATTAACTTACATATTGCAGTTTTTGTGACACACATCGGCTCCAATCAGAAAACAATGCAAAATTAATTGCAAAATTTTTATTTATAACAGCGAAACTTATATTTCAAATGTTCTCAAACTGTGATTAAAATAAACGATTGTCGGGACGATAGTGATTGATTGATATGTGAAGCAAATATATGTCGATCACACTAACGATTATCGTTTTGTCGATAATCGTTTTAAAATTACGGAATGACCCCCCTGTTTTTACAGCAAATTGCCCATCACTGCCATGTAGGAATAACTTGTTAACCCCCCAAACAACTGATTTTTGCATTCGCAAACAAAATGTCTCTTTTTGAGAATAAAGATAGTGATGTAATGATAACTCTTCAAAAACAATAATTACTCACTTTACAAATATAAATAAACAAATAATTAAACTTTGTAAGAACTTGATAAGAACTTATTATACAAGTTTTTATTTGTTTTTATAGCAACTGCAGGTGAAATCTGGCATTCGGTAAATTTTACTACACTAATTTTTGAACTACTCATAATTCTGAAAATGTCATCCAATATGTTAAAGACATTTTCTAGAAACCACGAACGAATAAAAGTTGGTGCGACCATGGACGGATTTTGGTAAAACTACTTCATAAATTTGTTGCTTATTCATAGAAACATATTATGAAAATTTCATTCCAATTTTTGGTGCCGTTTTCGGGCTGGGAAACTTAAAATTAAAAAAAGTTGGCGTGGCAGTCGGAAAATTATACTTAAACATCTTTATACATTTTGGACTTATACTCATTATCAAAAATTCTTAAAATTTTATCAAATAAAAAAGTGGGCTTGGCATTGCCGGCAAAACAAAGTCTGAACATTTCATCAAAATCTTTGGAAATGTTTCCGAAAAACTAAGAAAAAATAAAAGTGGGCGTAAAAATAAATCTTCAAAATTTCAACCAAAGCAATAGAAACCTTTAGTTAAGCGCATTATCATACTTTGCGTATACTGTAATGGCAGGAACACTCGGGCGTATGCGTTATTAAATTTGTATTTATTTTTGTTATGCCATTTTAAAAGCTATCGAACGTTTTAAGTTTCTTTTCAACTTGATAGCTATCTACGCACACAATCTTCTGTTATTTCATTCATTCAATTTATAAAAAAAACTTACTTACTTGAATTAAAAAAAAAGAATTTAATCAGCTACATCCCTGGTGTAAAATTTATTTCTACCTATAAATCTAGGCAAGTACAGCCTACACACGAAAAATGTCATCATAACTATAAACCCACTAAAAGAAACAAAATCTTCAAGGAAAGGTGAATGTAATTTTTAGTCCTCCCCCGCTTCGAATATCTTAGTATATCTCTACCTAACTACCTTACCTTCATAAAAAAAAAAAAAACTGTGAGTGTCTTTATGCTGCATCATAGCCCTTCTACACTAGTGACACGGCAACAGGATGTGGTTTTGTTGGCACTCGCACTGCTCAGACAGAGGCACCTCTAACCGCTTTTGCCGCAAGGAGCAATAAATTATTTTGTGTGTCGTCATTAATTTTTTCCCTCATTTACTCCTTCAAATAGGTAGAAAGGCATGGGGATGGCAAATGGAATCCTTTTTAACCCAGAGCTTTGTCCCCACTCCAATATGATGTGACAGAGTGGCATAAAGAAGAGTTCCAAGGATATGGTAAAGAGGAGCGAGTTGAATATTCTGCAGCAATGATGAAGACGACAAGAACAATAACAACAACAAGAACAACACAACGTATAACGGTTTGGATGCGGTTTGCATTTCCTTATATTGTTTTTTTTTTTGTGCTTAAAAAAAAAATAAGGAAAGACTCGCGCAGCATCATCGTAGAGTGGGTGCCTTTGCCTGGTGGCCGTGCTCCAGCTCGGAGATACACCACTACCGCCATCATTCTGTTCTGCTTTCTGTTTCTGCATGATGCGAAGACAAGTTGCTTCTAATAATGCTTGGGTATTAAAATGACAAATTGCATTTAGACGGATAATTTCTTTACTTCCGTCGTCATCGTCATCCCCTTCCGCGCTGTCGTCCTTTTTGGGTTCCCTAACATTATGTCTTTTTTTTGCATTTTGTAATTTTATTTCAGCTTTGTCGTTGGCTCTTTGGCTCCCTCCAGCAGGATACTGGGACAAACAATTTACGTTTTGGTGGTGTCGCAGTACTGCTTCTCTTTAACCATGGTTTGGAAGCATGTGGCAGTAGCACTACAGTCAACCCAAAAGGATAAGACACACCTGCCTTACATTTCTTTTGTAGCCCGACCGAACCGAACTGAACCGAACATGCAGGAAGGTGAAGAAGTTGAGTTTTTTACGGAAGCGGAAGCGTATGTTGTTGATTTTCCGCGCAATAGCGCTGATGGCTTATTGATGGTTGTTTTCCCTTTTTTTTATTATTGTATGTACCCATTGTAACTTGAGCTATGTATAATGGAGTGGGAGTCCTTGGGATCTCGAGGGGTTTTTAGGGTATGAGTTATCAGTGCTGGGGTTTCGGGTGGCTTTTGCAGTTCGGCCTTCAAAGGCAGACAATTGTAAGCTAATGAAAATAGTGGCAAAGTATGTTGCAAGCAGCGCTGATGTTGATGATGATGATGACGGTGGGTATAAAGGCGCAACTGGAGCTCAGCGAGCATAGTAGGTATAATTGGCGGGGTAGTAAGTATGCGAGGCGAGGGTGATGTTGAAGCGATTGTTTGGCTTTTATAGCCACTTGTACCAAAAGAGTGACAATTTATTTAACGGCATTAGTGTCGGCTTCGGCTTCGTCTGGAATGGCAGTGTGGGGTTTAAATGAGATGGATGGATCGGATGTTAATGGAAATTTTTATGGGACTAGCAACCTTTTTTGTTTAGAATTTATGAGCTCTGTAAAATTTCAAGTGTATTGAACCCAAACAAAACAACTCAAGAAATAAAAGAAAGATATAAAACCTTTGATTTAGGTATAGCAGAAAATAAATTGAACTAAATTGTAATAAAGATAATGCAAAAATAAATGGAAAGGAAATATAAATATGAGTTTGATACCTAACCTATATCCTACTCCTATCAAGAAATTGCTTTATTTGACAAAAAAAAAAAAATCATTATAACCATTGAAATATAATTAATTATTTGTCAGTAGGTTTTTTTTTTAACTTAAGTTTTATCAAAAATTTAAGTTGTTAAGAATGAAATTAGCTAATCACCCAATTTTGGTACAGTGAAACCTCCTATTGCGGACAGCTCTCTTAAGCGGACGAATAGATTAAACGGACGAATTCGCACGACCGTGGATCTAGGATTAAAATTCCATATACAGGGTGTCCAGTAAATAATGGATAACCTTGCAACCGGTTATAGCTGGCCTTAAGACATTTCAGAAAACAAATATAAAAAAAATATTTTCCTTGTATGATTTTTTTCAAAAAAAAAAAAATAAAAAAGTACGACATGCCTCAAATACTTGAACATAACCACCACGGTTGAATGATTATTATTGTTTTTTTATTTTTATAATATTCTTGAATAATTGTACTAATAGATGTTATACCAAATTTAACACTTGCTGTTGCAGTTTTTTTATAATATTTTTTTAAATTAATGTTGTGATACAAAAATCAGTTTTTTTTTAATTTTCACAAAAGTTTGACTATCTCTAAAATAAAAAAAGTGTATGAAAGCATAAGCGGCCAACTATTTTAAAAAGTTATCTGTTTAATATATTTTCTAAAATGGTACACAACATGCGTGTATCTTTCAAAATAAGCCATCAAATTTGATATTAATCTACTAAAGGAGCTTTTCTCAAATGTAAAAAAGAAACAGTGAATAGCAAATTTTAATTAGTTTCTTAAAAGTAAATAATAGGTGGAATGGTAAAAAGTATGACGCTTGGTGCAAGTCGACCCTAGTTTGAGTCTGTGCGTACCAGGGCCCCTTCACTTGTGTTCATGAGGGGTATACCTGTAAGAAAAATTGCACTAATTCAGTGGATGACGGCTCGGATCAGTGGATGACCCGTATTTCGCCAATTCGTCTGCCTTTTCATTCCCATATGTATATCACAGTGTCCTGGGACCCAACCCAACGTAGGGTAGCTGTGTTTGTTGCGCTAAGTAATCTTAACTCCTTACGACAACATTCCACCAGTTTTGACGTTATGACAACTGAGTAAATGGCTTTGATGGTCGCCTGGCTGTCTATGAAAATGTCAATGTTCTTGTTCACTAGTTCACATGTAGCAAGATGCTACCCTACCCCTTCGCCCGTCTTAGAACCGTCCGTAAAGACCGATACATGATTTGTATTTATGACCCGGTTTTCCGTCCAGAAATCCCTTGTAGGGATATCTAATAAGGCCACCGGATTGAAATCAATGTGTGTGTAGTTTGTTTGAATGTCTATATCAGTAAAGTTCATAATCGTTCTCTGGACCGAAAAGGCCCTTTTCCAGTAATTGCACTGTCTAAGTCGCAAAGCACTATTGTCCTCCGTGTCCTTTGTGAAAATATCGATTGGAACGAGTGAAAGAAAACTTTCTAGGGCTGCGGTCGGTGTTTAGTTCTCATGGCACTGGTTGTGCCAATACACGCTAGTCTTTGAATTTTAGTTATGATTTTGAGATTAGTTGCCTTGTCTAAGGCTGGCCACCAAACCAGACATGAGTATTTCAAGATAGGCCTTATTATGGCTGTATATACTATACATCCAATGAATGGTTTTGAGACTGGAACCCCATCTTTTTCCAAACATTCATATTACTACTACAAGTATAGAATGCTATTGACGCTTTCTTCTCTCTTTCTTTAATGTTTTCTTTCCAGTTTAGTTCACGATCAATCATTACGATCATCATCACTGTACGCCTAAGGGATGTTTTAGTGTATTTAGGGGCAGGTATTGCCCCTAAATACACTGTAAAATATACAGTGTTTCACATTATCAGTAGTCCCAACTGAAACTTGTGATAGCAGAGATTGTATGTCCTATCAGAATTTGGTAACTTGTTTATACCGAAACATAACTGTTTTTTACTCAAGGACATTTTTTGAAATTAAAAAAAAACTTTATTTATTACACCACAGTTCTTTGGTACTCTCGTCCATAATTGATTTTTGTTTTTTTTTTTTTACAATTTTTGCAAAATTACTGTTAAAGTTGTTCTAATTTAATTGATTAAAACTTTTATAGACTACAAATTTTTATGGGCGTGCAAATCGTGAAAATAATATAATTGTTTTTAAATATCAATAAATTGCGATATTGGCAATAACTTGCATAACGACGATTTTTTTAACGATTTTTTTATTGAACAAAAATGCTTGTATTTACAATTTGCTTAACGTAAGTTATCTTAAAGTAAACATTGGTATTTCTTAATAATATGTTGGCACAGAAGGGGCCTAACTTTTTTATTTTAAGCTTAATTTACATTTAGTTGTCATTGGGTTTTAAAAATATATTTTTAAGATATATTGGCAGCTACTTCTCTCGGGTTGTCCGGTCCGGTTATCATGTTGGTGGATGGTTGGGGGGGATGTGGTTTTAGCCACGGTAGTGAGCTGACCCTGGGTCAGCGTAGAAGGGGATGTTCCCTTCGTCGATCGCTGATATCAGTTCCTCATCCAGAAGTTCCATTGCTGTGAGGTACCGCTGGTCAGGATGTATCTGTTGGTTTATCACTCTTTCTATCAGAGGGTTCGGGTGGTTGGTTGTATTCTGCAGGCATCTTCGGCTGGATTGAATGAGGTATCTGTCCAGTTGAATTATTTTGACTTCTTCATAGAGTTGAATATTGCTCACGTGTTTCCTACGTATCCTGTCGTAATGCAATCCTGTACATAGCCGCAAGATCTTCCTCTCGAATACTGCCAGTCTGTTGATATGGGATTTTGTTCCCGTATACCAGATGGGGAAACAGTAGGTGATGATCGGCCTAATAAGCTGTTTGTAGATGAGTAGCTTTGTTTCTAACTAAGTCCGTTCTGCTTTCGCATGAGCGGATGAATGCGGTGGAAGGCGAAGTTTGCTTTTTTAAGGAGAGTTTCTGCGTGAGGATTGAACCGCAGCAGTTCGTTAAACTGTATTCCCAAGTATTTTACATTTTTGCTGGCTGCAAACTGTGTTCCGTCAGGAAGGCTGATCATCGTGTTCCTGTATTTAGTGGCTGAGCGTCCTCTTGCATTCCCGGAGCTGCTAGGTCGTCTGAAACGTATCAGTTCAGATTTGGCTGAGTTTATTTTGAAGCCCCAGCGCTGGTAGAACTCGTAGAGTCGTCCAATGTGGGCTCCAACTCTTCTTGCAGCAAGTATTGGAGAGATGGACTTGGCGTATGTCAGGGAGTCATCGGCAAACAGGAGAGTCTGTGCGTTTCCCGGCTGTGGCTGGTCTGCTCTGAAGATCTTGAAGAGGAATGGATCCTTGAGCAACTTCAGCTCTTATAGTCCTTGTTGTAGATTGGCAGCTTCCTATTTGACATAAAATGACCTCGAATGAAGAAAGTTATAAATTATTTTAATAAGATTGGCTGGAAAATGAAAAAGGTTGAGCTTATGAATAAGTCCTTGTATCCAGACAGTGTCGAATGCTTTTTCGATATCTAGAAAGCATCCGGCAGTTACCTGGTGGCAGTTGAGAGAAAACGCAATATCATGTTGCAGTTTCAGTAGAGGATGAAGGGTGGAGTGCTTCTGCCGGAATCCGAACTGCATATCGGGGACTATGCCGTTATTGTTAGAGAAAGTTTTGAGTCGTCCGAGAATCAGTTCTTCCAGTATCTTGCTCAAGTTGCAGAGGAGAGAGATTGACCTATATCCAGAGACGTCAATGTTGTTGCCCTTTTTCGGGATAGCGACAATTTTTGCCAGTTTCCATTTGCTGGGGAAATAGCAGTTGTTGCTGCAGTTGTTGAGGAGGATCGCCAGTAAGATAATAACCGACTGTGGAAGCCTTTTAAGGACGAAATTTGAGATGTTGTTTGGTCCTGAAGACTTCTTCGGTGGATTCCTGAGGATGATGTTACTGACTTCCTCCGGAGTAGTGAGCTCAGTGCGTAACTTGCATACAGAAATTTCCTATTTATTGTTTATCTATCAAAAGGAAATCAAAATAATTGTTGACATTCGCTTTTTCTAACAACCATTGACACGATCTTCGTCTTCACTTTCACTCATTGTTTATTTTTCCTTTTTTCTTGTATATTGAATTAAAAACAATCGCATAAAAAAGTAAAAGCACCGTACCAAACTGTATACACTTAAAAACTAATACACAAAAAGGCAAATTAAATGATAACTTAAAACAAAATAAAAGCTCTGACTGAAGTGCATAGATATCCTTCGTACGCGTAAACTTCATCAATTACACAACCCATAATAAATACCTCCTAAGACACAACCTTCTTATATTTTCTTTTTCCAAATTGCTTCATAGTTGCGTGAAAATAAACAGAACAAGTAAACTCGTACGAAATCTCACTGTGCATGTGCATTTATTCAGTTATATTCGTCAAATGACTTCATCCAAAATTATCAAACTTCAAACCTGTAGGTAGGATGTAGGTACCCACTGCCACTTCCCAGTAAGTAACAGTAGCCATGCCCATCTTCATTCGTCACCCATACGACATCAATACGCATAATATTTATTCTGATAAATTTGGAGTGAACTCGTTTTCTGTGCACTTAGTGTTCAATCTCTGTTTTTGTTGTGTGTTTCTCTTGTTTGTATCTATTCCCTTTCCGTAAAGCGTCTTTCCAGTTTGTACATTTTGGATGAATTAATTTAAAAAATTAAGGCTTAACAACATAGGCCTACTTTTGTACAAAAGTGAAAAATAAATATCTATTCTGAGACACCTGCTTGCAAATAAACAATGGAAAATTGTGCATGGCGATTTAATTTATGTGTCAAAACAATTTCCGTATGTTTTTTTTGCAAGAATGTTTCGTTAGCGAGCATTTTAATTTCTCACTTTTGTACTTTTGTACAAAAGAAGGTCTATGTAGTTAAGGCTTTAAACAGAATGGGGCATAGTCATAGTCGCAAATAGACCCGGGTTTAACTTAACTACAGTTCAAGACAATTTTGGCTCAATGAATACGGACCGATTTTAATTAAAAATTTTTGGATTTATATTTTTATAAGATAGTTAAATTGGTATACTTTACAAATTGCTTCAAATATTTTGAAATGATAAACTTTAAAAAATAGAATCAACGTCCGAAAATTCTTCTAAAGCTATGTTTAACTTAGACCCTGGTCTAAAATGACTTTGAATACGCCCCAATAAGTGCACAGTGAGGTTTCGTACGAGTTTACTTGTTCTGCTTATTTTCACGCAACGATGAAGGAATTTTGAAAGAAAAAATATTGGAGGTGAGTATTGCGGTTGTGAAATTGGGCATATTTGTGTTTTTTATTACATAACCTTCGATGAGGATACAAAAAAATGAAGGATGTAAATGTTGGTAGGTTGTATAATATTGTGCATGGTTTTTGAGTAAAATTAAATAAAGTTCGGTGAGGGATTTTTTGTCGTATGATCAGGGTGTACACCTTGCACACCCTGATGACGAGACGCCACTGCTAAATTGTTATCTACGAGAGCAAGTTCGTGCCATTTATTTAATTCGTACTTTAGTTCCATAGATATCATAACTTAGGTGGGGAATTTTATTTAATTTCATTCTGCACACTTTGATTCCCTCTCCTTACATTTCTGTTTTCTCCCTAGTGATAAGTCAATAAAAAAAAATATGCACCACTGGATCGCAAGCACTTTCTATCGTAGCTAACAACTAGAATGTAGGAAGACTTTGACTGTGTAGATATAGCATTGAATAATATTATAATTGTTTACATTGGAAACGGAAAAATAATAAAAATGTTAAAACAGCAATTTTGAATTCTTTTGATTAAATACAGAAACTATGGAAAAGAGAGTTAAAATTAAAAATGATTTGATCTTATTTTTTCGGAAAAAATAACAATAATATAAATTTTAAGTGTAAGGTAAAGTCGGCTAATATGGCACCACGGGGGATACGGTACCCTTGCAATATATCCCACTTAAGGACTTTTTTTAAAACAATGACTTCAAAATATCTTTAAGTTTCACACAAGCTTCTAACGGGTGCAGTTGAAATCCAAGAAGCTTGTTAAATGTTAAAATTACAACCGAAAATACAAAACAAATTGTGAGTTTTTTGTAAGATTATTTTTTTGTATTTTCGTAAATTTAGTGTAGAAACGAAAGTATTCGGTGTGAGGTCTTCGTTTTAACGGACAAACAAAGAGTGAATCGTGTCTGTTTGTTTCTTTTTACCGCTATAACTGCACATACGTAAATGTTCTTTTCGTTTCGAATAACAGTGGTAATGTCTAAAGGGTGATATGGCATCCCCCAAATTCAGTACATTTACACTGGTGCCATATCACCCCTTCCTGATTCTAATACATTTTTGGTTTTAGTTTTAGAGCAGTTTTTTTTGTAATTTTCGAGTGCATTAAGTACACAATTTGTCAAGTCCCATTGCATTTTACGCATATAAACAACAACTGTGGGAAAAATCACTGAAAAAGTAAACCACCCGCCAGTAGGTGCCATAATACCCGCCATTTGTTTCCACTTGTCAGTTTTGTAATGTATTTTGTTATTGAAAAAAAAAATATGTTTTACATTGTGAAATCCCCTAGTAAACCATTTTCTTTGGTTCATTAATTAGCTACAGATTATAAATAAATCCATGTTTGAAATGAATATCATTTTTACTTTTAAAGTTATAAGAAAAACAAAAAAGAATGCCATATCTCCCGCCTTTACCCTAGTACCGAATTGCAAAATAATGATAAAATCAATCAATCCAATTTCGAGATATGAAGGAAAATATCTAAATAAGTACAAAAAAAACACAACTTTAATTCCATTATTTTAATTTTTGGCTAAAGACGTGATATGCAGTATATTACTGGTCTAGATTTAACATGTACAAAGTTTAATCAAAATCGTTAAAGCTGTTTTCGAGAAGTCTTGATAAAACCGAAATCGTTGTATGGCAGCTACCAGTTTTAGATGAGATAAAACTTGAATTTCTCCTGTAGGGAATCACATAAAAATGCTTCACACCAAATTTGAAGCAAATCCGTTGAACCGTTTAGGGTTAGGGTCTAGCTCGTACAGTCTAGCACGAGGTATATCGTCCAGTTAGGTACATCAAGACGCACAGACGACGGCGATGGACGTCTTGATGAAAATCACTGTCTTGGACTTCTCCATCATCGTTATGTTAGTTATGATTTAAACATCGAAGTTTTTTTGACACGAAATCAAAACTTGCTCTCTATAGAGCAAGAGTAATTACGGCTGAAAATATCATTTTACAAAAAAAAAAAATAAGTCGTTGATACCCTGGCCAATTAAAACCGAGACTAAAACTCCAAGTTAAATAATTCTTTTTTCAAAGAGGAAAAAAGTGTAAAGAAAATTTTTTCTTGACAAAACTTGGTAAACGCGTCATAAAGTAAATACCTACTATTGGTACTTTTCTTTTTCGAAGAAAATCAAAGCATCCAAAACCGCACTTTATTGAACCTCAAAACTTTACTTCATTTTGTTTGAAATCACGATCTACCAAGCATGATGGAGTACGAGTATGTAAACGCTTCTCTATTCACTTGTATTTTAAGCTAAAGTATTCTACTCAAACACCATCATTCCTTTTGAAAATGTGTATAGGTACGTAATTTTCAATTAAATTTCTAAGAGCGGTCACATCATGATAGAGAAGAGGATTTCCACTATTATCTTCCACCACCCATCACATCCACATCACATAATACACATCAAATGAATCCTCGGAAAAGTTCTTCTTCTCTTTACAATTTGATTTTATTTAATTGATTTTAATGAAACCGCATTCAGGCAAAAAGGAAGAAATCTAAATTCAAATCAAAAACCACGATTTTGAGTTTGAGTCATTTAACGTCAATTAAACAATAGAAATAAGGATCTTTATCTATACGTATAATCTATGCACATATGTATGTAGGTGGTATGCTTATGTATGTATGATGTTTTGTATATGTACATATACATGAGATATACGATTAGATACAGATACTCTTATTCGTTTAAATACATTCAAAAAGTCCCCATTTAATTTAAATCGAGTATCTGTAGATAGTACAATTTAGCCTGAAAACGAGTTAAATTTAAAAATTAAAGTTTATTGTATGTACGACATTATGCACAGGCGGATTTATGCGTGACGAATTTTCAAGGTGCGTTTCACATCAAGGGTATACCTTCTTTAAAAAAAATAAGTACATTTATAGATCCTGAATTTAAATAGGAGTTGGGTACGATTTACCCCATTTAAAAATGCATACGCCTCTGAAAATACTTATCACTTCGTTGGAATTGGAATCTGCTCAATCTTCAAAATGTATAAAAGGATATTTCTTCGAAGTGATGTACTTTCACGCACACAATTTTTAAACGTTTTAAATGGCAGAAGCTACTTCAATCTGTTTAAGTTTTTAAAAGCGTCACTGCAATATCGCTATCTTATTTAAAACGAATTTTAATATTTATTTTTTTTTTTGTGTTAAAGTCACTAAGCTTAATTGTTTATCGTCAAATTTAAAACCTGACAGGCAACAACTGATGTGTAAGGTACGAATGATCGACAAAAAAGAACTCGAATGGTTAAAATGCCGACTTTTATCGGCTTTTTTGGAATTAAAAATGACGACTAAAAAAATGTCGACATTATGAAATCTCGACTTGACAAAAGGTCGACTGCATTGAAAAAAGTCGAGCAAAATATCGCTTTGTCGATATTTTTACTCAGCAAAATTGCAAAATGACGACTTTTAAAATATTGACTTCTTAAATATCGACCGTTATATGATCGACTTTCATAATCTCGACAAAAAAATGTTCAGTGTTCAGCCTAAAATAATAGCATAACGGGTGATTGAAGACGATGGGTAACCAGCCAGTGTGAGATTTTAACTGTCGACATTTTGATAATCGACATTTTCATCAGATTATGGCTTAGGGAATGATGTTTAAAAGCGAGCGCGCGCTTGTAGACTTCATTACACAAACCATAATCTGATCAAAATGTTGGCTATTAAAATGTCGATTACAGCCGATATTTTAGAAGTCGACATTTTGAAAATCACGCATATTAAAAAATCGAAAGTCGATCCTATCGATATGGGTAGCAAAGTTGTTGCTAAACTTTTCCACAAATTTGGCAAAGACGAATTTTTGCACACGATTAACATTTTTTTTTTTTAATTATTATTATTTTGGGCTCATTTCAACTCTGCTGAAATGTTCAAGTAGTTTTTGTTATTGTAATATATATAGTAATTTAGAACAAGAAGATGAAGAAATTTAAATATTAAAATATTGAAATTACTTCTGTTTTAAGTGGAGTGAATGAATAAAATTCAATTAAAAAGTACAAGTGACCTCAACTCCAGAAATAATTGTGTTTCGCCCAAGGTATAACAGTGGGCTCTTCAGTCAGTCTGTTTTACCCTACTAAGACACAAATTTTGGTCGATGTTTACCGACTCTTATAAAAATCACAGCAAAAAGATACTGCGAATTTTATTATTCTAGGGGAATTTGTTTAAATTCGTGCAACCAGAAAATAAATACCTGTGGTCAGGTTTTTTATAATAATAAGATGAAGAAATTTTTATATTAAAATATTGAAATTACTTCTGTTTTAAGTGGAGTGAATGAATAAAATTCAATTAAAAAGTACAAGTGACCTCAACTTCAGAAATAATTGTGTTTCGTCCAAGGTATAACAGTGGACTCTTCAGTCAGTCTGTTATACCCTACTAAGACACAAAAAGACACAAGACACTTGTACTTTTTAATTGAATTTTATTCATTCACTCCACTTAAAACAGAAGTAATTTCAATATTTTAATATTTAAATTTCTTCATCTTTATATAGTATAGTATAGTAATATAGTATAGTAATTTAGTATTAATGTATACTATTATTAATAAAACTTGCCAAATGTCACACGCACCTTTATATAATCTTATATCATATCCTTAATCAAAGTTTTAAGAACCCGAACTCTCTTAATTCAACTTTGACCGGTTTTTTCGTCTAATAATATTTCCTTTTAATCCGGCACTGTCAAAATGGTTGCAGTGTTAATCTATATACAATATCTATATGGCAGATGAAACTTTTGCGGTAAAAGTCTATATCTTTTTAACTGGACATACTCACTCAAATAGAAAATGGAAAATTAAGTTTATTTGAACTGTGGACATTGGAAGGAAAGTTAGAATATGACTTTAAATAAATTACTATTTCAATTATTGAAGTAGCCAAGAAGTGGTGTTAAATACGTGTACAGTTGTACATAATATACATATATCTTCATTTTATCTTGAGAGATATTTACATATGTATTCACTTAGACTTTCATATGTTATTGAATTAGAGATCCATATGTTTTGAATTTATTCAATACTTTCTCTTATTTTATTGGCACTATTTACGAGTATACTGAAAAAGAAGTTCTTAGAGTTTTAGGTATACAAACTTATACATACTACAAGCAATCAAGCAATCAACCGGAGTCCTCCTATTAGAAAAATTTCCAATATTTTGCAAAAAATTTGCACGATTAAAAGTTTTACTTGTGAATTTATAGTCATTATTTGATATAAATCAAACAAAAGCGCCACATTGCTTATTTTTCACGCAAAAATAAAATTTTTTTCGCGCTGTTGCAATTCGAAATACAGGGTTACCTCCTCAGGCGCGGATCCAGGATTTCGGTCAGGGGGGGAGGGTCAATTGTAATTTTCCTACCTTTAAAAAAAATCGTCTATCGAATACTTACGCCTTTTTAATGATTATCTGTATGTCTTTCTTAAAAATATTAAATATAAACTCAAACATACATGGTATACTTACTTACTTTACTTTTGATGGCGCTCACAGCCCAGGATGGGCTTCGGCCTCAACTAACAAGCCCCTCCAGCCAGCTCTGTCCCTAGCTAGCCGCTTCCAGTTGCGGACACCGAATGCTTTGATGTCGTCATTCACTTGATTGCGCCACCTGTTACGGGTTCTTCCTCTGCTGCGTACCCCATCGGGGTTGGATTCGAAGACTCGTCGGGCAGGTGCGTTGCTGTCCATACGCTCCACGTGCCCCAGCCATCTAAGCCGCTGTATTTTCAGCTTTTTGACCAGGTCAACGTCGCTGTATAGCCCGTATAGCTCGTCGTTGAATCTTCTCCTCCATACTCCTTCGATACACACCGGACCGAAAATCACACGAAGAATCTTCCTCTCAAAGCACCCTAGCAGATTTTTATCCGAATCTTTCAGTGTCCATGCTTCTGACCCATAAAGCAGGACCGGGATGATTAGGGTTTTGTATAAAGTCTCCTTGGTTCTCTGAGAGAGGGCCTTACTACTTAAATGCCTTCTTAGACCGAAGAAACAGCGGTTGGCGAGAGTAATTCTTCGCTTGATCTCTGCACTGATGTCATTCTGCGATGTAATAGTGGAGCCCAGGTAGACAAAGTCCTTGACAACTTCGAAGTTATATCTGTCCATCGTGATATTTTGCCCGAGTCGACGATGTTGAGATTCCTCTCTCGATGACAGCATATACTTCGTCTTGTCCTCATTAACCGCCAATCCCATTCTAGCCGCCTCCGATTCAATGCTCGCAAATGCCCCTGCCACAGCTCGCTTCGTTCTGCCGACAATGTCTATGTCATCCGCATATGCAAGCAATTGAACGGACTTTTGATAGATTGTACCGCTGGTGTTGACATGTGCGTTGCGTACAATGGCTTCAAGAACGATGTTGAATAGGTTGCATGATAACGCGTCGCCTTGCCTCAATCCTTTCTCAACATCAAAGGAATCGGTGGTGTTCTTGCCAATTTTGACGGAGCAGCGAGATTTCTCCATCGTCATCCTGCACAAGCGGACGAGTTTGGCAGGGATGCCGAGACTCGACATGGCTCTGTATAATTCGTCCCTTTTCACGCTATCATACGCGACTTTAAAATCGATAAAAAGGTGGTGTGTATCGATCTGGAATTCCCGGGATTTTTCTAAAATCTGTCGGAGTGTAAACATTTGATCGACGGTTGACTTGCCTGGCCAAAAACCGCACTGATAAGGGCCGATCGGATCGTTGACAAAAGGTTTTAAGCGGTCACACAGGATGGCCGACAAGATTTTATAAGCGACGTTTAGGAGACTAATTCCTCTGTAGTTGGTACATTTCAGAACATCTCCCTTTTTATGGATGGGGCACACTATACCGAGGTTCCATTCATCGGACATCCTTTCCTCCGACCAAATTTTGCAGATGAGCTGGTGTATGCTCCTAGCCAATTCATCTCCCGCTGATTTAAATAGTTCGGCTTGTAAGCCACCCGCACCTGCAGCCTTGTACGACTTAAGTTTGGATATCGCCAGCCGAACTTCGGTTAGGTCGGGTGGACGGAACTCTTGGCCATCATCGTCCAAGTTGAATGGAGCGTTCTGCCTATTAGCGGCATCTTGGCTGTCTTCGCCATTAAGCAGTCTAGAGAAGTGTTCTTTCCAGATCCTCAGCACTGACAGTGTGTCTACTACCATATTCCCACTCTCATCTCGGCAGGCTTCCGTTCTAGCCTTGAATCCTTGGGTGGATCGCTTCACCCTCTGATAAAATTTTCGAACATCTCCCCTACCGCTACAACCCTCAATAGACTCTACCGCCCGCTTCTCGTGCTCTCTCTTTTTCCTCCTGAGAAGTCGGCGTTCCTCTTTTCGTTTCAGCCCGTAGAGCTCCCGGGCCACTCTCTCAGCAGCTCTTGTTCGAGTCTGCAGCATTGCCTGGTAGGCCTCGTCCTTAGCTGCATGCGCTAGCCGGCACTCCTCATCGAACCAGGGGTTTCGTTGTATTCGCCTAGTGAAACCCAGCACATCAGAGGCGGCACTTCTAATGGCTTGTTGACAGTGTTCCCACTGGTCCTCTGCACTTGATGCTGGTAGCGGACCTCCTGAGAGATTAAGAGTTACGTGGTCTGCAAAAGTTCTGGCAGTCTCTTGCGATTTAAGCTTCTCGACATCGAATCTTTTCACAGCATCTGCTCTGCGTTGTCGCGTCATGGATATCCGCATACGTAGTCTAGCTACCACCAGGTAGTGATCCGAGTCAATGTTGGCCCCTCGGAACGTTCGGACGTCCAAGATACTGGAAGCATGTCTCGCGTCTATCGCAACGTGGTCGATTTGGTTGACGGTTACTTGATCACGCGACCGCCAAGTCCCCTTGTGTATATTGAGGTGTGGGAAGTAGGTGCTTGAGATGATGACATTTCGCCCCGCCGCAAAGTCTGCCAGCCTGTGTCCGTTGCCGGAAGTTTCGTCGTGTAGGCTGTGTCCTCCGACTATCGAACCAAAGATGCCCTCCTTTCCGAATCTTGCGTTGAAGTCACCAAGAATGATCTTCACGTCGTACTTCGGGCACATATCATACGTTGTCTCCAGGAGATCGTAGAATGCTTCTTTGGTTGAGTCTTCTCTCCTTTCATGGGGGGCGTGAACACAAATCAGCGAAATGTTCTTAAATTTGCCTTTGATGCGGATTGTGACCAGGCGCTCGCTTACACTTCGGAAGCCCAAGACTTCTTGCCTAAGTCTTCCCCTTATCACAAAACCACAACCCAAGAGCCGCTGACCCTGTTCCTTCAAGCACCCGCCGTAGTAGATGTCACACGTTTTCAGTCTCCGTACGCCCTCTCCATCCCATCGCACTTCCTGGATGGCTGTTACGTCAGCCTTTAGCCTGTCCAGGTTCTCCACTAATTGTTCGGCTGCACGTGTTCTGTATAAGGACAGGACGTTCCACGTGCAGATCCGAAATTCATTGTCCTTGTTTCGTTTGCTGGGGTCGTCAACTTTAAAATCATCCATATCCGAGGCTTGTTGTTGTTTCGGAACAACTTTTTTTTACGTGGTAGGGAAGTTTCCCCGACGCACAACCCCCGACCCGGAGGACCAGACCCTTCGTATAACTCCAAGGGTAGGGAGCCGGATAAACCGCTCCTTATAGGCCTGAGCTACAAATATGTCGTAGTAGCCCATATAAGGTGTTCACTAAGTAGTTCAACCTAACTGGAACTGTAGACGCCACCGTTGATTCCATCTAGAGAATTCGTCCGCTGCCGCCTCGATGAAAGGAGAAGTGCCTTAGTGGGAACACTCCTCCCCCCTCTCTCGTTGGCTGTCCCCAACAGCTTTCCACGGGGATTTAAACCCCGTCTCCAGCTGAGGTACTAGACACCCGATGTTCACCACGTGGAGGTGAGAGTAGGAGTTGGTAGACAGAGGTGGATTTTGAGAAAAACCTGTGGACGCTTGTGTCCTCTTGAATGCACATAACTACCCTTTTGAACATCATACATGGTATGCAGTTCTTAAATAATAAAATCTAATTGTTTGGTGGGACCGGTTTTGAAAACCTCGATATTACTTGTTTAACATCGACCGAGATTTGTCTGTGGATGTTTATAAGTGCCAGACCGCGGAGGAAGAAAAAGACCTCTCTGACGAAGAATTTCATGCCGGAAGCGTTGCAAGTATACGAAAAAAACTTTGAATTATTTCAAAAACATCCCTTTCGCATTCCTTAATCAAATCCAGAGCAGTAACAGGAAGATGATTGTTCAGCTCCTTTTCTTTTATCCATTTTTCGCCCCAGAGCACCAACTCATCTTTAAGCAAAAAAAAAGGCAGTTTCTATATTTAAGTCTAGGAGTTGTCCAAAGCGATCCAATAGAGGCTTAACGGTGTTATCAAACTCTTCAGTATTATATCTATCTAACTGTATTTTCCGGGAGGAAAATTGTAAGTTTAAACACATCTAAGGTTTCGGGTTCAAATCTTTCGCGCAAACCGGTTAGGACAAAGTCAAGTAGAGTTGCATATAAGGATATCCTGTAGTACTCTTCAGCTCAATTTGTGTCAAAATTGGGTCGGTATATTTGGCGTCCACCATGACGTAAGATTCGTGGAGTTTTCAACTCAACATTCAATTGATCACCTAAATTTTTTGCACGCTGCCAGATGTTTATGAAATAAGTATCTATGTTCTCTCGGCGACTAGAAAGAACTGAAATCGCGTTCTTTACCAGCATTGCGCTGCTGTTAAGGTCAAGAGCTGTTGTTCTTAGCAATTTGCTCAAGGAATGTGTTAAAGACAACACATCAATCAAACACAATACTAGTAGAATGAATTGTGTAGTACATAAAGTCATTACAAGGGAAGAAGTGTTGCTAGCTGTACTTGGGTCACGCCACTGCAAAATCGTTTCCAGTGTTTCAACAATTTTGGCGAAGTTTTAGGAAAATTGGAGTACAACTTCATGCCGGACTACCCACCTAGTCTCACAAAGAGATGTGAGTGCACACCCCAAGGTCCTTATGGAGACAGTTTTTTGTTTTGGATGCGCTTTGAAGAAGGCAATAATTACCTCTTTCATGATTGCCAAAGCGTCTCGAATAACAGGTACTTTGGAACTTCGAGAAATGGAGTTGATTAATATGTGACTGTAGCATGGAGTCTTCACAGCATTTCTCGCTTCTTTCTGAATCACCATGACAGCACCTCGAACTTCTGAAAGCATAACAGCGCATCCGTCTGTCCCTATTTCCACACACCATTCAAGAGGAAGTTTGAGCTTCTTCCTTAGCTGAGACAAGATAATTTGGCCAATGGTTTTGCCAGTTAGAGATAACTCCTAAGATGAAGCATTTCCATCCAACTTCTCTTCGGCAGTCAATGTTATTCTAGTTTCTCTCCAATTTTTCTCATCGGACTCGTATTCTTCAACAGCTCTGGAATACGCTAGTTCCTCAAATGCATCCACAAAAGTGACAAAATCCTCACGAATATTACCTTCGTGAACGTATCCTAAGATAACACTCAGCTGGGAAATGTGAGATACATCGGTTGTCTCATCAAAAAGCATTGAATAATATCGTGATGCCCAAACGTTACTCAAAATTGTATCTGAAATCTCTTTGCCACAGCATGAAATAAGCGTGTTTTGTGTTGTCTTGCTTATACACTCCAATTCACTCGTTTAAATACAGATTTGTTTCAATAAACTTTTAACGATTTCTCCATATCCTTTTATAATTATGACAAATCTAATTATAGAATTTATTAAGTGTAATATGGGGATTAAGATCCAGGAAGAATTTTGAATCCTTCTAAAAAACTGTTAGTCTTATGGCTGTTTGAACAATTTTAGTCAAAAATCGACCTTATTTTTTGTGTCATTGGTTTAAATAAACCTTGAAAATAAACCTAGTAGCTCATAAAATCTTTAAAAATGGTATGAACAAAATCAAATAATAAACAGCTAAAGACATTTTCTCATGAATTTAACAATTTTGCCAAAAGGAAGTGTTCTAACCGAAGAGAAAAATGCTCAAATTTGAGACTATCAGGCAATGGTCATAGCAGTCGCTGTGAAGGTCACAACATTGGAATGAGTATGCAGCTACCTTCGATATAGGGAAAACATTGAAAAAAACTACAATCCGCTAGCAAACATGGCTACAACACCTCAAGAAAGACAACGCATACTCCGAAAAGCCTCAAATTCAACATTATCAGTTAGCTAAATCAATGGTAAAACCATAGTTAAAGCCACCAAAAATGCTTTTTATCAGATTGTCCGGGAAGCCACACATTTTAATCATCTGAAAACTAAAAAAGACCCACCGAAATCAGGCTGGTACAGATCTCATTGGTGAAGTTCTTTGATAGATGAATAGATGGATAGGCAGAAATGGACTAATTCACTGGCCTGCAAGATCTGCCGATCTCACAGTACTGGAATTTTTTGTATGGGGACGAATGAAAGAAATCGTTAACTCATCTGAAATAACAACTTAAACGTATTTCTGAAGCATCACTAAAAGTAAGGCAAGAGTTATAGAGAATAAGCATTCAGAATGAAAACCAAAAACGGGCTATAGCATGCATTCAACTTCTGTATTCTGACTGTATTTATTTGTTGTTTACATATTTTCTGATCGAATCAAATAAAAATCTAAGATGCTATATGTGACATCCACATTTGCTTCAATTGTATACTAATTTGCCTGGACTATAAGTTTTTTTTTATTATTGTTTCGTACATCAGGTAAAAATAAGAAAACTGTATGTCTATAACCATTGAGTTTATACACATAGAGGAACCACCTCAATGTTAAGTTATCACCAATCTAGGTGGTGCCCTTATTTGTATCTAGAACAAGAACCAGTGATATTCAATACAAGAACCATTTGCTCCTTAAGGTAAACTATTTCTACCTTAAGGTAGACTATTTGTGGAAATAGTGGGGAATTCGTCCACCTTAAAGAGCAAATGGATCTTGTTATGATTATCACTGGTTTTTGTTCTAGAAACAAATAAAGGCGCCACCTATATTGGTGATAACTTAACACTAAGGTGGTTCCTCTATGTGTATAAGCTCAATGCTATTACGCATTTTTTGAAAAAATTTACCTAAGTCAAAATTTAGCTCTGGCAAGAAAAATTGAACACCATTTATAATTTAATATTTGGCAACCCTAAAAACATATCAGCTCAATTTAAACTTAGTTTTAGAGGCTAGTATTGTAACTATAAAAAAATAAGTCCCTTTCATAAGTGCTGACAGGTAAATTGACCTTAACATGGGTCAGAATAGGTACACCAAAATTAGCCTTTTTTAAATCGTCAAAAAGTGATGTCAAAGTTGAAAATCAGATTTTACTGTGAAACAATTTGTTTTCTTAGAATATGACCAAGAATCACATGCTAAAGTATGGCACACGAACTACCGGACAGGGACACCCTGTATAATTAACATCAATTTACTATAATATTCTTTTATTGGTGTAGTTCTGAAATTAAAACACTGCTTTAATTATTAAGGGTGTTTGTCATCATATTATACTTGCCAAAGTAAACAAATTCTTAAAGAAATAATTTATGCATTTATTAAGCAAATTGCATATTTTTTTTTTGTTTTGAAACGAAATGTTTGCACCTTCACTTCATTTTAATATTTCACTTCTCCTTAATGAAAATGCTTGTTTTCTTAGAACCGCATTCTCTTGTTTTAATTAAAAAAACCACTCAACAAATTGCATTAGGATTTACAAATTTTTTTTTTTTATTTGCTTGAAAGGGGTTTTGTTTTCCAAAACCTCTTGATAACCTGAAAATCCGCAGGCAAACAAGATTTCCAAAGTTCTTCTGGAAAAATTTAATTTTAAAAGATTTCCTCTAGTATGTCGGTATTTTTCCGCCAAATTGTACATATTTATACCATTTTTTTATGGTTACCTATGCAAATCTGTGTGGGCAAAACTTTTTCCTTCATCGCACTATAATAGCTTTATTCTAGTTTTCTATTTTTATTCACTTGAAAAATCTTTCACCCTTTCCTTGATGCTATAAGTGATTATAAAATTATAACAAAAAGTAATCACAACGAACTTTATTATATAGATATGTACACAGGAGAGCTAAGAATAGTAGAAACTCCACAAAATGCCCAACCCATCCCAACCTAGAATTTTATATCGAAATATCTCCAAAAGTTTTAAGTCCAGCAAAACTTCTGCAAACAAAAACAAAACTTTTCATTTTCAAATAAACGAAACACGATCTACCTAATTGAGATACAATTTTTCACTTCTAATTAAATTCCTTCCATTGGTTTCTCCATTTCGTTTAGCAATTTCATCGTTCTGGTCCTTCCTTTACCCGTAACCGCTCGCGCCACCGGCCGACACACCGACAAAAGCCTGTGCCATTGGCAAATAACCAGAAGAGAAATTTGAATCTTTATCCAAGGAACCCGTGGGGATGTATATTGTTAAGTGAATTCTTGGCTATATAAAAGAATTCAATTTATACATCCAACAACTCTCTTCCTCCCCCTCCCCAACTTTATAAGATTTGGCCAATTATTATGTCATGAAATAGTCTAGCAAGAACAACGACTATTCAGAGTGCCCTGAAAAATAGAAAGAATAGTGGTCGGTGGGTTGCTAGGTTTAAAACCCCGCATCCTGCCTCTTTTGCCACAGTTCTTTCACTCCCACCCCATCTCTTACCAATGTGATTTTGTAAGCCCGGACCGCATTTCAGATTAAAACCGAATATAATCTCTACCTCCCTAGGGCAGACTTCCTGTCGTCTTCGTGGGTCCTTTGCCATTAACACTTCATATTCCGTAATAAATTCCAAAGTAACAACTCATTTCCATCTTCGTTCCGGCCGGGCCGTTTCTGACAACCATGATGACGTTGATGTTGGAGAAAGGTCGGGTTCTTCCATGTCGGGCAACGACCGACGGATAGGTTTTGTTATATGCATAGCTTCTGTATCTTTAGCAAAACACAGAAGCACAATGCCGCACCGGTCGCGTCCAATAATCAGACTTAATAAATTTTCTCGGAAATGAGCTGTCTGGAGGGTTCCTGCAAAGAACACCTCCTTTAATTCCCAATACATCATGACTAAGTTGCTTTGGTAACTAAAGTGGCCTTCGGGCGATACTTATTTCCTAATTGAAGCTTCGATTCATACTGTTGTTGGATCCTCTAGGCTACAGTTGGGCATGTGGCATGCCCTTTGTCGGAACTCGGAAGGAAACAAATTCATCGACAGCGCCATCTGACAGAAAACAAAAGTCCCTACTATTGCGCATGTTGCAATATTTTCAAACTCACCACAGCAAAAATTGTGGTGATTATTATAGACAAGCTATTGTGCGGTATATTTGCAGATAAATCATGACACGGGTTTTGTGATTACTTTTGGGTTTTTGGATACAAACAACAACAGTAATATGGGTCACTAACTTATATTTGGTTAAAATACAAACACGCGCATAAATACTGACCCGACACTAATACACGCAGCAATTTTTTTTTTGTGCTTCGACCCGAACGTACAATGTGGCAAAGGATATAGGATTACAGATGGTCTCTTTGTGCCACACCGTTCACTATAGTAACTCGGATTATTGAATGCTGTTCCAGATACCCAGTTCTGAATGCGTGATTGATTTTTATTACAGGAATATACTGGGTCGCGGCACCACCGGAATACAATGGAGTCAATAATGAAACGAGCAATATAGCAACCATAACATGACACCTTCTATATACAGTATGGTGGGTTTTGGCGTCGTCGTGTCGCGTCGTTGGTCGTCGCTATATCATCATCATCGTCGGTCGTTGTCATCATTGAAGTCGAGACTTTGTAAATGGGGTTCAGGAATACTTCATTGCTATTTGCAGGAGCATAATTCCAATTTTAAATTATTGACTTCTGCATTGGAATAAATAAAAGCAATAGAGACTGGGGGAGTGTTGGGCTTGTTTCGAATATTCCAGAATGATGGACGATGTATTCCTTACCTTATCGTCATGGCATAGTAGAACTTGTTCAATGGAGCAAACTAAAGTTGTTATGTCGGGTTATGCCTTTGCTATCATATCATGTTATGTATAACAACTTAACATGAAAGCGGTTTAAAGTGAAAGGATGGTTACCAAAGCAACGTCTGACTATGAAATTAATTTGTAAAGAACTTTTCAAAAGGGATTTCTTGTGAAAGATGAGAGAAAACCGTGTGCAGTTTTTAGCGTCACGGTAACATTTTTCTTGCACAAAAAAAAAAAAAAAAAATGGAACACAAATGAAAATTGTATAACATTCCAATGTATGGAACACGAATATGAAGATGTGTGTGATGATGATGATAATAAAGAAGACAGTATAGACACACTCATAAAGGTAGGTATTGATATAATGCTGAATTAAAGATTCCGGATATGGGAACATAAATTAAAATAATGTATATAAAGGGTGATTTTTAAAGAGCTTGAGAACTTTTTTTAAAAAAAAAACGCATAAAATTTGCAAAATCTCATCGATTCTTTATTTGAAACGTTAGATTGGTTCATGACATTTACTTTTTGAAGATAATTTCATTTAAATGTTGACCGCGGCTGCGTCTTAGGTGGTCCATTCGGAAAGTCCAATTTTGGGTAACTTTTTCGAGCATTTCGGCCGGAATAGCCCGAATTTCTTCGGAAATGTTGTCTTCCAAAGCTGGAATAGTTGCTGGCTTATTTGTGTAGACTTTAGACTTGACGTAGCCCCACAAAAAATAGTCTAAAGGCGTCAAATCGCATGATCTTGGTGGCCAACTTACCGGTCCATTCCTTGAGATGAATTGTTCTCCGAAGTTTTCCCTCAAAATGGCCATAGAATCGCGAGCTGTGTGGCATGTAGCGCCATCTTGTTGAAACCACATGTCAACCAAGTTCAGTTCTTCCATTTTTGGCAACAAAAAGTTTGTTAGCATTGAACGATAGCGATCGCCATTCACCATAACGTTGCGTCCAACAGCATCTTTGAAAAAATACGGTCCAATGATTCCACCAGCGTACAAACCACACCAAACAGTGCATTTTTCGGGATGCATGGGCAGTTCTTGAACGGCTTCTGGTTGCTCTTCACTCCAAATGCGGCAATTTTGTTTATTTACGTAGCCATTCAACCAGAAATGAGCCTCATCGCTGAACAAAATTTGTCGATAAAAAAGCGGATTTTCTGCCAACTTTTCTAGGGCCCATTCACTGAAAATTCGACGTTGTGGCAGATCGTTCGGCTTCAGTTCTTGCACGAGCTGTATTTTATACGGTTTTACACCAAGATCTTTGCGTAAAATCTTCCATGTGGTCGAATAACACAAACCCAATTGCTGCGAACGGCGACGAATCGACATTTCACGGTCTTCAGCAACACTCTCAGAAACAGACGCAATATTCTCTTCTGTACGCACTGTACGCATTCGTGTGGTTGGTTTAATGTCCAATAAAGTAAACTGAGTGCGAAACTTGGTCACAATCGCATTAATTGTTTGCTCACTTGGTCGATTATGTAGACCATAAATCGGACGTAAAGCGCGAAACACATTTCGAACCGAACACTGATTTTGGTAATAAAATTCAATGATTTGCAAGCGTTGCTCGTTAGTAAGTCTATTCATGATGAAATGTCAAAGCATACTGAGCATCTTTCTCTTTGACACCATGTCTGAAATCCCGCGTGATCTGTCAAATACTAATGCATGAAAATCCTAACCTCAAAAAAATCACCCGTTACATATGTATGTAGGAGTAGGTAGCTAGAAAGTAAAGTAGAAATACCACACTTATGCATTATATTGATGGCTTTGAGATGATAGATTCAAATTCCTAGAAATATCCTTATGTATGCCCTTGAGAATTCCATTTTATACATATATTTAAAAACAAAGTCAGAAATAGGTTGGAAAGAAAAAAGGAAATTTTTTTTCTTTAATTTAGTTTGTTAGTAAATCAAATTTATTTGTTTTTGTGTGAATTGTTCGGTACCTACTAAGAGTTGACGAATATCAATATCACATAAAATTCTCAGCATAGCTACTTAAAAATATGGACATATATGCCCGCATTAGGGTGGGCCAAATTGAGCAAAGTTGCTTAGATTTTGTGTACCATCCGAAAAATTTGTAGCTTATGGCTTACAAAAAATTCTGTTGAAAAAAATGAGCTCAATGGGCAAATACGTTACTCACCAGTCACTATTCTGCTTTTTCAATACAAATATGGGAAAAAACTGGTTAACGCTTTGGAAGTGCATAACTTCTTAATTGTTAAATCTAAAAAAAATTGATTGACGTATTTAAAAAGAAAATTTAATTTTCAAAAAAAAAAAACTTTTTAAGCTTTTAATTGATTAAAGCTAACGTACTCGTATATAGAAGATAATGGACTTTACTATGAATTATACATAATTCGGTCAAGCCAACGTTTTGTTATGCAGGGTTATACTTTTGATAGGCTTGCTGTACCCAATTTCCTTAATGCAGCTCCAATAGAAAAAAAAATCTAGTTAATGTAATTGGGTTTTTAGTATGATAACACACTCGCAGTTAGGCTGCATAGCTTTCGCTCCGTCATTTATATTATTTATGAATGTTTGAATGTTCAACCTTGTTGAACGGGCCATAAATTTGTACCCAGACGTCCTACCCATCTGCCTGGATAGATATCTGGCATAATTTGTAATGCAGCGGCTTACACAGATTCGTGTAAGCCGCGTATTTTCTTACGAAAAATTGTATTTTCGCGTAATCGAGATAGTACATACATATGACATACACTGAGGGAAAAAATGCCTTCTAAAGTTAAATACGAGCGTATTTGATCTAAAGTGTTTTAAATGAAGTGGAGCATTTTCATTTTTACGTTGAAACAATGTCAATTTGAATATGCGCCGTAATTTTAAGAGATTAAACCTAGTTTCAAAGTAAAACGTGTTTATTTATAAGTACATCGAAATCAACTTTTGTACATTCACATTTCGTTCAACGTTGTTGTTAAGTAAAACGTTATCATTTTTAAATTGAGATCCACATTTAAAGTGCCCTCAACCTTGTTTCAAAGTGAAACGTATTCATTTTTACATTGAAATCCACATTTTACTTTGCGATCCACTTTTATGGCATTTAAAGTGCCATCAACGTAGTTTCAAAGTGTTGCATAGTTAAGTAAACCTCAATTTTTTTGTATTTGTAAGCTTAATATAAAGTATTTCGAGAGCGCGTTGTTGTTTTTCGAAGTGGCTCCCTTACATTTGTGAACAAATTAAACGCGCACACAAAATTCACTTTCATATTATCAAAAAACAATATTTAATTATTTTTTCTATATTTATTACTATGAAATACTCATAGCATCAAACGATTCACTTAAGTCGTCACAGCAAATGATTCACCATAAAAATGAAATGCGTCGAGCATGAACATATACATTTGTCTTTGTCTTACATAAATTTAAACAAAGAAGCGTGGCGTGGGTATCCATTTTGAATCAATACCTAACCGAGCGAAGTTCAATCTACGTTGATTCGAAGTAGATAAATGTTGTTTTAAAAGATGGATGAATTTGATTTACCTATGATTCCACTTTATATCAACATGTAAACGTAGTAAAATCTAGTTCGTTTTTAAGTATGGAATCACTTTGAAATAAAGTCGCTCCACTTTGATTTAAGAATTTTCGGCGTTGGCGCCAAATCGTTCCGAAAAATATTAGAATCAAAGTTTTTTGCTTTCATTTTACGTTGTTTTTTTCTCTGTGTATGATATATGTTTTAAAAGTATTTTTTAACGCTGAATCGAATAAAAGAAAAACAAATTTGGTACAAGCAACCTAAAAAAAGTAAGATTAATTTTGAAACAAAAATTACTGTTTTTTCCGTTAAGCAGGTCAAACATTACACCCTCAAGAACACCCTTGGACCTTAGATATTTGTATGGACATCCTTGTGTGCCAATATAAACTTAATATTTTTAGCAAATTTCATAAGTGTCAGAATTTGTTCATGGATGTTATGGTAAAAATCACTCACTTGCATTTCTCCGTCAAAAAAACACCCTTTAACCACAGATATTTTTGGGGACTCTTTTGATTCTTGGTAAACGTGCCAAATGAAACATTATTTATACTAAATTTCATTATTATTCCATTACATTAAAATGGTTTGTGGTAGTATTTTACTTGTTGTACTTAAAAAAAATCATCATTCCGTAAAAAGACCTTTAACTTTCTATGTGATACATGTATCTTTTCAGTTTTGGTCTCTTCAGAATCAGTATTGAAAAGCACCCTAAAAACATGTGTCATATGATTAGATTGTATTATAACAAATTTTGTCAGCTTAATAAATATTGTTACGAAAAAGAAAAACGGTGGAATTCATTCGCTTGTATAGTCGTGGTATTCGAAAACGTAAAGTTAAGCAAAAAATAATGCACTGAACAAAAAAATGCACATATCTTTTCTTGTGTTGGGATACACCTTTTTTATCAGTTTATCAGGACTGTCATAAAGTCTACTATGAGGCATTTCAGGTTTATCCATTCTGTACGGGGCACCCTGTATAAAATGTTTACAAATTTTTAAAAATAAAATCTGGTTTTTAATAAAATAAAATTTTTCAAAAAATAAAAAAATATTCATGAGGCCGTTTTTAACGTAGATATTTAATTAAAAAAAAATCAATAATATTTTAAAATCCAAAAATATTTTTTCCGAAAATTTGTATACGCAAAACTGTTTGAATTGTAAAGGAGTTTATGAAAACTTTGCTTACGATCGGTGTAGCTGTTAACCAGAAATTTGAAAACCAAAAACTCGGTTCTTTGATAGGTAGGTACCTACCGTTATAAATAATTTTGTTTGTCTGTATATTTATGATAGTACCTCCAATTTTTTTTCAATGGTTGGAGCCGTTTTTGAAATAAATCAATTTTTGAATATTGGTTGTATGGCAGGTACCGTTATTTTTGGAGTTAAAAAAAATTGATCATGTCTTTTCTAAACACCAAATCGCTTCAGTGGTTTAGGCTGCAGGTCTAGGTACAGACAGACAGACAAACAGAATTGCGAGACCCACTTTTTCGCATTCTCTATCATCGTAATGTTAGGGAAAATATGACCACGTGTTTTTTTGATTTTTAGGACCCAAAATATAGGTATCTGCCAAACAAATCTGTTTAGCCTCTATAAAAAAAATTATTTTCTTCAAAAACGGTTCTTAAGATTTTGATAAGCTACATTTTGATTTTTTTATTTTCCATAAATGGTCATTATTGCTACCTCTCGCTTTCTAGTAGAATCCCATTTTATTATAATAATAATTTTAACTTTATGCCTGTAAGACCTCGGGTCTTTTAAATGCAATGCACGGCTTTTATTTAGATTTTTTTGAAAACGGTTCAGTTTTTTTTTTTTTTTGTGAATTTTTTTACGGAGAAGCTTTTAAGAAATATTAAAAGTAACACATTTTTGAAAAACAATTTTATGAAATTTAAAAAATACCCTTTTTTTGAAAATTTAATATTTCGAAACGATTTTGTTCAACTTTTAAAACTTGAAAAAAGCAAAAAAGAAAAATTGAATGGCAAATTTAAAAAAAACTATCAGAGAAACAAACTGTTGAAAAACCACAAATACCACATCATCAATGATTTCGTCGTTAACAATTCTTCAACAACACTTACAAATGATGAAGTGGAATTATTAAACTTAGGACTGAATTTTGCAATCCACGGAAGTGATAATTTAGATCAAGTAATTGCAGAAGTCGAAACAACTATTTCAACTTGTAATCCTGATGTCCGGAATGCAATCCGAGTTGATGTTCAAAAATCTATTGAGACTTTCATATCATCTTAAAATGAAGAAAATGATAGATTATCTAAACAACAAAACCTAGTATTGACATCTATTCGTAGAAAGATTTCTGAAAACAACAATATTATTTTAAAAGCTGATAAGGGAAATAAAGTTGTCATTCTAGATAAATCTTACTATGTTGAGAAGGTTTTAAACATACTCAATAACGGAAGCAACGTCATCGTCAATAAACCACAAACAAAGCTAAACGGTTGGCAAGCAAAATTAAAATTAACGCTAAAATCATGCACTAACGTAACAACCGAAAATCTAAGAAAAAAGTTAGTTACATCTAACTTTAGTATTCCGAAACTCTATGCTTTACCTTAAATCCACAAAATAGGAGACCTAAAAATGAGACCAATTTGCAGTGGAGTTGGATCACCAGTGCATGACAAAGCAAAATGGCTTTGCAAAGAATTTTCAAGATTTCAACAACCAGCCGGATATTATGTAAAAAACTCGTTTGATTTTATCAGTGAAGCAGGTAAAATTAACATTCCAAAGGACTTCATTCAAGCATCTATCGACATCGACAACATGTACAACAGTATTCCAGTAGCAAATGCTGAAGAATCCGTTAAAAATTGGTTGACAACCATAAATACATTAGATGATTCAAAGTTAAGTAAATACATGCGTCTTGTGAATTTATGTTTTTGATTTATGTGCAATTTGATAATAAAGTCTATGAACAAATTGATGGTTTAGCAATGGGTAAACCCTTAGCTGCCTTTGCGGCAAATTGTTTCATGGCTGAATTCGAAACCAAAGCTAAGCAGAACTGCCCTGATTTTCCATTATTATGGGTTAGATATGTTAACGACACTTCATTATTCATAAAGACATACTCAATATTTTTCTCGATTTCTTAAATAGTGTTATGCCAGGAATAATAAGGTTTACTTTTGAAACAGAAGTAAATTTTTGTTTGCCATTTTTAGACCTTATGATTAAAAGATTTGAGAATCATATTGAGTTTGATATTTATCGGAAACCAACAAACACTGAAAGATGCATTCCATCAAACTCTTATATCCCAAAGCAAACTAAATTTGCAGCATTTAATTCTTATTGTTACCGTGCTATTAATGTTCCTCTCAGTAAAAATAATTTCATAAAAAATAGTTCTTTTTACAAAAGTGGTCAGATTCGCCTCAACAAACAACACAAGTTTGTCCGACCACTGGTTTTGTAAAGAGGGCAGTCTAAGCTTTCATTTGATACCCCATTTATAAAAATCCATCATGGTTTAGGTACCCTAAGCCAAAAATGCAACCGAAAAAGTGCGTTTTCTACCCATTGGCACCTGAAAAACATTGTCCGACCAGCGGTTTTGATAATGTTAAGACTAAAGCTATGAATTGTCATCATTATTTTCTGAAGCCGCGATGAGATAGGTAAACCTACGGTGGCCTCCCGTCCTATTATTTGTCAAGATTGTGATGAAGTTTATATTGGCCAAACGAGAAGAACGGTAAAAACAAGATGGTCAGAACACTATAAATCAATCCATTCTAAGACAGTGCATGAGTCGACTCCAGCCGATCATATGATTGATAATAATCACAACCTGGCAGGTTTTAGATTATTTAAACAAATAAATAACCCAAAATTATTAAATGCATATGAAGAATCGTACATACATCGCACAAATAATATGAACAAAAACAAGTTGTTTGAACGATCTTCATTGCATGCATTTTTAGAACCATTGACAGCTAAAGACATATTTGAGACAAAATTCTAAACGCATTTATTCACTTACTTTCATCAAATTTTATTATTATTATTATTTACCATTAGCTTTCATAATTATTAGATAAAATAACTTTAACTCTTTAAATTGAAAATGATTTCTATATGTATATATATAATTTTTTAATCACATCAATTTTTGATTTATGTATGTGTAAAAAAATTTTTCAATTAGCTTAAAAATCTGAAGATGAGAAGATATTCTCGAAAACGTTAGTTTTAAATAAAGCTATAATTGTATGAGAATAAGAAGTTATTCAGTTTCTATTATTAATCTATAAAAGAACTCATACAGTGCCAAAAAAGTAATTTATTACTATATTTAATTTTTTAGAACACTTTCAAAAATCATGTATCTAAAACTAAAAATTATGCTTCCTTCAATACAAATATTTAAAAACGGTTAAAACAAATTTTATTTATGTCGAAAACGCCTAAAAGTATTTTTGATAAAAAATGTTTGGTTCTTTCGTTAGTACAATATAATTTTAAGTGAGAAACTGTTTTTATTTGTTCTTCACATAGAACCAACGACTTTCCCATTTTTAGATGGACCGATTAAAATTATTAAGTGTACCTATTCATGCAACGGCGTATAACCCAGATAAAACTGAGAAACCAGATAATTATGTATGTCCGCAGAAATCAACACAATTTGTATGAGAAAAATATTCTGCAGAACTAACTGATAATTTTATCTCACGAATTTAATGCGGAAATCGCAGAAATAAAACTGATACACTACGATAAGTCATTTGTGATGTTTAATTTGATTATTTCCCACGTTTATGCAAGTATTTTAAAGGGGGTGGTCATGTAAATATCCTGGGAAAGTAATTTTTTTCTACAAAGCGGAGAAAAGTGAACCTTTACTGATTTTTACTCAAAAAGAAATCAGTTAAATTTATTTTTACCAAACAAAGAATAACGAATTCAAGTCATATTTTTCGTTTGTTTCTGTCCAGTTACTTAGTTACCCAACTTTAATATTAAAAAAAAAATATCCAGAACTCCGTGAATAATGATTTATTAATCAAGAATCACTAAGCTGTAAAATGAAGATTCATGGTAAAAAAAATATAAACTCTTCAGATGAAAAGAAACGAAGTGATACAAGAAATATTCCTTTTGTGTTCATCGGCCAGGACTCTGAGTGCCTGAGTACCTATGTACCTTGATAGAATAGCAAAAGATTTGTTCCCTCTTTGACCGTTTTATCACCAAACACCCACCTACCCACCGCCCGCCATCTCCGCTCAGTTGATTTCCCTGCGAATCTCTGAATTCAGTGAACGCTGAAAGATGGATTCAATTTGCAACTCCAGGAAAAGCTAGGAGTTTTTTTTTTTAATTTTTTTTTTCTCGACAGAAATAAACGGTGAGTGAAATTAAACAGAATGGAAAAAACTTATAGCTATTCTTTGTTGGAGGAAACCCAGTGAAGGAGGAAATAGAGCTTTAGAAGCACGTGTTTTGGCAGAATCAATTTTGAGAATTAATGGGCTGGCAGTTGAAAACTAAAAATAAATAATGTGTCCTTATGATTTAACTTCTGGAATTGGAGAATATTTGTATATTGTATAAAAGTTGCATGCAAGAGGCTCTATTTCAGAAGTAAATTTTTGTTTAACGATGATTTACATTTTGTTACATTCTGCTGTGCTGAAGTCGTAGAACCATTAACCGACGTTTTTAATGATCGAGAGGTGCAACATTTGTCCTCAAGCAATGTTGACGTTAAGAATGAGACATTTTACGTCTTAAGAAATGTTGTCATTTATGTCTGCCAGATTTTATCATGAGCAATTAAATTTTATATTAGCTGACCCATATGCTTCCTACTTCCTAGCTTTCCAACTCATGATGCGCTAGGACTAAGTATAAAACCTATCATAAAGTATCGTATAATGTAATTGTGATTTGTGCTGCAGTCCCATCCTGAAATGGATCTCCGACGCATATAACCTACTTTGTCCTCACTTTGAGTTATGGTTTTCTTAACTTCTTATTTCTGTTAAGCATCCGGCTTTGAGCAAATTGATCCATTGGAATGGAAAAAATGCCCAACTTGACCTTATAGGTTTGCTCTTCAAATTCAAGGCTATTAATGAAGACATAGGACATATAACTGAATAGATTAGATAAGATTATATTACATTACATCTAAGATATCATTAGTGATAGAGAAATAGAGTGCAAGTGAATATTTGTGTTTCACATAAACATACATTGTTTGGCTTGCATATAATTGATGTGTATTTACTTAACACTTAAACGTGCATAGGTAGTTGATGAGCATCTGATTACAAATAGCATTTTAGACTTGGGCATGGGACAAAATTTAATGGGATTTGGTCATATGAAAAATACTCAATAGGACCGAATCCCGCAGCTAAAAACCATCTACATCTACACTGTGCCAACTAGGCAGCCTATTGACTGGTATTGAAGAGAAAATCGGCCCAAACATGTGATCGTCCGGTTCGTGTGCACTATGAATGAGCCACCATCAAACACTCGTAGTCTGCTAGCTCAAAGTCATAGGAGTTCGAGGAAGAAAATGATGCAAGAAGAAACCGAAGTCAATCCTTAATCCATTTTGTCGCGTTGGGGAAAGAAATCAAATCTTTAATTATCACTTCGAAAAGTTCGTTAAGGTCGTCAAAATGATTGTTGCCTCATTCTGGCCCAAGCGGGAAATTTACAGAGGAAAGGAAAGACTCTGTTTCCTTTTTCTGCTGGTCCCTACTGCCACAGTGAGTATTGTAGGGGATGCCAAGCTTCGCCGCATGTTTTCCTATTGGCCAGTGTCCAGTGCATGTTGCAACAATCCTGGCTATGTCACGCCTGGGTCTGCACATTAGGTTAATAGTTCGGGATTTATTATAGGTATTGCCCTTCATAGCTCCGAGAGGAATACTGTCTCTTTCTGCAAGTGAGTTATGAAGAGCTGAACCTTGCCTGGCCAGTTCGTCAGCCTGTTCATTCCTCTCAATGCCACTGTGACCCGGAACCCAGATAAGAGTGACCCTGAGGTTAGTGTTCAGACTCAAAAGCTCATCCTTGCATTGCCGTACGAATTTAGAGGATGATGTAGCCGAATTTAACAGCCGCTTGAGTGTCTGAGAAAATAGCGGTACTTCGGTTCTGGTTTGGATTTTGTTAAAGTAGCTTGCATGCTTCCCTGATTGCCAGTGAAAGAGAGAAAAATGTGTCGTATGATACCGAAATTGCAAGGCGCTTATAATTTTTTCGTTTTTGTTGTAAAAATTACCCAAAATATTCAACAAGTTTTTATTAAGAAGGGCCTCACAAGAGTTTGAAAAGTTTCCCTCTTCTAAAAACTACTAGGGCCTTGTCCAAACTAGACAGAAACCTGTCATTTTTCCAGCTGGAACCGACTATAGATTCTTTATAATATAGTCATCTTGCGAAATGTGTCCAACAAATCCACAATTTTAACTTTCCTGTACTTTAAACAGGCAATCAGAAGATTAACACTTCTCTAGCACTTTTATAATCATAAATTTAAATTAAAGAAATATAAGAACCAAAGTAGGCAAAACAAATTAAAAAAAAAAATTAAATGTAAAATTGATTTTTTCATCCTTACTCCTCACCACAGACTTTTTTTTCAAACAGAAACCGCAAACCAATTCCACCACTTCCCCAAAAAATGCTCTACAATCTACAAACTGTAAGTATAACAAAGTCATTTACTTGATTGAAAAATATCTGATGCTGACTCACTTTTCATTTATGTAGTTTTATTTTTAATAAACAAAGATTGTTTCAATATTCGAAAAAGGATATACAAATGCTTGTTACGAGTTGGTATACCATCCGCCACCGCCAGCAACGGCATCTTCTCAATAATTTAACCCTTTTCTAATTTTTCATTCCATTTATTTCATTTCTTAATGGCTATGGTTTTGAATTTTCAAATTAAAATACAATGACTGTTTTTATTTGCGCTATCACTTAATTAAATTCATTTATAAAGCCTCAAACAACAAACCATACCTAATATCGACCGACCAATATTCGATTTGAATTAATATTGTAACTTATCCACAATTAAGCATTCATTTTAGTTGATTTTATTGGCAGGCAAAAAGAAAAAAAAAAAATAAGGCCAACGTCTAGGTCGGCAATAGTTGTTGCGTAAGGAATTACTTTTACTTCAAAAAAAATTTAACTGTACACCCACTCGTTTTTTTTTTAAATAAAAAAAAAAATAACTTTGTATGGAACTTTCAAACGCCCATATCTCCTATACTATATCGAATTTCTATCTGTACATGGGTTTAAATCCTTCTCCACCTTGAAATCTGTACTGTACCGCCATCATTTTTTTTAAACCTCCCCCAATCAATAAACCGATAATGAAAGTTTGTAAGCGAAATGCTTTACTGTGAAAATCATTATACATATTACAAAAATAACCCATAACATCTTATTACCTTAAGTGAGTTAAAATTGTGTATATATACAGGGTGTCCAGTAAATAATGGATAACCTTGGAATGTCTCATAGTAGACTTTATGACCGTCCTGAAAACTAATAAAAAAAACTCTATCCCAACCACAAGAAAAGATATGTGCATTTTTTTGTTCAGTGCATTATTTTTTGCGTTACTTTACGTTTTTGAATACCACGACTACAAGTGAATGAATTCTACCTTTTTTTTCGTAGCAATATTTAGCATTGTTTGTGCCAAAACATAAAAAAGACAAGAATTATAATAACGGTTGGAATTCTTAGAGACAAATATTACTTTTAAGAAACTAATTAAAATTTGCTATGTATCTTTTTTACATTTGAGAAAAGCTTCTTTAGTAGATTAATATCAAATTTGATGGCTTATTTTGAAAGATACACGCATGTTTTGTACCATTTTAGAAAATATATTAAACAGACAACTTTTTAAAATAGTTGGCCACTTATGCTTTCATACATTTTTTTTATTTTAGAGATAGTCAAACTTTTGTGAAAATAAAAAAAAAACTGATTTTTGTATCAAAAAATAAATTTAAAAAAATATTATAAAAAAACTGCAACAGCAAGTTTTAAATTTGGTATAACATCTATTAGTACAATTATTCAAGAATATTATAAAAATAAAAAAAATAATACTAATCATTCAACCGTGGTGGATATGTTCAAGTATTTGATGCATGTAGTACTTTTTTATTTTTTTTTTTGAAAAAATAATAACCTAAAAACTACAAGGAATATATTTTTTTATTATTTTTTTTTCTGAAAGGTCTTAAGGCCAGCTATAACCGGTTGAAAGGTTATCCATTATTTACTGGACACCCTGTATTTATTTGGTTTCTAGGAAACGGCTGCTACTCCTACGATTTGGATGAAATTTGTACGGTTCGTTCTTATAAACGAGAAAAAAATTACAAAAATACTTTTAATAAAATCCGCCCACTACCACGCACCTTTTCTGATCTCTTTGTTTCGTGGAATTCACAAAATGGCCGGTTTTCTTGAAAACGACCAAAACGATTTAAATCAAATTTGTCTGTCTATAGAAACAAGATATAACCCGAAAAATAGTTTAAGTGATATCCGCCCACTAACACGCCCACTTTTCTGTTTCTCGGAAACTTTTCGGCAAATTAAAAGTTCAGATAGTAGTTTTATTAATATCCGCCTACTGCCACGCCTACTTTCAAAATTCTTAGAGCTCTTTTTCTGGTTTCTCAGAAATGGCTCTAAGAATTTTGATGAAATTTTCAAAGTCTTTTCATATGTACAAGACAAATATCGAATAACAGTTAAAGTTGAATCCGCCTACTGATTTCTGGGAAACGTGTACACCGATTTGGATAAAGTTTTAATAGATTGTTTTTATAACAAGAAACAATTAAAAAAATAATTAAATTAAAAAACGCCCACGGCCACGCCCCCTTTTCTTATTAATTTGTTTCGTGGAATTCACGGAAATGGCTGGTTTTCTAGAAAACGACCCAAAGGATTTAGAGTAAATTTACGGTCCGTTTATATGGGTAGAGCGAACATTTGAAAAATAGTTTTAGTGAAATCCGCCCACTACCACACTCACTTTTTACGCTCTTCTTTTTCTCGGAAGTGCTCCAACGATTTAAATGCAATTTTCAGAGTCTGTGTATATGAGCAAGAAAAGAAATCGAATTATATTTTCAGTTAAATGCGCCTACTGCCACGCCCAAGTTTTACACTTTATCAAATGTTCACAATTTGTTGGTATGCGCAAACAAAATTTGAAAGTACTAAGACTAATATTCGCCCACTGTCACACCCAATTTAATCATTTTTCGGTTTCCCGGAAACCCTGATAAAATGTTGAGGGTTTTTTGTAATAAGCAATCAAAACATTTTGAAAGTATTTTGAGTAACATCCGCCTACTTCCAGGTCCACATCCACTTTTCACGCTTTATTGTTTCTCGGAATTGGCTCAAAGGAATTTAATGAAATTTTCACAGTTTTTTCTTATGAGAAGAACAAAAATTGAAAGTATTTTATCATCCGCTCATAGAACGGGTAGCTCGAAAACGGCTCTTATGATTTTGATTAAAGTTTTTACAACCATTACAGCAGTTTTAATTACACTGCATTATATACATGTTTTGACAAAAAAAAAAATCGAATAACGGAAGTAATGTTTTGGGTTTTTTTGAGCAAATTGCCTTTTTTGTTGTTATATTCCCGAATTCCTTGCTTTTGTTAGAGTTTCACATTCCGGTATATCTACGTTAGCAAGAAAAAATTGCATTTTACATTTTTAAAAATATATAAGTAGATTGAATGAAAGAAAGAATACTTATTTTTTTTTATGCTTTACTCTTTTGTCCACATATGTATGTATTTTGTATTATTTTTTTTTTATTTCGGTTTAAAGTTTTAATTATACATTTTATTTAGGTATTTACAGTTTTCGTACATATTTCTTATGCCTTTTTTGGTCTTTAGATAAAACTTAAAAACTGCAATTAAGAGTCATCAATTTACTTGCGTTAAAAATGCCTATGACGCCTAAATACTCTGCAAAAAAACTGCAATATTATTAATGGTAAAACTTATAAATCTAATGATGAAATTCTATACATAAAAACCAAACAAGTTTTGTTTAGGTATATAAGCTTCACTATATAGGAAATACGACTCAAGCTTCGATTCCAATTTATTTATGGAAAATGAATGCAAATGCTTTTTATGTTCGGGTCTTAACGCATAGGTTGGAAATAATAATAAATAAATATATAAATCTGCCGGAAAAGCCGAGTGAAGCTCTGTCTCCCAGGTACTTTAATATAAACCGCAGTCTGTTGCCAGATTGCCCGCTTATATTCATAGTTAATGTTTATTCGTTCTAAGTAGGGAAACAAAAAAAAACTTATAAAAACTATAAAATCCAACAACAAAAAAAATATAAAAACTACAAAAATAAACAAAAAAAAAATTATAAAAAACAACAAAATCAAACAAAAAAAAAAATTACAAAACTGAAAAAACCTGCTGTGGCTGTTCTAGTTTTAAGGTAGTTATAAAAGAATAAGAGCCCAGGGCCGCCAGACATACGTTATTTTATCAAAGCTAAGACTTTTTCTACGAACAGGTACTATGGTAGCTAAGAACAAATGGATACTAAGAATCTTCAATCCGGGTGCAATTAAGAGGTAGCGAGTGTTAAAGTTGCATACATTGCGTTATTTTATCAAAGCTGAATTTTTGATATGTCTTAGGGGATGGTGTCATTTACTTTATTTGACACTTGCCAGATATCTACAGTGGGGCCTAACGTGAGCCAGACACTTAAAATATGTCAAACTAATCGTGCCATTTATGTTGTAGTTTTAAAGCTAATATTTATATGTTTTGTGGGCAACTGTTTAAAAATAATTCCCCATCTGCTTTACATCTACAGTGGGGCGTATTCATCAGCCAGGCATTTAAAAACAGCAAAAATAATCGAAAAAATCAAGTTTTAGTAACAAAGAATTATTATTTTGAAAGTGATGTAAGGCCCCGCCTTACTGATTAAAAAATAGTATGTAAGTTTTATATAAAAAAAAATAAAAATAAAATGATATGGATACCAAGTTTTTTGCAATCTTTCTTGGTGAAAAATAAAATCAGAAAGATATTAGTATATAATTAGTTCTTAGGCCGAAAGGCATTAGTATTAGGATATTGGTTAACTTAGAGCGCCCAACTAGGCCCAGTAAGTTAGTTGTAACAATAAGAAGGCTAGTTTTTATGAATTTTTGTCTAGCATTAAGATAGTTTTAAGTTGAATATAAAATAAAAATGAATTACAAAAATAAAACATTAAAAAAAGTGACCGCTTACGACTCCAACAGTCGTGTGTTCGAATCCGACTCGGAAAAAACTTTTTTTTTTTAAATTCACTTATTTTATTTTCTAATCTTAAAAAATAACTTTTTTATAAAAAGAAAATTAACATTTTTACAAAAAAAAAATTAACTTTTTTACAAAAAAAAATTAACATTTTTACAAAAAAAAATAAACTTTTTTACAAAAAAAAATTGAATTTCTTACAAAAAAAAATATATAGCTTTTTTACAAAAACTTAAATATTTTTACCAAAAGCAGAGTAAGGCATTTTGCTTACAAATCTTTCATTATCGATTTATTGATTGGGGGAGGTTTAAAAAATGGTGGCGGTACAGTACAGATTTCAAGGTGGAGAAGGATTTAAGCCCATGCACAGTTAGCAATTCGATATAGTATAATAGGAGATATGGGCGTTTGAAAGTTCCATACAAAGTTCATTTTCTTTTTATTAAAAAAAATAAAAAACGAGTGGGTTTACATTTAATTTGTTTTTGATAAATGACGGGTACAGTTTGAGATACATCGACTGGCATTTTTATTTTTCCGAAAATCGAAAGTGCGTCGGCGTCGACGGACTTCGAGGTAGTTACTTTTACCTTCCTATGAGCCTACAACATCGCTTAAAAATATATGGGAGATCCGAAAAAACCCGCTGAAAAAATGATATGATAAAGAAAGAGAGGGTGGTATATGAATAAAACGGAGGATGTGCTCAAAGTAGTGACTCCATTATTAGAAAGTCGTGTAGATACAAAATGTTAGATCAAAAATCTGACCAAATGAGTCACCTGGTCTAAAAAACCTGAGTTTAGAGTTTTATCCTTATCCTTTAACTCGTAGATTTAAATCATATGAAAATTTAATCAATTTTCAATGTAAACACCACGGCAATATAAGGTGAGATACAGAAATAATAAACGAATTCCTAGCTAGTCCTATGAGCCCGGCAAACTAAATAACCACATTTCATCATTCATTACCAAACCCAGTATCAGAATAACCAGGTAACTGTTACAAATTTAGCTTTATAGCTGACATCAATCGAGCAGTGCAAAATTAATTTCTGCAGAGATCGATTTTCTAAATAACCGCACACTCAATTAATTCATCCATGACGATGCGATGGAACAACAAAGCAACACGGCCAGGACCAGCAGTTAGTGCCGGCCGCGCTGATATAAAGGGGTAGGAATTCCTCCCATTTGGCACGCCGAATAATAGAAAGGTTTGTTGTAGATGAATGATGATATTCATTCAATTGAATTTTCCTATCTATTTATCTTTCAATCAGAATCATCATCGTCACTGTTGGCGTTGTGTATGATATTGTACAGTGCAGTGTTGATGGTAAGTGAAACAAATCATCACACTACCAATTTCCAAAAGGGTCCTAGATTTGGCCCGTTTTGTAGGTATTTATTTGTTTCCATTCTGGGAGATGAGTTTATGAAGCGCGGAGTTACTGATTGTGCTAAGGTGGAAGGGGCAACAGAATTGCAAATGATTTGTGTTGAAAATTATAGTGGTGTGGCGACAGAGAACCCAGATCTTATTGACTTTATCTCCCATCAAATCATCACCTTCATTCTAAGGATTCTATACCCCAGATTTTCATTTTTTTAAGGAATAAACCCATTTGTTCATCCTGGAAAGTATAGCTTATTATAATATAATAAACTTCAAGCTGAAATAAAAATTCATAGTAACTACCTCACCTATCTAAAGGGTGGTCCAACGAAAACGCACGATGTTAATTGTAAATATGTAAAACAAAAAGTTTTCAGAGAATTATCTTAATATTTTTAATTATAATGAATTGATCTATGACAATTATAAATTTGAGAAACAAAATATCGGCCACATGCTCGCCACGGCTTCGGTAGCAAAAATCTAACCGATGGTCCATATTTTGGTTTTGATTGTTCTTGGCTTATTGACACTTTTTCTTTTAAATATCCACAAAGAAAGAAGTCCAACGATGTCAAACCACATGATCGTGGCGGCCAATTAACATCGCCAAAATAATTATTTATTTATTTAGCTTAATACAAGCAACAATAACATAGCTTAAATCTAAACTTAAAAATTTAACTTACGTCTACTGTTTTTTTTTTTTTTTTTTTTTTTTTATTAATTTTATTTAATTTAATGGGCCCGAAGACCCACCCATCTTTTTTATAGAAAAAAAAACTCAAAATTAAATCGTAACTTAATAAATGAAGAAGAATTGGGATCTTAGGATGAGTTGTAGAGAGAGCGTCTAAGTGAGGAAGAACTAAATGAAGAAGAATTGGGGTCTTAGGATGAGATGTAGAGCGAGCTTCTAAGTGAGGAAGAACTAATATGGAAGTCAAAGGTATCTTGTGCGTCATTAGCCAATCGCAGCATTCTAGAAATAGGTTCAAAGAGACCGTAATTTGTGCGGTGAAGAGGAAGGCGAAAGAGAGGAGCAGATCTTACGTGTCGTGGGTTAGTATAGATGGGAATCGTTTCCACAAGAAAAGAAGAAAATATATTCCCTGCTAAAAGCTGATGCAAAAAGAGAATATCAGCTACTTCGCGGCGTTTTTGTAGGGTTTGCAAATTGATCAACTTCAAACGATCTTCATAGGGGGGGTAAGATGAATAAGTTATCAGAACAGGGGAGACCGCGGAGTGCAAATCTAAGAAATCTACGCTGTACAGCTTCGATTCTTTGAGAATGTGAGTTCTGTTAGGGCGACCAGACTTTACTAGCGTATTCAAGCAGGGGTCTAACGAAGGTAATATAAAGGGATTTAGTGACGTAGGGGTTCGAGAATTCCTTAGACCAACGTTTGATGAAACCTAGAGAAGAGTTTGCCTTGTTGATGATATGGTCGAAATGGGCTCGGAAATTTAACTGACTGTCGCAAATTACTCCTAGGTCACGTAAGAGCAGACAATTTGAATAGCAACTTCCTGAAAACTATAAGTTCGAGGAGGAAGTTGTAATCGCTTACGAGAGAAAGTTAAGGATTGGCATTTAGTAACATTGAGTTCTAAAAAAATTTTGTCACACCAATTTTGGAATGAGTTAAGGTCGTTTTGAAGTAATGTAGAATCTGAGAGAGTAGAAATGACCTTAATTATTTTCATATCATCAGCGTAAATAGAGACAGTCAAATCATTTATGACATTAATAACGTCATTTATTGTTAAGACAAAAATCAAAGGGCCAAGGTAGCTCCCTTGCGGAACGCCCGAAGTGGCAAAGATGGGGTCAGAGGTTAAAAACCTGAAGATAACTCTATATTGACGGCTCTCAAGATATAATCTGAGCCAGGAGATAAAGAGGGCAGGGAAACCGAGAGCTTTAAGTTTAAGAAAAATAATTTGGTGACTGATTTTATCAAAGGCCTTACTAAAATCTGTTGTGATAACGTCCACTTCATTTCCTTTTTCGAGTTCGTTGAGAGTCTTAGAAACGAATTCCGTAAGGTTAGTTGTGGTGGAACTGCCTTTTAAAAAGCCGTGCCGATGTGGGCAAAAGAGAGGTTTACAGTGAAAACAGAGAGAATCGTAAACAATGCTTTCAAAGAGTTTGGGAATTGAGGAAAGCTTGGCAATAGGGCGGTAGTTAGCAACATCATTCTTGACTCCTTTTTTATGTATAGGACAAATAAATGGGTCCTTCCATAATTTTTGAAAACAAGCTTGAGAGGGTGAAAGACGAAATAGAGCTGAAAGAGGCTCACATAGAGAGTTAGCACATTTTTTCAGTAAGATGGCAGGCAAACCATGGGGACCAGGGGAGAAATCATCTTTTAGGAAACTTATCTTTTTGGCGACAGTGTCAACACCTACTTCAATTGAGGCGAAGGAGGTGCATGGGGCATCTTTTAAGTATTTAAAAAAATTGTAGTCAGGTTCTTGAGGATTATTACTATACGACTGACTGAAGAATGAGGCAAAAAGGTTTGTGATTATTTTAGGGTCGCCGGATGTCGAGATTCAAAATTTGAGAGTTGAGGGAAAGCCATTTTCCTCCGTTTAGTATTAATAAACTGGTAGAAGCGTCTGGGATCTGAAATCAGGCTATTTTGCATTTTGTCAATGTGTTCTCGATAGAGGAGTTCACAAAGTGAAGAGAAGCGGTGTTGAGCTTGCTGGTAGTTTGAGAAGTCCAGAGCAGGTCTGGTTTGCAAATATGTTTTCCACAATTTATTTCTCACGTTACGAAGGTTTCGCAGTTCTTTATTGTACCAGGAAGGGGAGGAAGAGACATGAAAATAAGGAACGGTTTGAACAAGGCAGTTAAAGAAAGACGTGTAGAAAAATTCCAACGCGATATCAATTGAGGTGTTGTTATTCAGGAAGGAAATGAAATCAATGTTGTTGATAAGATAATTAAGATTATCGAAGTCAGCTTTGCGGAAGTTAAAGAATTTTCGGACAAAACTGACCCATTATCACATTTATATGAGAAAGTAAGGGAGAGAAAGGGGTGGAAGTGGTCGAGGGTAGAGAGCAGATGAGTACTTTCGGAAACTATGGAACAAGTGGGGTCTGATGAGAAAATTAAATCAAGCTGTCTACCTAAGTTGTTAGTAATACCACTAACCTGACAAAGACCAAGGTCAAAAAATCGGTCAGTGAGCAGGAGTTCCTTTTCAGAGGAGGAATTTGTAGGCGCAAAAAACATCTCATCTCCCGAAGGGTTCCATTGAAGATGTGGAAGGTAAAAGTCACCGACAATAATTAAATCATCAAGAATATCTGGTACTTCAAACAGAGAGTCTATTTCATCAACAGCAAGTTGATAAGCTTGGGTGGGCTGAGAAGGGCGAATATAACAGCAGACTAAGTAAATAAATCGTTTGTTTAAGGAAATTTTTACACACACAAATTCAAAAGAAGAGACACACAATCTTTTTACTAGGCTAACATCAAAACGATTGTGAATCGCCAAAAGGACACCTCGTCCAGAATGATCCCTATCGTTACTTAGGCCGTCGCCTTCGGCTCGAAAAATGACAAATTCGGAAGTAAAAAGTTCTTCATCTTCATAGTAAGGGCAAAACTATCATAGGGAAGTTTTTGGGAGTTGATATAAACAGAAGCCGTTTTTGTACGAAGACCCCTTACATTTTGATAGTAAAGAGATAAGAGCACAAAAGAGCCATTGTTTCGTTGGCTGTGTGGCAAGTGGCACCATCCTGTTGGAAGCACATATCGTCCAGGTCCATATCCTCAATTTCTGACCACAAGAAGTCCGTTATCATCTCGTGATAGCGAACACCATTCACGGTAACTGCTTGGCCGATATCGTTTTCTAAAAAGTACGGCCCGATGATGCCGCCTCGCCGCCAGCCCAAAAACCGCACCAAACAGTCACTTTTCGTGGATGCATTGGCTTCTCAAGTTTCAACTATCACTCGTGGATTCTCATTTGCCCAAATGCGGCAATTCTGCTTGCTAACGAATCCACTGAGGTGAAATTGTACCTCGTCGCTGAAGATGATTTTCTTTGTTAAGTCACCATTCACTTCTGTCTATTCATGTTCAACCAACCATTCGGCACAGGTGTTTCCACATTTCCTACAGACCCAGTTTGCTGAAATTTGCGCACAATTCTACCGATTGTGGACACATTTGGTCGATTATGCTGACCAAAAAAAATTCATCAAGTGCACGAAATGCATTTTGATTTGACCGCCCATTTTCGTAAAAGGCTTCAACAATCTTAACCCGCTGCTTAATTGTGTACCTCTCCATGGTTGAATTTGTCAAACACTGAAACAAGGAAATGTCAAATTAAGTTGGGCAAAAAACTTGACGTTAAGGTGTGACTCACAATTAACATCATGCATTATTCTTGGACACCAAAAATAGTTGCAGTAGACGCTCGTTAACTTGAACACGTACGAAACCAGGAGTGTTCAAGCTATAGGGTTGTGCAAGTTACTGGATCAAGTTAAAAATTGTTGTTTTTGTTTAATAATTTTTTTATTTTAATGATTTTAAAACATAAATAATTACATTATACATAAATAATTTGAATTGAAACGTTTTTAAGACGACTTGGAAAAAAAATCGTTATTTTACTTTGCTTAGCTTTGCGCAGCACATTTTGAAAAGAAGATTCTCGGAGATTCGGAAGAATTGTGAGTTCTGATAAAGGTTTTGATTTTGATTGGCCTGGAATCCGATTCACTTTCACCTCCAATGTCTTCTACTGAATCCGGAGTATCATCAAGTAACCACTCATTGATATCATTTTCTGTGTACCCCTGTGAGAATAGAAAAACTTTTATGTTACCAAAAGCAAATGTTGGTAAAAATTACCCGGTTATCTACTCTTTCCAACAAACATTGTAAGGATTCAGTTAAGTCACTTTCCTGATTATTTCTCGAGCCTTCTTTAAGAATGGACAACGGCACATCATCTTCTTCATTTATGAATCCATTACCGCCATCATTTAAGAAAAAATTCAATATTAAACTTTGTTCAAGTAACAGAGTTCGTAAAAATTTTTTGTGTTCAACTTATAGAGGACTTAGAGAAAAATTCAAGGTATTGAGTCTTAAAAATGGAATGTTTAAGTTATCGTATATTCAAGTTAACGAGAGTCCACTGTACCTATTTCAGCTCCCGTGTTTAGGAAAACTACACCATTGAATAAAAATGTTCCGGACTCAAATGGAGCACTAAGCAAGTGCCTTTAGTTTGAGCCACGAAAATTCTTATTCCATGGTGTAGTTTTCCTAAACACGGGAGCTGAAACAACATTTTTTTTTATAAATAAGGGGGAATATTTATGCCGTAATTGTACGACAGCAGCTTCAGCATCTTACTGAAGACCTAACAATGGCGACGGATAGTGTACCATGGCAAAACGCATTTTGGAGTTATGGTCACTTGAAGCATTCCATCGTTTAATGTGGGACCTTCGTACGAGAAATCGATGCAAAACTGCAAAACAAAAAGCTTAAATATTTTTTCTTAAATAAATACTCGTACATACATAAACATATTGTTAAGTTTATATAGGAACCATATTCTGGTCGCAATCTGAATTTTGCTGTCACGTGTGTGACATCAAAAATACTACTGTTTTAAATTTTAGTTTTGGATGCATAATTTAAGCTAAACCATGTAAATGAGTTTCAAGTCATGAACTTAATTCTTCAAGATTTATCAAAATGTTTCCCAAAGTAATAATTTAAAATTTACTGGGATAAATAATAAACAAGAGCAATTTAGTGAAAATAGTACAAAATCAGTATTTTAAAACTTTTTGATTGAATCCAAATTCGCATTCATTTATGCTGGAAGCATTTTTATTCGTTGGGACTAATTGGAGCCAGTTTCCTTAAAACTTGAAACCAATACAGGAGAATATTCCATCGTTACGTATGTGATAATTTTATTTATTGCCTTTGACAGGTAAGAAAGATATAGATTTGGATGAATAGTTTTAGATTTAGATTTAGATTTAGATTTATATTTAGATTTAGATTTATATTTAGATTTAGATTTAGATTTAGATTTAGATTTAGATTTAGATTTAGATTTAGATTTAGATTTAGATTTAGATTTAGATTTAGATTTAGATTTAGATTTAGATTTAGATTTAGATTTAGATTTAGATTTAGATTTAGATTTAGATTAAGATTTAGATTTAGATTTAGATTTAGATTTAGATTTAGATTTAGATTTAGATTTAGATTTAGATTTAGATTTAGATTTAGATTTAGATTTAGATTTAGATTTAGATTTAGATTTAGATTTAGATTTAGTTTTAAATAATGCTCACGCGCATATACCTTGTACCACAAATAGAACACTTTCTAATTCCAATATCACAAATCGGACGTGTTCGGCAATGAGTCATATCCTTAACCCTAAGAGACTTTTCACATGAAAGTGACAAACGAACGACGAATGAACTATCAAATGGGATTTAAAACATTTATTGCTATGAAGTATTGTTAAACTAAGAATTTACTTTATTGTTAAACTATATTCGCGTTCCACATACCATCCACGCTGCAACGAATGAATTGTTCGAGCGCATTTAACGTAAAAATCACTCATGCTTTTGTTTTCCTCTCCATTCGTGTCGAATTAAAATAAACTGCCATGTGAACGAAATGTCAAATTAATCGAATGTTCGTTCATTCGTTGTTCGTTGGTCGCTCTCATGTGAATATCACTCAAGAAGTTATTGTGCTTTAAACGCGCCAAAAATCAGTTGGGAAAGAATTCTGAAATTTTCTCATTGACAGTGTACCTGCTTACGTTCACGACTTTAGATTAACGTCCGTTTTAGGAAATTTTTACTTTTACTTTACTTTGTCGCTCACAATAGGTATGGCAAGCGGGTTTGAAGTTACCTGACTTCGTGATGGAATATCAAAGCTGAACTGTTTGTATTTTTCTTTATTAGTTTTTGAATTTTAGAAAATTCACAATAACTTACTTATTTTTGTAAATAAAAGATCCCCTGAAGATAATGGCAACAACCGTCGAAACGTAGGGAAAAGAGATGAAAATGTATTTTCATTAATTAACAATACGACCAAAACAGCCGAATGAGAATATTTTCAAATTCTCAGACATCTATAATATAATTCAACTATACTTGGTCAAACAACTCATCAATTAACATACTTATCGTTAAAAAAACAGAAACACAAAAAGAATAATAAATTCTTCGTGGTGAAATAAATAGTTCCATCTTTCTCTTGCAGTCTACGCCAAAATGTCAATCACCAGAACTAATTTTGTATATGAACTTACAAAAGCTTTCACCTCCTATTCTTTACAACAACCGTTTATCTTAGAATCCGAAAAAGAAATCCACAAAAATGGAACACTGAAGTGGAGAGTTGGAAAAAGCTTTTATTTCAGACACAAACCAAAAAGAAAATGTACCTATTCACAGTTGTAAGTATTATTTTTTGTAATTAATTTATTAAAATAAAGCAAAATTCGATTCATTTTTTTTTTTTTTTTATTTTTGAATAAATTGATTAAACTTATAGATTTTTTTGATTGGAATTATGTATGTTTATGTAGGCAACAATGGTGGATGCAGGTTTTCAGTCAGGGGCGGTCAACAACAAGCAAATAAAAGAACTAATAAAATAACTTAGTTTTACAATAGTGGACTATCGGAGCAAGTGTAGCAAAAATATCTACAAAAATTCGGGAGGAGAATTTTATTGTTTTATTTTAAAGAGTACCTCTTACTCTACCATTTACACGCCGTTTTAGTACGAAACTTTTTGACCCTCCCCAATAATTTTTTTTTTTAAATTTAGCCACCAGCTAAGTTTTAATATCTTAATCTTAAAAAACTGACCGGACCAGTGAAATGAAGTTAGCGCAATTTAAAGGGAAAAAAGGCGATTATAAAAACTTTATTTATTTATTTTTTGTTTTATTTTTAAAAATACATTTTTTTCTAAACGGCTTTTTTTCCTTTTAAAAAATCCTAACTTCATTTCTGCTGGTCAAATTTTAAAGATTAAGATCTCAAAATTTAGCATACAAATGTGGCTAAATTTCTAAATAAAATTTATTTGGGAGGGACAAAAATGTTCGTACTAAAAGCCAGGGGCGTATACAGCCTTACTTCTTGGGGGGGGGGGTCACGCCAAAAAAAAAAAAAAACACAAACATATATTTTTTATAAAAAGTCAAGTGCCTTATATTTTTTATTTTATATTTTACTGTGGGTAAAAGGAAAGGGAAAAAGTCTTAATTAACAATACTATAATACATTAATATACAAAATAAATTGGGTGGCGCAACGGCTCGTGAGGAACCAGGGCCTAGTGACTAAGAACTCGCAAACATTCCTGTGTGCACGTGTCGACAGGAATGGAAGGGACCTACAATTTTATGCCGAATCCGAACGGCTAGACGAGAAGCACTTATTCATGACAAGCAAGAGGCAGTAGCCCTGAAAAAAACTTTTTTAGTTTTTAGGTGGACGAGGCTGGGAAGTGAATCCAGACCTCCAGCGTGACAGTCAAACGCACTAACCATTACGCTATTGGTTCAAATAAGCTCATTTTGAAACGAGAACTTGTATCGGAAATGAAGTAATTTGGGATCTCATTTGGAAATTTGCATCGAAATTACCTCATTAGGCCCAGTGAAAACGTAGTATAAAGCGCTATTTGTTTCTATTCCTTAATGTAACATTTTTTGTTTTGGAGCACCTCAACAACAGCATAGTTTAGGAATCAAAATATTGAGGAAAAAAATATTGAAGTCGCTTGGTCATTTGTTTTGAATTTTGTTCAGACTTCAGAATTTATTTTATTTCGGCTAGTTCTAATTCGAATTGAAGTTGCAGGAAATATTAGTAAAATATCATTAGGTACTCTGTTTTCTGTTTCTGAAATTTAAGTAAATAGTTAAATATAAATATTCACTACTGCAAATGAAAACAATAGTCCTGATTTTCAAAAATGACCACTTGGGTTAATTGCTCATTTTATACAATAGTGGAAAAACTAAAATACATAACATATTCGTATTTTAATTGAATACAAAGATTCGTTTTTGTTGCTTTTCAATAAAAGTGTGAAAAAAGTTCAGGAGTGATTTGTACATGCTTCTGATTTTAAAAAAAAATTTATGTCTCTAAAGCTGGCCATATACGATGTGCGTGAAGTTAGCACCGCCATTTCCATACACCACCGAACCTACGAGCCGAACGGCCCGGAGCCGAACCAAAATTGCCCGTGAGTGGGAAAACTCAGATGGCTTCGTTTGCTTCGGCCGAACAATTTTGATTTACAGCCAGTCCAAAATCCACGAACACGAACCTCCGAACTAATGTTCGACTCTATCGTGTGTGGGGATTGCGGAATCAGCAAAACAAGCTGTTCTGTTTGCTTCAAACATTCCAATCACTCCAACCCACCGGCACCGTTAATAAATAATAAAATCCCACTTTCTCACGATATCTCATTAAATTGTAGAATACAATTTTCACCAAAAACATCTAACTGGCTCATTCTCTTTTTTGAGAAGTTTTGTCATGTTCAATACAAAACACAAAATTTAGATTTTTAGAATTTTCTTGGTTTCTGATTGGGCAACTGTCATAAGAAGTTCAGTTTAGTCGACTTGTGTTTTTTTTCATTGAACGGACCGCTGACGTTTTTGTTTGGACAAGATCCAAACTGCCAAAATTGGTTCGGATGGGCTGTGTATGGCACCCAAATTTGGACCGTGGACAAATGGACCGGAGCCAAATAGCTCCGAGCTGTTCGGCTCGGTCGTGTATGGCCAGCTTAAGACTGATGGAAAGATGGCGAAGCGAAGGGCAAAATAAATATGTAGGTACATGAAATTGGCGGTTAATGAGGATTGGCGGTTAATGAGGACAAGACGAAGTATATGCTGTCATCGAGAGAGGAATCTCAACATCGTCGACTCGGGCAAAATATCACGATGGACAGATATAACTTCGAAGTTGTCAAGGACTTTGTCTACCTGGGCTCCACTATTACATCGCAGAATGACATCAGTGCAGAGATCAAGCGAAGAATTACTCTTGCCAACCGCTGTTTCTTTGGTCTAAGAAGGCATTTAAGTAGTAAGGCCCTCTCTCAGAGAACCAAGGAGACTTTATACAAAACCCTAATCATCCCGGTCCTGCTTTATGGGTCAGAAGCATGGACACTGAAAGATTCGGATAAAAATCTGCTAGGGTGCTTTGAGAGGAAGATTCTTCGTGTGATTTTCGGTCCGGTGTGTATCGAAGGAGTATGGAGGAGAAGATTCAACGACGAGCTATACGGGCTATACAGCGACGTTGACCTGGTCAAAAAGCTGAAAATACAGCGGCTTAGATGGCTGGGGCACGTGGAGCGTATGGACAGCAACGCACCTGCCCGACGAGTCTTCGAATCCAACCCCGATGGGGTACGCAGCAGAGGAAGAACCCGTAACAGGTGGCGCAATCAAGTGAATGACGACATCAAAGCACTCGGTGTGCGCAACTGGAAGCGGCTAGCTAGGGACGGAGCTGGCTGGAGGGGCTTGTTAGTTGAGGCCGAAGCCCATCCTGGGCTGTGAGCGCCATCAAAAGTAAAGTAAGTAAGTACATGAAATAAACCTAACCTTTTTATCTTTCTGACCAGAAAGCCTTTCTGATAAAAATAATTGACAAAGTTGTTAAATTCTGTGAACATTGTCGCGTTTTCTCCAAGGATTTTATTAGACTGGTCAAACGGTCACGGCAAGGAGTTCCAAAAAATCACCTCTATAAACTTTTGCATTATGGGATTCATAGGTTACTTTGTAAAAATAATCTGCATACCACATCCCAATCAACAAGATTATTGTTCGATCATAAATGTTGAATAAGTGCAAACAAAATCCTTTCATAACACGTTTTCAACATAGTTATAAATAATTTATGACTATTTTTCGTTAACATTAACATTTTTTGGTTAGAATAACTATAAATCGAAAGTTGTCACATATGTAGATATTTTTGTTTGCTTTTAAAAATAATCTACTCTGTCATACAGAAATCAAATAAAACAATTTCATATGGGTCCTATAATGTGTTTAAAGATTTTATTTTCTGAAATATAAAATGTTCGTTTTTTCAAAATACTATTGGTTTTTACTTTACTGACTGAAAATTTGGAAACAACTAAGGACTTTAATTTCTGTTTGGTTTAACAGGTTTTTGCTGTCATCTTAAATCGGAACCTATGAGTGCTTATGCATATATTTTAAGGTTTAAATGTATTATCATATGAGAAGTTTGTTGTTAACTTAAATTTGAGGTACGAGGAAGAAAATCTAAGTATCATCGATTGAATACAAAATATGGTAGGCAGGTATTGCCATGAAAATTAAATTTCTTATTGAATTCCAAGTTAGCAACATTCAAATTTTCTATTGAATTCTGAATTTACCAATCGAAAATCCTATTAGCTTTCTAGGTAACCAACTTGCTTTTTTTTTCTATGTGGTTACTAAATAATTATTTCAGATCAACAAAATTATCTTGAGTTCTCGGGGGGGACATGACCCCGTGACCCCCCCCCTGTATACGCTGTTGCTAAAAGCGTGTGTAAATGTCTAGTCAACTTTATATTTACTATTTTAAATTCAAAATTTGATGAACATTTTTTTTTAATTTTCAAGAAGCAAATTAGACACAATTATAGATATAACCTTTTGTTAATCGAATGGGGAACAAATAGGGATAATTTAATAAAATTAATCGACACTATTATATAATATTAGAAATTTGTCATGCTCTATCTTGAAAGTTTTTTTGACAAACATGGAGCCAAAGTATACAGAAATGTAGGAAATTTAATGTTCTATAAAAAGTATCTAAATCAATTTTTTGTTCGGATGGACATTGGATGAGGAAAACTTGAAAAACTATTTTTTAAATCGAAAATTTGCTGGTTTCTTGACAATAACTTTCTATAGGAAGGGGGTATCAAACAAATATTTTAAAACAAAAATTGTAGAGAACATCTTAATCTACAAAAGTAAACAAAAATAACTACTCTACGACTTATAGTGGTTGAGATAATCGACTAAACGCTTTTAAAGAGAATCCCCAAGAGGTACTCTTTAAAATAGAACAATAAAATTCTCCTCCCGCATTTTTGTAGATATTTTCGATATTTTTTGATAATTTGATTGGACTATAAGGGTATGTAATAATTTCGTTCAAAAAATTGTCGAGGTTTTAATCAAAACTAACATTACGATGATGGTGAAGCAGAAAAACAGTGATTTTCGACAAGGCATCCGACAAGGTATGAAGGCAAACATCTAGCCATATTCTAAACTGTTAAACAAATTTGCTTCAAATTCGGTATTGAAGCACTTTTATGTGATTCTCTAGAGGACAACATTTTTAAAAATAGAACGGGTAAGTGCCATACACAGATTTGAGTTTCATCAAGTTTTCCCAAAAACCGCGGTAACGATTTTTAATAAACTTCATACGAATAGTCCTAAGAACTTTTGCAAAAACACAGGTTTTTGCCTACAAAATTCGAAGAACGTATAAATAAAGCTACGGGGTTTTTTGAGCGAATTGACGGTTGTTTACTTGTTTTGGACTATACTCGAATATCTGGCCTGGTTGATGTGGTCATAATTTTGCAATTCGGTGCTTCTATGTTAGTCAAAGAATATTGCGTTTCATTTTTTTTACGAACGATTAAAATCAATGAAAATATCAATTTTGCAATTTTCTTTTTTATCGCTTTCTAATTGACGATATAAAAATGGCAATGTCTCGAGCAATATTCTAGTTGTTAGCTATGTACATGTACATCAAGTGCAAGTTAATGCGACCCAGTTATGCAATTTTTTTTTTTTTTTAATGCAAACAAAAATGTAGATGTCTGTTTTAAATTGCAATAATACAAATAAGAATTTATTGAAAGCTTTTGATATTGGAATTCTATATTTATTTACATGCATTTAAATATAAAAACGAGAAAAGAAGCCAATAAGTTTCAATAATATTAAACTATTGCCTTGAGTTTATCATAGGACAATTTTTGTTTCTCTGCCAAAAATTGAGGTGTTACCTCAAATATTTCATCTCGTTGTCGTTAGTTGTGACGTGTTTCTTGCGCTTAGACGCACGGGACATTGTTTTTATTCTGATAAACTAAGGAAAAAACCTATGGCTTACCCAACCATGCTTATCAAAACATTCCATAAGTAATTATTATATGGATCACAGTTAAACAAATCATTTTTTTTTCTCTCTGCAATAAAATCGCAGTGAGTAAATTTAAAAAAATAAGTCTCCCTCATGACTTCAGAGATGAATAAACTTTCTGAATACGGGATGCACTCCTTTCTGAATTAAACGAAAAAATAAACCCCAACAATGCGATGTTTCAAAGCAATAATATAACACATGGAGCAGAAAAAAAATTACACTTTCAATGGTTGTTAATATTATTGTGGAGCTATATATTCCTGAGTTACGCTGCCAGTTCTTCGTTCCGGAAATATATACTTTATAGGCCTACGCCGTACTCGTATCTGGGGCCTACCACTATGAAAAGCATCCGGAATTGAGAAATAACTTTTCCAATCTAATCACTTCGAAAAGTTACACAATATCCGGATCGAACTTTTGTGTACGGACGGTGAACCGTACCGTATGCTGCATTAGCATTTTCCACACAATAATCTCTTAACACATGGATATGAACGTCGCAAATGTGTTGTTCAAGTAAATTTATTTCGATCAATAATTGAAAGCTTAGGAACCTATTAGGTACCTACTGTTTACATTTTGGTTAAATATACCAAGTTGATAAAGTATTTGAAAAAAAAAATTGTGTTGATTTTTTGGTTTTTTATTGAAATATTCGAAACTTTGAAATAATTTATTAAAGTATTAAACAAAAAATATAAAAATGCACAAATGGGCAAGGGATTAAGCCTGACCGATTTTTTTTTCACAGAAATCGGTCAACCACACAAACTTAATTAAAGTTTGGGTTTCTTCTTCTAATTTATATTAATTTATGCAATTTAATATCAAAACCAAAATAGGTATGTGCATTATGTGAATTTAGAAGAATATCCACATCATATACATACATAAATGAAGATTTTAGAATTTCGTGTGGAATTTTGTATCCTCGAAAATGTCATCCCCATCGAAAAATGTCCCTTTGAATACAATTTACCCGAACAAAAATGTAGAGAAATGAAAGCCAATAAGTTGAAGAATTTATTCACGATATCAACCAATTCGGAGTTGAAACTCTTTCGAGCATAATTTCAAAACCGAATATTTCTGATTTGTGATAAACGTCAGGGTTTTAAAGAGACATTGATCTGCGATCAAATCAACGATCAACCTCAATAGTTATGGCGAACGCGAAACTATAGGTAACTGTCGGACGTCGCGTCGCGTCGGAGGGGCAGGTTAGGTAAGTAGATCTTGTTCCCGTCACACTTAGATCAATGTTGATCCCTTGTGATACCCCGATGGATTGGACCATCCCTTTAAAATAAATTAACCTATAAGCTCCTATCGAGCATCGAGCTATTTCAAGGCGTTGATTAAGTTCATTAAATTTAAAATGTTATCATCTGTTGACTTCGAGATTTCTGTTAAATCGTTGAAGAAGTAGTAATTATTTCCTAATGTTGCAGAGTGCCGGACAGTGACCTAGGTAGTGAAGGGTGTCCTCCTCTACTTCTTCTTCTCCGCAGCCTCACCATAGGTCTTCAGTATTAAGTCCCATTTTGTTTTTATGATGCCCTAAGAGATAATGTCCTGTTTTAATTCCTATCAGAAGATTCAGGAATCTCTTTTTCAGGTTCATAATTTCGTCTGTTTTTTTCTTATTGTAGATGGGCCTCAGATTCTTTGTAGTGTTACAAGTTACAAATGAGTTCCACCTGTAATTGGTAAGTTCCACTTTTATCTTATAAATCGCCTGTTTAATGGGACAGGGTGGAATTTTAGTACTGGACAGGCTTGGATCTAACGATGAACCAGTCCTTGCCAGTTCATCTGCTTTTTTATTACCTTCAATTCCAATGCGTTCAGGACCCAACAGAGTATGATGTTGTGCTGTATAGCAAGAACTCTAAGCTCTTCACGACAGCATGAAACCAATTTGGGTTTAATTTCTGTGGCAGAGATGGCCTTGATCGCCGCCTGGCTGTCAATGTAAAAAGTGATGTCAGCCCGTGGTATCGCTATTATTAATATTTGTTAGGCATCCTTATATACTGCCAGAACCTCCGCTTGGAAGACACTGCTGTAATCGGGGAGTCTATAAGATTTGGCTTAATTGAGGGTTTCTGAGAAGAATACCGCACCTACACCCGTATACATCTTCGATCGGTCGGTGTTTATATTTTTACCACCGGTCTATCTGATTGTAAACCAGAATCCCATTCGTCCCTTGTGGGGATGGAGACAGAGAATGGTTCTTCAAAATATGTACGGGGTGTTGTGTAGTCTGTGCATACATACCCCTCCATAAATTTGTTGATAATTTGTGCATGACTTACAGAGTTCCTTTTCCAGCTATTGGTTTGGCTAAGTCTTAGAGCACTGTAGGATGCAGTTTCTTGAACAAGTAGATCTAGGGGCTTTAGGTTGAGTGTCCTTTCCATTCCCGCAGTGGGTGTGGATCTCATTGCCCCTGAAATTCCTGTACACGCTAGTCTTTGAACTTTATTATGCGTTTTATAATTAGTTTCTTTGCTAATCGCGCTCCACTAAACCAAGCTACCATATGTAAGGATCGGTCTTATAATTGCCGTGTACATCCATCATATTAATATCTTAGAGTTCGGAGCCCAGGTCTTACCAAAGGTCCTGTTGAAGGACTAAAAAGCGATCATGGCCTTTTTCTTTAATGTTCAAACCCCAGTTTAGCTTTTTGTGAAGAACTACGCCTATAGATATTTGACATGTTCTGAAAGACTAAGTCGGGTTCCTTCTATTGATGGTAGGACAAAATCTGGTATTTTCCTTTTGTTAGTAAAAAGTACCAGTTCGGTTTTTGCGGATTGACCGACAGTCCGCATTTCCTCGTCCAGCCACAAACATTCGACAGAGCGTAGTTAATCTGTTCGCTGGTTGTGGAAAGGAATTTACCAGTCGCTAGCAGCGCCAAGTCGTCTGCGTGCGTCGGAGGGCAATTAAGTGGTCGAACAAGAACAGGCGTCCATAGTTGCAGTTTTTTTATTTTCAGATTTCCCCTTAAGTTTCGGTTACTAGGTAGCAGGAACTGCTTTCGTCAATTAAGAGTTCTCGGGAGTGCACCTCTCTTAAGTTGAAGTAAAAGACAGAGAAAGATATGCGTCACTTCATTTGAGTGATATATCTGATTAATCTTTTTGACTGTTGATAAGCAACTTTTCGTTGGCTTACGCATGACATTACTTTCTGCAATACTTGCAATGGCAGTAATTGGTAAGACTCTTGGCGGCACTTTCGCTTTGAAAATGGAAATAAGGCCAAATTGGATTTATTTCTATTTCCAAAAACGAAATAAGGCCAAATTTCATTTGGAAATAAGACCAAATTTGTTTTTACGAAAACATTCAGTGATAACGGAAGCTTTGAAAGCAGACCAAGTGACAACATAGGCGCCTGCCAGGCGACTGCCAGGCGACTGAGCATACTCTAAGCGGAGCGAGGGAGTCGCGTGAGCGGGACAGAGGACCCGGAGAGGGAGTTAAAATCCTTGAACCCGCGAAACATAGGCGCCTGCCAGTTGGTGGATTAGTTCCCCAAAAAAAAGGAATCAAACACCATCTGGCAGGCATCTATGTTATCAGTCAGTCCGCTTTAAAGGTTTTTGTACTAAATAGTACTTTTAGTGGCCCGCTTCGGGGGATCATGGATTTTAACTCCCTTTTCGGGTCCTCTGTCCTGCTCACGGGACTCCGTCGCTCCACTTAGGGTATGCTCGGTCGTCTGGCAGGCGCCTATGTTGTCAGTCGATCTGTATTCAAAGTTTTTTGTACTAAACAGTACTTTGGGTGGCCCGCTTCGCCAATTCTCAAAAGCACCTGCGGGTCTAAGTTCTTTTTTGTGGTGGAATATTTTGGGAAATAACAACCGCGGGGGCTATGCACTGCACCTAATGAAAACAACATAACGGCGATTTGTTTTGTGCTTTCTGAAAAAAATCATGAAAACAAAATAAAGCCAAATTGGCTTTATTTCGTTTAATTTCGTTTAAAGCGAAAAAAAGCCAAAACTAAAATTTGGCGTTATTTCCATTTTAAAAGCGAAATAAGGCCAAATTTTTTATTTTTGGCTTTATTTCGTTGGGCCTTATTTCACGTCACCGTTGAGACTTCCATTGAAAGGGCTTCCGTTTAGACCGATGAGTTCGCACCTTTTTTTAAAAATTAAACATATTGCTTTATAGCTTAGCTGGCCATGAAAGTAGTTATTTTCCATTAAATTAGTGTTGAGCTGAGAGTATAAAATTCTGCTGTCCGAAATACGGGGTCTCACACTTAAATCATATCGCACAGAATTTTCATGCTTCTGAATGATTCGATATATGTAGCTGGTTCTTAAGATAGGCTGTTATAACGTCGTTATTCACTAATTGTTTCTTATAAACGTCATCCAACCAACGCAATGTTCCGATTTTACTGACCAAACAGGTTATGGGAACGTCAATCTAAGGTTTCAAGGACGTTTTTGAAACCAATTTATAACTTTCGAAGTTATATAACTTAAGTCAGAAGACGGTATAATCACAGTTTTTCAACAACAAATTGTTTCTTGGGAAGGGTCTCCCAAAACCGGCACGGCGCGAAACATTCACTCCGCGGAGCGAATCATTGTTTGTTTCGCTCCGCTTTCGTGTTGGTTTGGGAGAGCTTTAATCAAACATGAATAACACTCAAAGGTAATTTTTCCGCACACAACTAAAGGCTATCCACAAACCAAGGCGAAAGTGGGGCGAAACATTCGCCGATTATAGATTTTGTTGTTATTTAGTGTTATTTATTTGCCATTTTTGTTATCATTGTGAATGATTCGTCCTGCGGAAACAGAGCGAGATCTGGCCAATTCATTCACAAAGAAGAGTGGACACTACTCTAAATAATCTAACGGACGGACGAACGAATGGACGGATGGACCCACGGATGGACAAGCGGATGGAGCGCACTGAAGTCCCAAATTATATTGCTTCCTCAGCATTCTGAGACTATGGCCGTTTGCTCATAAAAAGTTTTTTTTGGCAGGCCGCCAAGATTATGAGATTGGCTTCTGTTTAAGGGGGTTCACACTCATCGACAAGTCGATCAACCTGAGTGGTCTTGCTAGCGTTCACATTCAACGACCACCTCATCAACTTCATTTGTAAATAAATTTTTTTCAAAATGCAAACACGGCGTAGATGTAACTTTTTGCACCAGTTTCAGCGAAGGACATTCATATTTTCTCCCTTCCTTTTGTGGGTTTACTTCTATTCCAAACCATTCTCTATGAATCTCACATACAAAATTAAAAAGAAACTCTAAAATTCAAATTTTCAGACATATCAGTTCTTCAACTAGTGTTCACATTAGCTACAGCGGTTGTTCGATCGATAAAAATGGGTAGGTTCAGAGGACTTAGGGAACTTGCAAGTAGGGCAAATTTCAAGACTGTGATTGGTCAGCTGTCGAAAAATGTTTTCAAATGAAGGGAACTTTCGACAGCTGGCCAATCACCGTCTATAATTTGCCTTATTTGCAAATCCCCTAAGTTATCTGAACGTACCCAATAGCAACAAATTTGAAAAACTTCCGACAGTCGTTCAACTTGTATTCACATTGCAAATTATGTGATTTTTCGACACGAGTTGATGAACTTGTCGATGAGTGTGAACCCCCCTTTTGGCTTTCTGTTTTGATTGAAGCTACGCAAAAAGATCATGTTCACGCAAACAATCCCCAAATAATTAAAAACATTTTAAAACTAGTATAAGTAAAGTGTTTAAAGTGATTTGGTTAGTACTAGCAAAATTGTGTTAAAATTAACTCGAATGGAGTGAGTCGTAGATGCGGTCATTTTATGTCGAAATTCAAATGATTTTGTAGATGTTTAGATCAATAGATAGATAAATTCTATGTTTTACAAAAAAAAACTTTTTTGCAATGATTTTGACTTCACATCACATCATCACATCTTTTATATATACACCATATAAAACTTCTCAAGACAATATAGTGTTTGGTCAATCATTCATCCATCATTTGACCTTCAACTTCGAGTTCTTTTTATCAAATATTCTTCCATTATCTTGAATCATCAAATTGGGCAAAATTTACTTGCAGTTATCTACTTAACTTATCTGATTGATATTCAATTATTTACTTATACTCAATATTGCCTTTCGCATGTCAAACAACCAATGCACGTCTAAGTTCTTGATTAATTATTTCAACTTTTCTATTTCCGAACCAAATCCATTTGTCAAAAATAAGCAAGAACTAGAGCGGTCCTATACACAAGTTACGTTGTCTAGTCCATATTCTTGCTTAACTTCACAATGGCAACCCCCAATCCCTTATTTAGTTGACAATTCATTAATTATTTGCGTCGTTCTTCCGTGAGAAACACACACAACAACAACAAAATCAAGAAAACACTACAGCCATCAGAACAGAAGTCATGGTCATGCCTCTTTAAACACTGCCAACAGCAGTCGAGAGCAAAGTCAAAGTCAGTGCGAATCCCTTTTAGTGCCATTGTTGGGATTGGAAGCTATTTTTCTGAATAAAATACTTAAGAGGCGCAATTTTCAGCACGTCATCGTTACTCCCACAATATTGATTGACATTCTCTGTCTTCAATCTCGAAATAAACCAGATAAAAAAGAATTGTTTTCCAAACTCCTTTAAAGCTTAAAAAAAAGTGAAAAAGGAAGCCCATCGTCGTCGTGGTTTAGAAGGGAGTATGTAGATTACATTCAAGGACTCATTTCTATTTGAATTCCATCACCCAGTCCTACGGCCCACCAAGCAATTGACGTTAACGTGTAAACAACTTTGGTGCCTATTTAAAAATAATGGCTCTTCCTCTAGCAGAGACGCAAAGTCATAGAATATTTTAGAGGAAATCTCTTGCAACGGCCAAGGGTGGGAGGCTATAAAGTAGGTTTAGGAAACGACAATAGACAACAAATAGTTACTTTATGTGTAACTAGGATGTACTTACGAATGACAGTAAATGAACGTGAAGGCTTCGAAAATGCAGTTGCAATGTTTGAAAAGCTTTGAGCAGGAGGTGATTGGCATAGAGCTACAGTTTTTCAAGGTCTTTATGGGGATGACAACCTGTGTATTGGGGGAGTGTTGTGGGCCTACTATTTTGTCCTGACATTATGCAAAAAAACGTGGCCATTCCATCAGGAAAAAGCACACATGACTGCTACTCTGCTCTAGCCAGACCTTTGTTTTGACGACTACACAGAGGAATTTTTTTGGAAAACAAAAAGTCTCAATGGAACGAAAGCTTATTTCCATACAAATTGGAAATATGTAGAAAATGAGAGTAAAAAATCAACATTGGAAAAGAGAAGAGCGAATACAACTCCTCGTACTCCTATTGTTGTATCCTTTTTCATTCCTTGATATGAAAGAGTACTCATTTTGGTTGTACAAACTCACCACTGACAATGAGTCACATTAATTAAGCAATTCTGCCAACTTTGATAAATAAAATTTTGAAGTGACAAAAGTGAATTTCTACCGACTCACCTTTCAATCACAAATTGAAGGTTGTCAAGTTGTCATAACTTTGGTGGAATTTTAAAACAAATCTGTTATAATTTTTACTGGCTCTATAAGTCTATAGAAATATTGGTTTTGTGTCAAACTTAAATTTGGATGTTTTAATCAAAATTAAAATAACCTTAATGGAGAAGTCCAGATAAGAAATTTTTTTCAGAACGTCGCGTCCGTCGGTGTGTTTGCCTGTGCGTGTAGGCGTACTAATGTAGTACATACATCAAGCTGTGGCCTTAACAGTTAGGTGGATTTGCTGCAAATTAAGTGTAAAACATTTGTATGTGATTATGAGAAAAAATTTAAATTCTTATTTAATTTCATCTAGAACGTATATGTAGCTACCATAATGACGACTTCGGTTTTATCAATTTCTAGAGCTGTTTTTGATAAAACTGCGTACCAGGTTTTTGGCAAAAATCCTAAGAACGTAAATAAGGTTTTGGAGTTTTTTTTTTGAACTTAATTGTAGTTATTGGCTTGTTTTGGGTTATTCCCGAATATGTCATTACATTGGCTATGTAATTTTGTGATAATTTTGCAATTCGGTTCTTCTAGTTAGTCAAAAATTTTGGATTTAAAATTAACATGATAATTTTTTTTTTTAATAAAATTTAAGGCCTAGTTTTTTAGAGCGGTGTTAAAGTTTAACTAGATTAAACTCAACAAATGCTTTTGATATTCTATATCTTCTGGGTTTTTGAAGTCTCTCTGCATTCATCGATCCTAAACTTTATATTTGTTTTTATTTCCCCAATAAACTTACTCTGGTTAAACTCATGACTTAAAAACTTGTCCTAAGAAATAATCAATCATTTAGTTTGTTTAAATGTGTCCACATTTTTTCTATTTAACCAACAAATTTCAAACGCCACGCCATAGTTTGCCCTCAAAATCATCAGGAAAAGGATAAGAAGCGGGAGTGAAGTTGTATAGTGACAGAAAAACTATGTCTGCTATACGGGGGGGCTCGCATGCTCGCGATGCTCAGCTCAGTTCGTAAGATGTGGGGGATTGGAATCTTGCCCCGCTGGATATGCCAAAATTAATTGCGGATGTTGTTTGAAAAATTAAAGCTTGACGCTGCTGTTGAACCATACTCACATTAACAGAGGGCTTCCTTCTGCCCACCTTACTCACCGCATGCTACTCAGAGACTCAAAGGAAAAATGAACGTTTGAAATAATTCACGTCAACGTGATTAATATTTTTTTTACTTTGCCAAAGAACATTATATGGTAACAATTAAAAACTTTGCAACTTAATCCTAAACAAATAAGGGGGCGTATTCATAGTCGTTTTAGAGCTGTGTCTAAGTTAAACATAGGTTTAGTTGAATTTTCGGACGTTGATTCTATTTTTTTTAAGTTCATCATTTCAAAATATTTCAAGCAATTTGTGTAGTATACCAAGTTAATTATCTTATAAAAATATAAAACCAACAATTTGTAATTAAAATCGGTCTGTATTCATTGAACCAAAATTGTCTTAAACTGCAGTTTAGTTAAACCTGGGTCTATCTGCGACTATGAATATGCCCCAAGGAATAATTTAACAAATTTGATCAAAAAATTTTAAAAACTTGTGTTTTTAAAATATTTTAACCTAAAGCTGGCCACACACGACCGAACCAACTAGCCGTACGGCACGGAGCCGAACCAAAATTGCCCGTGAGTGGGAGAACTCAGATGTCTTCGTCTGGTTCGGCCGAACAATTTGGATATTCAGCCAGTACAAAATCCACAAACACGATCCTCCAATCTCCGAACCAATGTTCGGCTCTATCGTGTGTGGGGAATCAGCAAGCCAAGCAGTTCTGTTTGCTTCCATCTTTCCAATCGCTCCAACGACCGTCACTAAATAATAAAATCCCACTTTCTCACTCTATCGCATTAAATTGTAGAATTCAATTTTCACCAAAGTCATCTGTCTCATTCTCTTTTTTGTCAAGTTTTGTCATATTCAATACAAAACACAAAATTCAGATTTTTAGAATTTTCTTGGTTTCTGATTGGGCAACTGTCATAAGAAGTTCAGTCGACTTGTGATTTCTGCATTGAACGGATCGCTGACGTTTTTTGTTTGGACTGCCAAAATTGGTTCGGCTCGCCCGTGTATGGCACCCAAATTTGGACCGTGGCCAAATGGACCGGAGCCAAATGGCTTCGAGCTGTTCGGCTCGGTCGTGTATGGCCAGCTTAAGGATTTTATATTTTAAAATTTCGATGAAAAAACTAACGATCAAAATAAAAAAATAAAATTATTTATAACCCAACTAACAATAATTTAACTTGTACTAGGTTCAATACAAGCTATTTCCTGCGCAAAATGCAAAAGTTATAGTTTGTAGTTTGTTGTTGTAGTTATTGTTGTTGTTGTTGTTGTTGTTGTTGTTGTTGTTGTTGTTGTTGTTGTTGTTGTTGTTGTTGTTGTTGTTGTTGTTGTTGTTGTTGTTGTTGTTGTTGTTGTTGTTGTTGTTGTTGTTGTTGTTGTTGTTGTTGTTGTTGTTGTTGTTGTTGTTGTTGTTGTTGTTGTTGTTGTTGTTGTTGTTGTTGTTGTTGTTGTTGTTGTTGTTGTTGTTGTTGTTGTTGTTGTTGTTGTTGTTGTTGTTGTTGTTGTTGTTGTTGTTGTTGTTGTTGTTGTTGTTGTTGTTGTTGTTGTTGTTGTTGTTGTTGTTGTTGTTGTTGTTGTTGTTGTTGTTGTTGTTGTTGTTGTTGTTGTTGTTGTTGTTGTTGTTGTTGTTGTTGTTGTTGTTGTTGTTGTTGTTGTTGTTGTTGTTGTTGTTGTTGTTGTTGTTGTTGTTGTTGTTGTTGTTGTTGTTGTTGTTGTTGTTGTTGTTGTTGTTGTTGTTGGTGTTGGTGTTGTTGTTGTTTTATAAGCAAATCCACGTGGTATAGTTTGTAATTGGCTTGCAGCTGATTGCTATGTACCAACTATTAATTGTTACGCCTTAACTTATTTTTGGTAGGCCTTTAGAAGTTCTTATGAATGGTTCTTATATTAATGGCTATGTGACTTATTCTAAAAAGCATTAGGAAACTTGTGTTTTTAGTACCTATGATAACACACTCGCATTTAAGCTGCATGGCTTACGCTCCGTCATTATAGGTATTATTTATGAAATTATTAAGAAAATTGTTTTGGCAAAATGTACCAAGAAAATGTTTGATTTTTATAACTAAGCCTTATGCTAATTATATTCAAGCGATAGCCTACTCAAATTTAGAAAGTTGGACCTACTGCAAGCTTAATTCTTAGCATGTAAAGGCCGTAGGCTATTTTTGTTTGTAATTAAGAAATTAATTTATTGACCGATTTGATAATTATGATGTTGTGTGGAAAATATTTTGTTCCGTTGGCTGTTTCGGTCACAATAATTTTAGTAATGAAACAAGAATTGTAGCATTAACTTTTTCCGACATTTCGACAGGGGTTGCTGTCTTCTTCAGAGGGAACTTTATTACATAAAAAATACAAATAGTTTATCACAATGTTACAACAAAAATAACAATTGAAGTTGAACTTTCACTTTGAGAAGTATAAACGATAAATTTACATAATTTATAAAAATTATTAATTTGATAACAAATTATTGTTATTAAAAAATTAGAGCTCTTCTGATAAAGAAGTTTAATCTGCAACTAAAGAATAAAGAAAGAAAGCCGCTAGCTGTTATGATGAAAGCAGTGAGCAGTATACCGCTGAAATGTTCTGTGTGTCTTGCTTCATGTTGTTTTTGTTGTTTAAAATATGAAGCGTTTCGAGGGTGTATCGCTTTGAGGTATGCTTTTCCGTTTGAAGAACTTTGATACCTTCGAAATTAGGAGAATGGCCATATTCAATTGCATGACTAGCGAGTGCAGTTTTTGCAGGATTTCTTGTGTTGATATCGGATCTATGATTTGACATACGTTGACGCAGAAATTGTTTTGTCGTTCCAAAGTAGGACAAATTGCAGGATTCATCGGTTTTCCCCATACAATCGATTTTATATACTACATCCGTACATTTGTCCTTATCAGGTTTCACCTTTAGCTTGGTGAACAGATGAGCTAGTGTCTTTTTGGACTTGCAAGCCAAACGAACATCTTTCACTTTTTTGGTGAAAATTTCCTAAAGTTTGTATTTTTCATGTAATAAAGTTCCCCCCGAAGATGACAGCAACCCCTGTCGAACTGTCGGGAAAAGTTAATGCTACAATTCTTGTTTCATTACTAAAATTATTGTGACCAAAACAGCCGACGGAACAATGTATTTTCCACTCAACATCATTATTTTTGTTTGTGCAAACACTTAAATAAATGCCACTTAAATAAAAAATATCCACTCTTTATGTTTACTAAAAAAATACAATACTCAAAATACGCTTACTAATGATATGTACATACATATGTATGTGGAACATTTTTGTTTTATTTGAACTCAGCTGGTTAATAATGTTGGCTTTCTGTGAATATCATATGCATGCAGAAAAATAGCCTACATTTGTATTACTTCTGTGAAACGAACAGATCTATTAAATGGACATCTTCTCGAGGTTGTGGATCTAGGATTTAAATTCCAAATATGTTATGTTTTGTATATGGACACTCCTTTGATCCGAAGCGGACAAGAATATCAGACGCAATTTGCTTATTTTAGTTCGCTTAGGCCCAGTTGTGAGCTTAACCAGAGTTAGTTAACTCTGAAAACAGATTTGTGCATACTTACGTCAAAGAAGAAGTTTTTAAGTGGAGGATAAGGTAAAAAAGCTTAAAAAAAAAAACGGAAGATAAAATATCAAAAGCATTTGTTGAGTTAATCTACAGTTAATTCAATAACACCCATTTTCACAGTGGAAGTTTAAACTCCGCTTTTGTTTTAAACTTCAGTTCAACAATTTATTCAGTTTCACAGTTTCGTTTTTACCTTGAACTGAGTTGAATTTGTAGTTTAAGTTAAACATTCTTTCGTTTAAACCTAAGTTCAACGTTTGGGACCACTATACATAGTATATGGAATTTATTTAAGTACTTATTTTTCATAACTAATTCTATCAGCGAATCTATGTCTGGTGTTATAAGGTGTTAGCTATTTCTCTTTATTTGCACAATCATTGGTTCATTTTCCAATATTTTTTTTTAATTTTGTTCCTGTCACTTGAAAAAAAATGTCGACAAATTATCAACACCCCAAAATTATTGTTGCTGTTTCGCGTGTTCTTTGCTTCAGAAAAAGAAAGAATAGACAAGGAAAGCTACGTACTGTTTGCAATACGTCACTTGGCGAAGCAAAAACGTATACAGACACTGCTGCCAACTCTTTTTCATAAAATCTATAGTTAAACGAAGTTCAACTGATCTAAAGATCAGATTTCACTGCGAAACCGGACGAGTTAAACCAAAAATTTAAACTCAGTTTAAGGTTCAGCTGATCTTAAGTTTAAACTCCAACTGCGAAACTAAAGGTAAATTGTGTGAGTCAACTCGGGTTAAACTTTTAAATTCACGTTTAAAGAAGAATTGGACACTAAGAAGTTACCTGTTTGTTGAGTGCTTATTTCTTACTTAATTTTTTTCATAATTGTTTTTTTAGCTTTGTGGCTATACAATATCAACAAAATTATAACAAGCATGAATTTTATACAAATGTCATCTTGAATTGAATATGAAGGCAAACAAATTTATTATAAATATTTTTTTTCAAAAATAACATACATACATATTCCCAGAGTTATAAAGGTGTGATTTTTCACTTCCGGTTTTTTTTTCTGCCCTCTAGTAAATTATTCGAAACCTTCAAAGTTCGCTACAGACTGCTCTTACAAAAATCCAAAATACATCACGCTTTGCGATCTTAAGTCTTATTTGACTGACCTAAAACACATACACTACTCTCCCTCCTTGTATGACCAACGAATTGTTGGCATATGAATCGGATACGGAGAAAAAAGAAATAAACCGAATGCAATAACAGCAGGCTTGTGTGATCTAATAAAAATGCTAGTCGTTCAAATGCATTTGATAAGCAAGAAAAAAAAACCTGCACTGAGATGGAGCTTAGCATGTGGCTTCGGTAGCGCGATGGGTAGGCCGTCGGCTTCCGAATTCCAGTCACAGTTGATGCCTTAAGTTCAATCCCTATGACGGGCAAGGCTTTTCAAATCAAAATGAACATAATTGAGACTCAGCACCACAGAAAGAAGGCTGATGATGAGGGTCGGCACGCGTGAAATAGCTATAACTTCAGCCAAACAAAGTACTTAGTGGTAGAACACCTGAGTTGTTGTTGTTTCATTAAAAAATGTTCAATGTTAATTGTTGTCTTTGCAGCATGACTGCATTGTATGAACTTTAGTTCATACAAAAAATCCTACTATAATTGCTTTATCGTTTAGTCCAGTCAAATTTTGTTTGTGCCAGTAGTGCAAGTGTCACGTTTTGCACAAAGGTAGGCTGTCAGAGGAGTTTGAAATCCAAAGTGGAGTTAGGCAAGGTTGTATACTGTCACCAATACTGTTCCTGTTGGTGATAAGTGACGTACTGCACGTAGCTTTGTCAAATGGAAATGGAGGAATTCAGTGGACTCTGCAATCTCACCTCAAACATCTGGACTACGCGGACGACGTATGCTTACTCTCTCATAGGATCATGGATCTCCATCAAATGACAACAAGGGTGGAGAGAGAAGCAGAAATCGTAGGGCTTAAGATCAACTCGGCAAAAACTAAAAGGATCAGCCTTGGAACTTCCTCATCAATTCAAGTAAATATTTCTGGACAACCGGTAGAGATGGTAGAGGATTTCCAATATCTTGGGAGTATTGTCTCTACGGGTGGCGGAACTGAACTGGACGTAAACAGCCGACTCAGAAAAGCAAAGGCTGCGTTCGGAATGCTATCCAAAATATGGAGAAACAACTCTTTTAGCTTAAAGACCAAGTTACGACTGTTCCGCTCCAATGTTGAATCCGTTCTGCTTTACGGCTGCAGCGCTTGGAAAGTCACTGACACTGTCACTAGAAAGCCTGAAACCTTCGTTAATAGATGTCTACGAAATATCTTGAGGATTTTCTGGCCCAACCGTATCTCCAATGCCGAACTTCATGCGAGAACGGGTCAGGAGCCCATAGACTCTATTATACGAAGAAGAAAGTGGCAGTGGATTGGCCATACGCTTCGAAAAGGCGATCGGTGCATTGCATCTCAAGCAACCCGCTTACACAGGAGGGAAGACAAGTGGGCCGGCCTAGAAGTACATGGCAAAGAACGGTCGAACAGGAATCGGCACGACTGGGGAAAAGTTGGAGAGAGCTGAAATATATTTCAAGAAATCGTACACGATGGCGCGTAGGTGTAGTGGAGGCCCTATGTCCCGTAAGGCAAACATCACGGACGTAATAGGTCCGAGGACCTAAGTAAGTAAGTAAGTAAGTAGTGCAGAAAGGTGTACTATATTTTATTTTTGTTGTATGTTTCTTGGGGTTATAAATCCGAGGATAAAGTTAACGAACAAAATTTCGTGATTTTACGTTGAGAAAATGCAAAATATTCTTTCCAAAAATGCATTTTATTCTTAGGGTTTGTGCTTTTAACTGGAAAGTTATCAACTTTTTGTGAATAATGTTTTATTTACATTTTCTCAAATTTTTTTTTATTTATCTAAATCTTATGTTTTTTATGTTGCATATCATCAAAATTATGAAAACCTAAGAACCATACCGATTTAATCTTAGCTAAAACTATAAATTTAGTGTCATTTTTCGTTTTTATTCTTGCTATTTCTGATTAAAAATATTTTCTTTTTTTATATCGATACTCGTAGTGTAAAAATCATTTTGTAAAATTATTGTTAATTACATGATTTCTATTTTACTTTTTTAATTTTATATTTACTTACTCATGAAATGTCATATCCGGCAGACGGCAGATTGCCATGTCCGTATTCATAAGTTTATAATTGTATCAATATAGAATCGAAAAAATAAAGAATTTTATCTATCTATCTATCTATTTAAATTTTCTAAAAATCTTACAATAGGTACCCATTTTTTTTCTCCGATTGAAATTTCAATTTTTTTTAGAAAGTAGGTGCATATTTTATTTGGCTAAATTGTTTAATTTTTAGATGAGAGGAAGAGATTTCGTAAGAGTGCATTTTTTAAAAGGAGGTTTTTATTTTGGCGTTAGGAGCGTATATTGATTTTCGATTATTTTAACATCCTGGATTTTATGGCAGCAGAACAAATAGCCCAGTCAAATTAGACATTGACCCAGACAAAATTTTTTTACAGGTATATTTTTTAGTGGAAATGTTTAGAACAGTGTCCTTAAACAACTGTGTAAAGTGACAAGCAATCCGCGTTGGCGTACGACCGCATCTATCTTGCACTCTTTGTTTTTGGCCTTATCTCTGGAACTTGTTGTCCTAGAAAGACCATTCAACTGACAAATTGACGGGCTTAGATAGCCAAAATGAAGAAAGTCAATACAATTAAGTTACAGGTATTGCATGGCTACTGTTTTGAATTAAATGAATTTAACAGACTAACTTGCAGTGCAAATTCGAAAAAATTACCCATGTCCCATAAATATTTCCTATAAAGCTGAAATTTTGTGGACAAGTTCAGAACAGTACCAACAATCATTATGTGTAAGCTACCAAAAAATGCCTGTTGGGGTTAGACCGACCACCATTAAAAAAAAAGTACCATTATCTGTTTTTTTTCGGATATATCTAGGTATCTTATTGTCCTAGAAAGACCATTCAAGCGTAAAATGGCCACGCTTTGACTTCAAAATCAGCGAAGCACACACAAAATTAGTAACAGGTGTTTTATGGCTAAGCTGTTTGGAATGAAACTACTATAACAGAGTAAATAATTGAAGTGCAAATTCGAAAAAAAAATTATCTATGTCCCAGAATTATTTATTTAAAAGATGAAAATAAGTGCACATTTTTAGAAAAGTACCTTAATTATATTTGCTAAGTTTCCATAAAAAAACCTTAATATGAAAATGCCAGGAACAATTTTTTTAAGTGTATTAAATATAACAATAAAATAAAGGATCTTTAGAAAATGTTATTATTAAAAAAAAGAAAACAGAGAAACACAAGTCCCATTGGTCTAAAGAAGAAGAAAATAAAGTTCTTATAGAAGAAAAATACCGACAAATTTTAAAATTTGTTCAGAAGCTTCGGTTGCTCTCCTCGTTTTCTGCAAATAACAACAAAATAATGAAACACCTTATTACCGCAAATATGTTTTACAATCATTACCTTCGTATTTATGAATATCTTCAGCGTCCTGATCTTTTTTATCTAGTTGTAGTGCATTTCACTCGGTAAAAGTAGTTTCATTCAAAACTGATTTTGATGTTGAATCCTGGCCATTTGCGCTTGAATGGTCTTTCTAGGACAATTAGATACCCAGATATAGCCAAGAAACCGAAGAAAAAAAACAGATTATGTTACTTTTTTTTAATGGTGGTCTAACCCCAGCAGGCATTTTTTGGTAGCTTACACACATAATGATTGTTGGTACTGTTCTGAACATATCCACAAAATTTCAGCTTTATAATAAATATATATATGTTTATGGGACATGGGTATTCTTTTCGAATTTGCACTGCAGTTTAGTCTGTTAAATTCATTTAATTCAAAACAGTAGCTATGCAATACCTGTAATTTAATTGTATTCACTTTCCTGATTTTGGATATCTAAGCCCGTCAATTTGTCAATTGAATGGTCTTTCTATGGCAACATGTTCCAGAGATATAGCCAAAAACAAAGAGTGCAAGATTAATTCATTTTTTCAAGATTGTGGTCGTACGCCAACGCGGATTGCTTGGGACTTTACATAGTTGATTAAGGACACTGTTCTGAACATTTCCACTAAAAAATATACCTGTCAATAAATTTTTTCAGGTTAGGGCTTTTTTTTGCCTAATTTGACTGGGCTAAAAGAAGATATAGGTATATTTACCTAACCCATAAATATTTTAAAATAATGTGCTTTTTATCAACATATATCTTTCGTTTGTAGAAAAACAAATCAATTTTTTTGAAACCATATGACGCGTTTCCTAATTTCTAATCAACGTTTTAGCCCGAACGGTTTTCCAGAAAAAAAAAAAAATAGAAAAATGATTCGATATAATTTAAGTTGCACAGAGAAATGGTTGGCATTCCAGTTTTAAATAAAAACAAACTTTTGCAAGAAAAATACAATTTTTCAGAATTTTTTCAATATTGCGTCAGATCTGTATTCAGCAGCCCCAAAACAACATAACGCAGTAAACTAATTAAAGTTACCCGACAACTTTCCCACTATAGGGGCTCTTTAAAGCACAACTTGACTGGATTATGTAATCTTTTAAAGATTTCTTATCTTTATTTTATTGTATTAAATGCATATATTATATGTATTACCTATACTTAATAGAATTCAATAAGATAAAGTAATAAAAACAAACAAAATGTAGTGCTCTTTGTTCAGCCTCAATATTTAAATAAGTTTCTCCAGGTTCGGTTGTCAGCTCTTTTGTTGATCATAATGCCTACTAAATAATTGGAAAGACCCATAATATTACTCACACAGGATTGATATCTTTGTTTTTCTTTTTTAAATTTATTTTTTATAAGTTTTCTGAATAACATTAAGGGTGAAGCACGATTTTCTAAATTTTTCATCAATGACTCAGTTAAATAAAATTCATGCTTTTCGATTTTTAATGACAGAAAGAGAACATTTAATGACATGACCGACGCGACACCGCCGCCACCAAGTGCTGACGGCAGAGGTAACGTTGAACTGCATAATGGTTTTAAAACCACAAAAGATGATGATGCGGCTTATCATTTAAATTATAGAAGCAGAACATGTACATTTTTAAATAGGTAAAGGAAACTATAAACCTATATACAGTGTTGGATAGAGAATTAGCACATTATGCTTTTTTAGTTAACATAGCCTTATACCATCAGTTGACAAAAGCCTTTCTTAAAAACTTTTCACATTATTGCAATCTAGACTGCATCACCCTATTATCCCTGGAAATGTACCGTTATTTACACATGTTTGTGCATTTACTTCCATACACGAAGTATGCGATTGCTAAATTTTCCGTGGCCAAAGTTAGCACGTGGGGTTAAAATTGTGTTTGAAGTATAAAAAAGCTGTATTTTTGGTTAGATTTTAAGAAAAAAGTACCTAATCGACAATTCAAAGCAAGTTTTTCTAAATGATTTTTTGTAAAATATTTGAATTCTTTTTGACTAGATGGGCTGACAACAATCTTGCACACCTGAGCTCAGAAAAATCGCCGTCATGGTTTAAATGGATTTATATGGACAGTTTTGATCCTTTATTTCCCACATAAAATTCAATATTTTTAGCAAATTTTATAAATGTCAGATTTTGTTCATGGATGTTATGGTAATGATGTCGCACTTACATCTCGCCCTCAAAAAAACACCCTTTCTTCTTGGTAAACATGCCAAATGAAACATTTATACCAAATTTCATTCATATCCCATTATTTTAAAATGGTTTTCGGTAATATTTTACTTGTTGTTCTTAAAAAAGGTTCAAAATTTCATAAAAAGGACTTTAATTTTCTACAGGATACATGTGTCTTTTCAGTTTTGGTATCTTTAGAATCAGCGTTGAAACGCAAAAACATGCGTCATATGATAACATTGTATTATAATAAATTTTTCACCTTGATAATCTCCAGCCTCCATCCCCTCTCAACCTCTTTAAATGCGTCTATACAAAAAGTCAATGAAGGAATTTTGGGGCACTTCGGATATGTTGTACAGGATGAAATTCTGCGTCGATACCAGAAATAAAGTTTCATGAATAATTTGTTCTCACTTACCCATATATAATTTTTTATCTTTCCTAGACTACTATATGGCAAGTTAAAAGAATAATACAAGTTTAGTGTTTTTTTCTTAATATTTATTATTTTATTTTTGTTTTAAATCAATTTAAAAAAATATTCCATTCCTGCTAGGGCTGGCCACGAGACGAGAAAAGTCTCGGTCTCGATCTCGGTCTCGCATGACGATACCGAGACGAGACAGCCTTTTAAGCAAACGAGACGAGTCCGACTGTATATTTGGACCAACATTTATAGAGAGTCTAATAAATTAAAAAATCCAATTTTAGTTAAATATTTGTTTTCTTCTCTACATATTAAAACTATAATCCAAAATATTTCGTTCCAATAATGAGTTGGCCCGAAATCGTATTTTTCCGAGACGAGACTTAATTATACGAGACCGAGATGAGACTGAACATTTTCGATTTTAACGAGACCGAGACGAGTTTTACAATAGTCTCGTCCTAACGGTTCTACGGATTAAAATCAACTTACTGAAAAATTTTTTAAGATGCATTAGCAGATGCAAAAATGACCAAACATTAAAATGATAATCATATTACAGTCTGCTCCTTGATGGAATGTGCAAATTATGAATTATAGTGTGGTAATAGAAGATTTCCCATATAAATTTAAGGATCCGCTAACTGGATATCTAGTAATGATGAGGAGGAATGTGTCTTATACATAACTAGCGTACCTTCATGGATTGAATCATCAATAACTGACAAAATCGTTTGAATTGAGGTCGAAAACTGGATTAATTCATTACGCCAATGTAATAAACACCTAACCAACAAATCAGAGTTAGGTACCTCATTTTACGCAAGGCCTAATGTAAATCATAGTAGGGGAAAATGAAATTTGGTATTGCAATCAATTGAATTTTAACTCAATGCTTAAACTTCCAAATTTAATTCCTAATCAATGTTGAAGTCTTTAATATTACAATAATTTTAAGCAGTTAAAAGACTTCAATCTAAAAGAATGCAATACTTAAGGCTTATCTTTAGTTCTTTTAGTTATTAGTCTTTTAGAAGTCTTGTAAATTGATTGTAAATCTCGAAGTCTTTTGATTGCAGCAGTCAAAAGACACTTACTTACTTTAGATGGCGCTCACAGCCCAGGATGGGCTTCGGCCTCGACTAACAAGCCCCTTCAACCAGCTCCGTCCTTAGCTAGCCGCTTCCAGTTGCACACACCGAGTTGGTTGATGTCATCCTCCACTTGTGTGCGCCACCCGTGGTTCTTCCTCTGCTGCGTACACCATCGGGCTTGGATTCGAAGACTCATGCGTCGGGCAGGTGCGTTGCTGTCCATACGCTCCACGTGCCCCAGCCATTTCAGCCACTGTATTTTCGGCTTTCCACACTCCTCCCACACTCCTTCGATACGCACCGGACCGAAAATCAAACGAAGAATCTTCCTCTCAAAGCACCCCAGCAGATCTTCATGCGATTTTTTCATTGTCCATGCTTCTGCCCCATAGAGTAGGACCGGGATGATTAGGGTCTTGTATAAAGTCTCCTTGGTTCTCTGAGAGAGGACCTTACTACTTAAATGCCTTTTTATACCGAAGAAACAGCGGTTGGCAAGAGTAATTCTTTGTTTGATCTCTGCACTGATGTCATTTTGCGAGGTAAAGTGGAGCCCAAGTAGACAAAGTCCTTGACAATTTCGAAGTTATATCTGTCCATCGTGATATTTTGCCCGAGTCGACGATGTTGAGATTCCTTTCTCGATAACAGATTAACAGCATATAATTCGTCATGTCCTCATTAACCGCAAATCCCATTTAAGCCGCCTTCGATTCAATGCTCGCAAATGCGCCTGCCACAGCTCGCTTCGTTCTGCCGACAATGTCAATGTCATCTACATCGCAAGCAATTGAACGGACTTTTGACAGATTGTACCGCTGGTGTTGACATGTGCGTTGCGTACAATTGCTTCAAGAACGATGTTGAATAGGTTGCATGATAACGCGTCGCCTTGCCTCAATCCTTTCTCAACATCAAAGGAATCGGTGGTGTTCTTACCGATTTTGACGGAGCAGCGAGATTTCTACATCGTCATCCTGCACAAGCGGACGAGTTTTGCAGGTTTTTTTTTTTTTTTTTTTTTTATATTCCACGCGCGCAAAAGGGGTTATGGCTACCCTTAAAATGTTTTTAACACAGCACGAGCGATTAGGTAAGTAGGAGAGGATTTAGAAGGAGATACCGATGCACATTGGTTTTGAACGTTTGCACATCGAAATGGTAAAGCATTCCACATTCGTGTGGTGCGACTGAAGAAAGAATCTCTGTACATTACAGTACGTCCGAAGTTGGGCTCGAGGGTGAACTGATGGGCATTCCTAGAAGCGCGAGTATTACGGTTGAATTTTTTAAGGGGGGAATGCAACTGGCTATTTCACTAGAACACTGATTATAATAATAGCGATAAAATAGAGAAAGACACGAAACATTACGGCGGTGTTCGAGAGGTGTAATTGTTTCTGTTATAGATCTTTCGCCGAGATATCACATGGCTCTGTATAATTCGTAGCTTTTCACGCTTTCATACGCGACTTTAAAATCGATAAGGAGGTGGTGTGTATCGATCGGGAATTCCCGGGTTTTTTCTAAAATCTGTCGGAGTGTGAACATTTGATCGACGCGACGGTTGATTTGCCTGGCCTAAAACCACACTGATAGGGGCCGATCAGATCGTTGACAAGGGGTTTTAAGCGGTCACTCAGGATAGCTGACTAGATTTTATAAGGGACGTTTACGAGACTAATTCCTCTGTAGGTAGATGGTGCATTTCAGAGCATCTCCCGTTTTCCTTCATCGGGCATACTTTCATCCGACTAAATTTTGCAGATGAGCTGGTGTATGCTCCTAACCAATTCATCTTGCGCTGATTTAAACAGTTCGCCTGGTAAGTCAGAAGAATGCTTTGATTGCAATTAAAAGACTTCAAGAGTGCAACTTTTAAAATATTTGAAAAAAAAATTCAAGAAGGTTTAGTATTGAATTCTTTTAATTTTTAGTCTTTTAACTGTTCAAACTAATAGCAAGATAAAAACTTAAAAATTTTACTTTGGAGCAATTATATACACTCCACTCCACTTGAATAGAAACAAACTTTTTGTTTACTATCTGAGCGTGTAGCGCTTTGGTTAATTTATAAATTCACATTTTGGTTTTAGTTCCTATAAGAGGGATCTATCGCGAATAAAACTGCAAAGACAGAATAATTCAGGAAAAACCATTATCACCACTTTTCTAATTACTTCATTTAAAACACTGTTTTTTTTTTTGCGCCACTTGAATAGAAACAGTCTCTTAAATAAGGAAACAAATTGAAAAAGTGCAGTAAAATTGGGAAGTTTTCTATTTGTAATCATATTTTAATATGTTTGAACCACCTTTATTTGAAATAACTTGAAAACCCCAGTTGGAGACTGAATAATGCAGTTTTTTTTATATCATTTAAAGAAATTGCACTTCATGCTTTTCTGATTGCAGCAGCAAGTGATTCTTTGTCCTCATATTGTCGGTCAGAATCGAAAACTTTATATGAACCATCCATCTCCATACGTTTTCAAAAATATTTAGGTCCGTAGAATACGGTGGCCATTGAAGTAAGGATTATCCATCTCGGATATCCAACTGTTAATGATCCTTGCGTTGAGGATTGGCACGTTTTCTTGTTGAAATGTCCATGGTATTGGTCCAAGGACATCAGAAAACTTAGGGAAATCTTCTTGCAATATTTCCTTGTAGGAGTTTGCCGTCATTTTCAATGTGGGAAAGTCGAGATCAATTGTTCCAAACCAGAAAATCGCACCCCACGCCATTACACCGCCTTCTCGGCTATAGTGGCGCTCCAGAAACCTGGGTTCCTTCCTCATTATAGTAATAGTAATTATATCCGTCCGGGCCATCTAAATTGATTTTTTTTTCGTCAGAAAATACCACTTTTGTCCACTCTTCTTTCCACGTCATATTCTTCCTGCAAAAATCTATTATATTCTGTCTACGCATTGGATTTAACGGTAGTTTTTTCTTCAATTTTAGGCGGTTTAAATGTTCTGACCCACGAAAAACACGTCTAATAGTATTAAGACTCGCTGTAATACCACTCTTCGCCTTGATTTTAGCAGCAGAGTCGCTTGAATTTGAAGACAGTCTTATTATCGTTCTTCGGTATGCTATACTGTTGTGGCTCTTGATTGCCTACCTTACACATTTTTCCATAGTTTTCATTATTTCTAAGGTTTGACCAAACAATTTTCACACTTCTACTTATTTGTTTGGCAATTGTGCGTAGGGGAAGCTTGTTTTCCGCGCGTACTTCTATTTTGGCTTTTTCTGTAGGGTTTAATGGTTTTCCGCGGCCCATCTTTTCTTTGATAAAACAATTATTATTGTTAATCCACACTTCCATTATTAGAACAATATTTTTTCTTCTTACCGTAATCTATAGAGACAAAAGACACACAGTTTCTATTCAAGTGGCGCAAAAAAAAAAAACAGTGTATTTCATGAAGTAATTAGAAAATTGGTAAAAAATAACCTAATGGTATTTTCCTGAATTATTCTGTCCCTGCAGTTTTATTCGCAATAGATCTTTCTTTTAGGAACTGAAACCAAAAGGTGAATTTAGAAACTTACCAAAGCGCTACACGCTCTGATCGTAAAACAAAAAGTTTGTTTCTATTCAAGTGGAGCGGAGTGTATGTACTGTTCATAGTTAGAAAAAGTACTCAACTGCTTTCACAAGGATTACTCAAATGACTGGGATTTCAATGAACAAAGAACATTTTTTGTATTTCGAAATGGCTTTGAAAGGCCAATTTTTTCTTGATATTGTACATACATCGGCTTTCGGCTTTTTATTCTGTTCCGTGTAGGTATAGGTAATTCATTAACCTCAAACTATCATCTCCATTAACACCAATTATACACCGTTTTATTTTTCTTACTAAGCGCCTCGTGTGTTCTGATTACAATCCTTATCTATATACCTATAAAAACCGGAAAGCCTGTTTGCCTATTTTAAACCAACTAATAATAATAACTTGTCACCATGAACTTAATCTATTTGCCTCCATTACCAGTTTATACAAAAACTCCAAGTCGTGATGATGTGATGTCAATATATCTAAATCTACCTTTGCCTTTCTCCATCAGGCGTCACGGGCCCTCCTACTGCGTGAATGTCCAGTTGATCATTCACTTATTATAGGTTGATTAAAAAAATGTAACATCCAATCAAAACATTCGCTACTGTATATTGGAATATTTAAACTGGAATTTAAGTTTTAATTGACCTTGAAAGAAGATATAATACCACGCCGTTCTATACATGGTTCCACCCCTTATGACCCCATATGCACAACTATCAAACAAAATGTATATTCTTCTTTGATTCTAGAAGAAGAACAAACAATAATGCCTAGAACAGAAATGCGGAAGAATAATAAATAGTCAAAACACATACTTACGCACAAAAGTCGATAACTAGAGACGCCTTAGGCCATAATATACGCGACGCGACACCCATTAGGCATTGTCCTCCTCCGTTTATTCATGCCGATGTTAAAGCCCAGCTGATATATTATTATGTATCTGGAAGGCATTGCTAAGGCAGACACGTTAACTTAACACCCATACATCAGTATCACGCACTGTTTTCATCAGTGGTCTAGCAACGAGTTTACAATAAGGTAATACAATACATCTATCCAATCACCCCGGCCAAGGGGCACAGCCAGACAGCACAGAGACCAGAAGTATAGAAGACGTGTAAAGAAAACCCAAATACATCGAAGAAATCAAGAAAAAACCAAGTTACCAAGTCGATCGTCACCTCAGTTTATCGACGACACTCGAACGGTTTACGAAAAAAAAAATTAAATTCAAGAAACAGATCAGAACCTACTTACCGATCCTCAATCGATATTGAGGTTTAAAAGTCGTGATCTATATAAGTATAACAACCCTCGCGGAAGTCTTTCAAACAAAAAAAAAGAATATCGTTAGAACTTTTATTAGACTTCGAGCAATCGGGTGAATCGGGTTAGAATATTGCTTCGGTAAGATTTCAAGCCGGGCTTAAAGGAGAAAAAAAGTATCTAAACATTATCGTCTCATATAGAATTTTTATATTTACAATATTGTGGACAACAAGGATTATAAATTATTTTCAAATAAAAAGTGCAAGTTTTTCTTATAGTTTAAAAAACGATTTTCGGTAAGGCTTTTGATCAGGTTTGCTAGGAAAAAAATATCTGAGGAATACACCCAGCGATTTAAAATTATTTATTTGTATGGTTTTCATTTTCTTTGCGTGTTAATGGGTTTAAGAGAAATCCTTCAAGCTTCGTGGAAGGATAAAATCCTGAACTAAGGAAAAACAAATTTTTTTTTTTTGTTTTTTAGAAATGATTTAATATTTTTTTTAAAACTTACAAAGAAGGAAATCATAATTGAAATCAATGATCCTTCAGATATTTTTACACTAAAGTAAGTCGGGCCTACGGAGAGTTTTTGGTAAAATTGCTTTAGGCAATTTTTTTAATTTTTCTAATGTGTCTAGCTGTTCATTTAAATTTTAAGTTTGGATTTTTGGAGAGCTCAACATTTGCCCTGGAATCAGAATGAAACTTTATAGTCACTGTTCGTGTCTAATTTCTTACAAGAAAATCCTTCCTAAAGTGACTCCAAAAGCTGAACTTGATCTTACTTAACCTTGGCTTTAGGCCAACTTTATGTTGTATATTTTTTATTTTCAAATTAATTTCAAATGACTATCTGGGACAATTGTGCACATTTTTTTTCCCCAATCTTAAGCACGTTCATTTGCAACGATATTCAACTCAAAATGAAGATAGAAAATTTCATTTTAATTTTGTCGGTTGGTGTTTTATATAGGTACATGCTTTTTTTCTCCTTTTCAAAGGCATTCGCGGAGGAGGTGGTGGACGCAACTGTTCGATCAGAATATTAATTAAAATTTGTATTTTATTCTTTTTATTTTTTGCCTTTGCGCCATGGTAGTGTGTGCCGTTGAGTGAAAAAAAAAATATTCAAAAAAGAGTCTTTTGTTTTTAATGAATTGAGTAATAATAATAATTATAATTATTTGTTATTTAGTTATTGTGATTGTCGCAAGGTGGTTGAGTTGTCTTATTTTTTGAAGTAAATACATTTTTTTTAATGCACCTACGTACTTGAAACTCAAAAACAAAAACATTGGATTGCAGTGAAAATAAAAAAAAATAAATACCGACAAAAGAAAAGAAAAAAAAAAGGCGTGTAATATTATTGAAGGTGAGTAAGTACATTATAATGTATTTTATGTATTTTCGAATTAAATTTTATTTTATTTCACTCTTCATTTTAGAGTGAAATATAAATTGAAGAATGCATTTTCGCTTTTGTTTAATTTGTTCTTAAGTTTTGTTTTTTTTTTTTTGTATGTAAAATAAATCATAAATCATGTTGGGTGCTCAAAACACGTACCAAAGTCAACGAAAGCTATATTGGTATTATACCTAGCTGACAGTTTTTTTAATTATTTTGTTGTCTTCTTTTGCTTTCGGTTTTATTTAGAATCATTTATGGAGTGACCAAAAATATTGTTTTATTATTTTTTTTGTTGATGCCCCTGCATTTCAATGCAGAAAGCGAAATCGTTTGTGTGTTTTTTTTTTTTTTTTTTTTATTAAAAACAATTTTTTCTTTTGGGATTATGATGAAATTAATTATTTGTGGTTGAATTTGAATGGATGAAGTATTTTCTAAAGTTATATATTTAAACACGTTAACCGATTTGTTTTTTAAAACTCTTAACATTTTTAAACCGACACAAAATTGACCCTGAAATTTTCAAACAATTTCAGCTGTCTTTAGCGCCGCCGCGCCGCCGCGCCGCCGTTAAAATTGCTAGATTTAGGAAATTTCAACAGAAATCGATTTGTCTTCTAAAAATATTGGTGCACTATTTTTGTTCTTTTGGGCAAGTTTTGGATTCGTAAAAAAAAATTAACTTGAGATATTAATTTTCCCTTACATTTCCCGCAATTCTGTCTGTCTGTCTATCTATCTGCATCAGTCTTTCTGTCTGTCTATCGGCATCAGTCTCTCTGTCTGTCAGTCAGTCTGTCAGTACCTCAACCTGCAAACTTAACCACGGAAGCGATTTTCTTCATATTTTGGACTCAAGGTTATTTGGGGATTCCCTAGAGGAGAAATTCATTTTTATTTAGCTCAAGAAATAACGGTACCTACCTGCCATACAAACAATATACAAAAATTGATTTATTTCAAAAACAGCTCAAAAGCTTTTGACAAAAAATTACGAGTTACTCTAAGGGGTATGGTCAATATTTTGATAACAAAAAATGTTACTTAAATCGTATATTAAGGCCAGGAGGTCTATTTAAGTTTAAACAATGTTGCATATACAAATTTTGAGCAAAAATGTTTTGGATTTTTTTAAAAACTAATGAATTTGTATCTTTCTTTGGAAAATTCAATATCTTGAAAACGGCTGGATTAATTTGTTTTTTAAATTTTGTTTTACATTGTATTTTATTACATACTAAAAGTTGGCGTACCAGATTTTATATTTTTTAAATGTTCCAAAAATTTTATATAAAAAAAATTAATTTTTAAGAAAACAGATTTTTTAAAATTTTTTGTCATTAATATTAATTAATACAAAAAAAAAATAAGGCAACGTAGAAAAAAGTCAACATTAGAAACAAAAAACATTTTTTCTAATTATTTGTTTGTACAAAAAAATATTTATTCAAAATGTCACTTTTTCGACCAAAAACCTGATAGTTTTTGGTCGAAACTGCTGTAGAGTTTACTAAACAAAGTTTAATCAAAATTGTGAGAGCCGTTTCCGTGAAAACTTTATGAGACCGAAAGCGTTGTATCGCAGCTACCTGTTCCTTTAGGAATATATGTATCTACATTAAACACTTCACACTAAAATTGAAGCTTATCCTTCTATTTCTGTGTACATCTCAGGACTATGCTATCTGATTTCTTTGAGAAACATGAATTAATGAAACAAAATTTCAAAAATCTGTTTTCTTAAAAATTAACTTTTTAAACATACAATTTTTGGCACATTTCAAAAAAATAAAATCTCGTACGCCAACTTAATTTATTTAATAAAATACAATTCAACATAAAATTAAAAAAAAAATAATCCGCCCGTTCGATATTTTTTAGAAAATCCAAAACATATTTTTTTGAAAATTTGTATATGCAAAATTGTTTAATCTTAAATAGGCTAATATTAAAAATTTTTGTTACTAAAATTTTGACCATAGCCTTTATAATAATCGTAATTTTTTTTTCAGAATCGTTAGAACAGTTTTTGAAATAAATTTTCTTATATTGGTTGTATGACAGGGACCGTTATTTCTTGACGTCTGTGAAATTGGCAGGGCAACTTTCACGTAGAGTAACGGGACCAACGCAGTATTTTGCAGTTTTTTTTGCATTTATTTTGCATTTCTATTCCTGATTTTGCAGTTCACCAAATAGTGGGTGTAATCGAGTTACCTGCTAACTTCACAGTGAAGTTAGCAGGTCACATAGTAAATCTCGCGAACCAAGCATGCTAGAGACTTGAAGTAAGGCTCCAAATTTGCAGTTTATTGAGCATTTCAAGAAATTTGGGGTCTAAATTTTTTAGTCCTTTATTTGAAAAAAAAAAAAAAAAAAAAATGCATACTGCCCTGCTAACTTCACAGTGAAGTTAGCAGGTCAGAGGGTATCTCGAGAACTAAACATGCTAGAGACTTGAAGTAAGGCTCTAAATTTGCAGCTTATTTTGCATTTCAAGAAATTATGATTCCAAATTTTGGAGTCCTCAAATTGAAAAAAATTTCATACTGACTTGCTAACTTCACAGTGAAGGTGGCAGGGCAATATCAAATTTTTATCAAATAAAGGACTTCAAAATTTGGACCTAAAATTTCTTGAAATGCAAAATAAACTGCAAATTTGGACCCTTACTGCAAATTCCTAGCATGCTTAGTTCTCAAGATACACTAATATGACCTGCTAACTTCACAATGAACTTAGCAGGGCAGTATGAATTTTTTTCTCAAATTTAGGACTTCAAAATGTTTAACTGTAATTTCTTGAAATCCATAATAAACTGCGAATTCGGAGCCTTACTTCAAGTCTCTAGCATGCTTAGTTCTCGAGACACCCTCTGACCTGCTAACTTCACTGTGAAGTTAGCAGGGCAGTATGAAATAAAGGACTACAAAACTTGGACCCCAAATTTCTTGAAATGCAAAATAAACTTCAAATTTGGAGCCTTAATTCAAGTCTCTAGCATGCTTGGTTCTGGGAATTTACTTATGTGACCTGACTCGATTATACCTACTATTTGGTGAACTGCAAAATCAGGAATAGAAATGCAAAATAAATGCAAGAAAAAACTGCAAATACTGCCTTGGGCCCGTTATTCTACGTGAAAGTTTCCCTGCCAACTTCACAAGGAGACAGCCAGACAGAATTGCGGGACTCATTTTGTTCGCATTCTCTTTATGTTAGGGAAAATAAATATTTCAAGTTCGATTTTATAATATACATAGGTACATACCTCACCTCACCGATGAGTGAACAACTAAGAACTATGGATTTTTTGAAAAAAAAAAAAAACTGGTCACATTCAACACATTTAGTGAAGAGAATCATCCGTTGGTTAAACAAAATTTATTTTTGTAGACATATTTGAAGACAAAACGTATTCAAAGATATAAAATAACCCCACTTCGACTACCAATTAATTTCCCTTTTGTATTTTGGCTCTGATTTGCTTTGGAATGTATGGAAGCAATCAATGGACAAATTAGTTAATCCGTTAGAAACCGAAATACATATGATTGTCCCTTTGTCCACCTTTGTTTTGAAATTTATATAGCAATATTTTCAGAGTGATCTCTTCATCCTTGTCGATAAAACATAAGGAAAGTAGTCACAAGAATTTGGCAGGAGCAAGTCACTGGTTTTTTCCCAGTTATTATTTTAAAACTTACATTAAGTTCTTTAATACTTTATAATACTTTAATGCAGTAGCGTACGCAGGATTTTTTTTTTTTGGGGAGGGGGCTCAGTCTCAATTTTGGTGAAATTTTTTTTAAGGTATCATAAAATAGCAAACAAAATTAAAGCCTTTTGTATTATCAACCACCAGAAGTGGAATTTCAATCAAAAAAAAAAAAAGGAAAAACACACAAACTACTCCCTATTGAGACTAGTAAACACCGATGGCGGCGCTAGTGTCCATGGCCGCTACCACAGACATTGACCATAGATAAATAATTATATAGATAAGAATCCTTGGATTTTGACCATAGATAAATCATTATAAAGATAAATTGACCATAGATAAAGCATTATAAAGATGAGAATATTCGGTTCATCCGTGGTAGCGGCCATTTTGTGTAGTCCATGAAATGTTCACCAGGGCCGCATGCTAATTTGCTGGTGATAATAGTTATGCAATGAATTTTACCTTTCTTTCTTTGTAAGCAAATATTTTTTGTAAAAATCCACTTTGACAAAAATCCACTTTATGGACTTGGTTTAAGCAATGTCAACGGGGTAGGTGAAAAGTGTTTTCACATTTTAATAAATAAAATTTCCGTTTTTTTCTTTAAATAAGCTCATAGCTATGTTATATACCCGTGATTTTTGAGAAGTGAATAGCAACTCAGCAAAATGTTTACACGCAAAATAATAACAAAACAAATTATTATAGAGAATTTCGTTTGTGTTTTCCGTGTAAAACTTTTCCTGACTAGCAATCACTCTCTCAAAAAAACTCGGCTATAACATTTATTAGCTCTGTCCCTTTACTTTGAGTTTCTGTAATTTGTAGTCCAAAGTCCTGTCAAGTTCATACAAAAGAAATGAAATTGACAGAGCTTGGGAACAAAATGCACAGCAAAGTAAAGGAACATACATTATTATAGTGTGAGGTAGCAGAAGCACTAGCTATACAATGAATAAATTGGTAACATTTTTCAAAGGAATTCTCATAATAAAAATTATTTGTTTTTATAAACTCATGTTTTACTTAAGTTCAGTTGAAATAAGATCAATTATAACAATTTATTCCAATTTTATTTCTGTACTTGTCAAAATAGAAGTGTATTAAATTATTTATTGAACGTCAAAAATAGTGCATTGACAAAAACTAAAATAAATGTTTAGGTTGTCTTTTAAGTTTTCACTAATCATTATAGGAAGTTTAAAACGACGCACGGCCCATTAACTTAAAAAAAAGAGTTTGAGAAGATTGTTTACCTCTGATAAAAGTTAAAGGCAGTTTTTCGAAATGTCATCAATTGACTCTACAGCTTTCTTAATGCCTTATATCGTAGCATTAGAAATAACATTCGACAAAAAAGTATGCAGCTTACAGATATTTAAAAATATTTTTTGAATATTTGATAGGTTATCTGAGCGCGAAGATACTGGTTAAAGCATAACAAAAGCATTTAAAAGAGAAGATACTAAGAGAATGCATTATCTTGATAAGTGCACTGCATTTGTTATTTCATTCCAGCTTTTTTTTTAATGGGAAAAGAAGGAACAAATTAAATGTGTGAAATCATTTTGCGAATTTTGACTGATTGCAAAGGAATTGTGTTTGGGTTTCTATGAATACTGAGATACGTTTGAAATATCAAACAAAATCTAGATTACGTGTGGTATAGTTTTTTTTTTATTATAAAAATTGAAAATACCTACTGCTAAAGTTTAAAATTAACAAAAATAAAATTTAAACTAGAAAATAATAAAAAACTTTCTATGATGTATGAAATCTTAGCACAGTATACCATATTGCTTGGGGGGGCACCAAGCCCCCTAAGCCCCCCCTGCGTACGCCACTGCTTTCATGATCTTCAACATTTATACATACATACCTATCAAATAAGCGATACTTATAAACTAACTTGAAAGTTAAACCTTCGTGTTAAATTGCAAAAAAATTAACGTGGAACATTATTTAAAAATAAAATGTCTCATAACAACACTAAATGAGGTAATAGGTATTACCTATGTTGCTAGTTATTTTATTTGAAAACTTTTTAAATGCATGAACTTGCAATTCTGAGAGTTTATCCCATAACTCATGAAATTTGAAGGTATTTTAAAGCTTAAAATTTTAAAGAGACAAACATAGGCTGATATTAGATGGAGAATGTCCTCATAACAGGTGCTCATAAATATTCATGAACTTGCGATTTGTTTTCATATACCAAAAGGAGTATGCAGGTACCTGTTGGGAACAATCGGGCAAGCACTCCGTTTTATTCATACCACCCATACTAACGTCCTAAGTAAAAAGGGCGTATCTTCATTTTTGTATAGGTTTGAGATAAATGCGTTTTATTGTTTCTGGTTTCTTTGAAAACCATATGAAAATGGATCAATTCCATTTTCGTTCGTGATTTTAGGCCACTTCCAGTTGGAAATATGATTTTTTCAACACATAAATAAGACACTGTTTAGATATTCCAAACTTAAGCTCAATTTTTGATATTTGGCGCTTAGTTACATCACTATTTTGTTATGAACAAAAATTTAACAAACAAAACAAAGCACCAAAACTAAAGGCTATGTTCATTAAAATAAATAACAGTCACCAAGTGCATAGTTCCAAAAGTTCTAACTGCTAAGAAAAATACTATGTGATCCCATAACATTAATCTTTTTACCAATTAATATTCATTTTAAATAGAATCAATCGCTGTTCTCTATCGGAATGAAATTTACGATCTGACAAACCATTTTTTTACCGTAAATCCAGTATATGTATATAAACATGTTCAACATCATTTGCGGTTCGGTTGCATTCACTATAATAAATAATTAAACATTTTCAGCATATTGGCGTGGGAATAATCTAGCCAAATAATTTCAAGCCAAAACCACCAAAGATTTATTGGTATTTATTTGTATCTGAAGGTCATTTCACCAACACACAAATTTCTTCGAATTTTCTGAATAACTATTTAAACAACAAAAAAAAGAGTGAATCGAATTCTTCACTCAATTCCGCAATAAAAAATCATCCCAATTTAATTGTAATTATGTGCTAAAATTAAATCCATAACATTGAAAATTGCGAATACCTCAATTAAATTCCCATTTCCATTACACACATCGAGTGATAACAACTATGTTTGACCATTGCTCATATAAAAAAAAAAAATAATAATAATTGCTTAAGGAGCTCAGTACCTACCTTTACAGAATGAAATACCGAAGGGTCTTTCTGGTTTTAGGGTAACTTTATTTAAACTTGCGGTTACAAGTAGTTGCAAATTGTAATTGCAAGAGGCTTCTTTCATCTGATGCCACTAATCAATAGGTTGGTATTATTTGCTCTAAAACATCTTTCAAGGACGGCAATTACATGCGTACGTGATCTGAAATTATAACTTACTATAGGCTTATGCGTTCCTTGTGAGAGCTACAGTAGGTCTAAGAAGAACCGAAATTACACGGAAAAGCAGAAAGTATGAATATCTGAAATCCTGAATAAGACACCAGGGACCTAGAAGCTATAGATAATTTATTATTATAAGATATATGGTTGAATGGGTGTTGCTGCTGATTTTCTGAGTCGTAAGTGTATCTAATTTGTTCTCTCTTATGACTTCTTAAATCTAAATGATGATTTATCGAAAACAGTGTTACCAGCTTAGTTTAAGTTGAATATAATTTTTTTTAGGGGTAACCTTATTTTAAATTCTATATATTTATATAAATTTTTATAATTGTTACCGTTTTGCCTAAAATCTCCATTGTTTTCATTTGACATAAAAAATAAAATACGACTATATCGCACGAGCTTGATCTTAAGGTTCGATACTGTTTTTAAATATTGCTTACGAGAAAATGTTAAAAACAAGATGGAATAACAGTTTTGATTTTTGTTTGATTTAATAATCTTATGTTTTTGTTTTCAATTAATTTTACATTTCAGGAAAAAAAATTTTGCTACGCCAATTTAAAGTAATAATTAATTTGCACATAGAATTTTTTTTTTTAATGTCATCATCCCATTTTTGCACAATCAAACTCTCATACCAAATTTTGTTTTTTCCTACAATTTTTTTTTAATTTTGTAATCGTTAAAGTCGTTTTCGAGAAAAATACGATTTTTCTTAACGGATATTTAACATTTGTTTGCGATAAAGTGAAAGGAGTCAAATAAATAAATTGGGTGGTGCAACGGCTCGTGAAGAACCAGAGCCTAGTGACTAACAACTCGCAACCATTCCTGTGTGCGCGTGTCGATAGGAATGGAAGGGACCTACAATTTTATGCCAAATCCGAACGTCTAGACGAGAAGCACTTATTCATGACAAGTGATACTCTTGGAGGATTTGTCAATTTTCTCGCAGGAGGCAGTAGCCCTGAAAAAAAGGTGGACGAGGCTGGGAAGTGAACCCAGACCTCCAGCGTGACAGTCCATCGCATTAACCATTACCCTACGGGCTACTATAAAAAAAAGTGAATATAATTCAAATTAAAGGTACAAGTGACCTCAACTCCAGAAATAAGCGTCTTTCGCCCACATATGACAGTTAGTCTGTCGTATCCTACTAAGACACAGATTTTGGTTGATGTTTATATTACACCCTCAAAAACACCCTTGGACCTTAGATATTTGTTTGAACCCTTTTGATCCTTGGGTGCCAATATAAATTTAATGGCGCAAAATTTTAAACAACCTATGTATTTTTAAGGGCTAAACATTTTATTAGTTAACAATTTCCTAAGTATTTAGCAATTTACTATCTATTCCAAAATTTTAAACCTTTTGCTAACTAGTAAGTTGCATTTGTACGGTTTGAATTTGATGAACACAATTATTGTTTTTATGCGTTGTAAATTAACTATATGTTGATGGAAACCCATCATGTGCTTGAAATAAGTATTCGATATTTATATTTTTATCATTTTAACTTCATTATTTACAAAAAAAAATAGAAAAAAAAAAAAGTTGTGTACCAACGGAACTCGAAACTGGAACATTCGGATCTTCTCATATGGATTTAGTACGATACTAAAAAGATAAAATAGCCAGTTGGTGATTTTAACTTTAGTAAAATGCTAGGGGATGATAGTTCGATGCTAAAATTAGCAAAACACAATTTTTAACCTAGTATCATACTAAAAATGATTTCACAGCGTACTAAATCGTCTAAAATTTTGCGCCAATATTTTTAGCTAATTTCATAAGTGTCAGAATTTGTTCATGGATGTTATGGTAATAATTTCTCACTTCTCTACGTCAAAAACGTTTGGGGACTCATTTGATTCTTGTTAAACATGCCAAATGGAACAATTATACCAATTCATTAATATCCTACTATTTTAAAACTGTTTTGGGTAATATTTTACTTGTTGTATAAAAAAAAGCCATCATTCCATAAAAAGGACTTTAACTTTCTACAGAATACATGTATCTTCTCAGTTTTGGTCTCTTTAAAACCAATGTTAAAAAGCACCCTAAAAACATGCGCCATGTGATCAGATCGTATTATAACAAATTTTTTAGCTTGATAAACTCCAGCCTCCCCCCTCTCTCTCCCCCTTTAAATGCGTTTATTCAAAAAGCCAAGGCGGGGATTTTGGGGTACTTTGGATATGTTGTTGATGATAAAATTCTTCGCCGATACCAGCAATAAAATTTCATGATTAATTTGTTCCCACTTGCCCATATTAAATTTTCTATCTTTCCTAAACTAGTGGGGATTATTAAAAAGAACTAGGTACCAAGTTAGAAGAAAATACAACAAGCCGTTTAGGCTGTAGCCGCTAGTACAAATTAATAGACAGAATTGTGAAACCATCTCCTTCCGTCTTTTCTATCATCGTAAAGCAAGTTTGACCAAAATCTCGAATTCGTTTTTTTGTAGGGCCAAAATTTAAGGGACAAATTCTGAACTTTGGAAAATTATTAGTTTTATTTCTGATGATGCGTTTCAGATTCTTCTATAAATACATGTTTTAAATATTAAATATTGCGAATGAAATAATAGATTCACATTGAACCCGTTAAAACTGAAATTCTTTAAATGGTAATACTGATTTTATAGTGGTTCGTCTTAGTTACGTTGATCTCACGACTCTCACCCAATTTGTTTATTATTATCAACGCTGAATGTTTAAATCCTGAAATTGTAATTTTGTTGCTTCTTTTCGAAGCTGGCAACTTGTTTTGAAGTCTTAAACTCTGAAGCATGAATTACAACTCGAAGAATTATAAAAAAAACACTCTAACGGAAATAATTCGTGAGTGCTTAAAAAAAAAAAATTATCACGAGGTATTTATGTATTAGGATTAGATATCGACTATTTAATCCCAAAAAAAAAAAAAATAAACAAAAATAAAAACAACTAAGATTTATTGAGACCGCCCGACTTATTGTCATTCTGATCTTGAATTCATTCGGAAATCCATTCTTGATGACATCACGTTTAAGATATCAATTGAATAAGAGTATAACACAAAAATAAATCCAGACCAGGATTGTTGTTTAGATGACAGCTGTGGTTTTGGGGGTTTGTGTGAACATTAAATTGTCACTCCTAATAGCTGAGTAATACTTAACAGCACAGTTAACTATTATGAAATTGACGATTATATAATTTTGTTGAATTGAACTTATACAATTTTTTTTTTTTTTGTTATTGGTGATGAGATTTATTAGTTCTTTGAATTTTGAATTTATGGTTCAATTTCACGATTGTGTTAAATGGATTTAACGACTTTTTCATTATTATTGATTTTTTATATGCTTTCTATGATACTTATGTATGTTTAATTTAAGTTGGTGCAAGAAACTTCATTTCTTATAACGTTCCTATTCTCTGATCTTCACAACAACTGCTGCTGACAGCTCAACTTTATTACTTGAAGGTCATTTGGAATTAAAGTATAAGAAGGAACCTACAGTTATTCAGTCACATATATATAAAGTCTTTGCTGTGAATAATCTTACTTTTTTCAAAAATGTTTGGAAATGACCATAGGCTAGCAACAAATTAGAGTGGGCTAATTTTGGATATTATGTGAATTTCTTTCAATCCCCTCCCCCTACAAAGTTTGATGCTGTCTTGCTCTTCTAGAACACACATTTAGGTCAATGTTTACCAACTCTTATAAAAATCAAAGCACGATAAATTGTGAATTTTTGTATTCTGTGGGAATTTGTTTTAATTTAATTACATATATCTATGTATGTATGTATAAGAAAACAAATACCCGTAGTCACTTTTTTTTATATAATTTTGAAGATGGGGAAATTTGGAATATAAAATTGCTTCTGCTATAAGTGGACGCGCGCATAAATCTATCAAATTTTCAAAGAGGCACTTGATAGTTTAACATAGATTCTACCAAGGGGCTAGCAAGGGTAAGCAAAGGCTAGGACAAGTGCCTTGGCGATTATGAACCCTTTTGCCTCGTCAGACAAAAAAAAAGTTTGCTGATGTAGGCCTTGATCCCGCCATCTTCTGTTTGTCAGTCCAATGGGCTAACTCACTAAACAAAACTTCAATATCGAAAGCTTTTAGCGACCTCGAAGGGACCAGCCAAATGTGGTCGCAATAGCCGGCGCGGCCGGCGGTCTTTATATCCGACTTACCATACAAATGATCAATTTAAAAAACAGAAGTACCTATCTACATAGTAGGTATGATTCGGTTTTAAATATTAGGAACAGAGTTATAAAGAACCTAGTTTAATTCATTCGTGAGAAAAGGAATTTGAAAATGCATACACGTTCAGGTTTAAAGTCTCAGTCTTTTCTTGTATTTTTCTGCCGTTGTAAGGGGCGAAACCGAAGTATTTTTTGTCTGGAATTCGTGGTTGTATGCAACTAATCGTTATAGATGACGATTTCAGAAAGACGTTATAACAGACGATAAACTAGTACAAATTGTATGAAAACAAACCAATTGATGGAAAAGTAATTGTTAAAAGCGGCTGGTCGTTATAAGCAGCGTCGTCGTTTACTGTACTGTACATACAATAGAACAGGATTTTATGTACTTGCTTCTTAAGTAGAACAACTAACGTTTCTCACAAATCTGTGCTCTTCTATTCTGACTTTTTCCAATCAATCCTATAACAGACAGATGTCACACACCCATAGTAAAAGGTGTGATATGAAAATGAAGACAGAAGAAAGAGAGAAAAAAGTGTTGTATGATACTGAAATTGCAATGGTGCCTATAAATTGTTTTCTTTTTTTTTTTTTGGTGTACAAGAGACATTCCTGATGGGGTACCGAAACATGTCAAACAAGTTCTTACTAGGGAGGGCCTCGCGAGTGTTTGAAAATTTCCCCTCGTTGTTGTTGTTGGCGTTTATAAGTATCTGACAAGTTTTCCTCGTCTAGATTTTCCCTACTGAAAACCTACTAGGTCTTTGCCCAAACTAGACAGAAACAGGGGAGTTATTTGATATGGTTCAACCTCAATTCAAGGGTGCATTTCCCACAGGTACGACAGTATGGGCTAACAGTAAGACGGCATCGACAAATGAAACATTTATTGCAAATATGAAACATATCTAATAGATATTATTTTCAAATAATTTTCGGTAATATTATACGTATGGTACTTAAGTCATCATAAAAGTCATAATTTCATACAAAAAGGACTATTAGGGCGGTCGTTACGGTGTCTGTTTATATTATATTCAGTGTTGGAAAATCTATTTTAGTTCGATAAATGACCAACTTTCAACTCTATATCCCCCTCCCTATCCTTTAGAGATCGTTTGTACAAAAAAAACCAATACTTTTGGAGGAATTTGATTTGCTGTAGAGAACAAAGGTCTGCGTTTATTTTCATCTTAATATTTAAGATACCTATTTATTTTTTGCGAAATTTTATAATACAATATTCTTGGCCTGCTCTAACAAAATGTTTTTTTTTTTTTTGTTAAAACAAAAAAGAAAGGAAAATTGTTGAGAATATGGAACCCAAAATATTTTTCTTATTAATTCTGTTTAAATTTATTTATATCGAATATGCTTAATTATCGAAGTTATTCTTTAAATAAAATAAATATTTAACTTTGTTGGTGTGTAACTTATTAAATAGCAACAGTATCAGAAAATCATTTTTAACGTCAAAAATAGGAAGTTTTATTGTTCAAATTTGTGTAGGTCTAACAGTAACCGAGATTTTTAATAAAAACTAAAACGAAATAAAATCCAAGAGGTATTTCGAAAGAACGAAAAATCAAAGTTATGATCAATTAGGGTACTTTAAAATATAAAAATAAAATGTATGTGTTGTGGAGCACCTTTAGCAGTCTTAATACTTGAATATTCTTTCATAAAATCAAATTCAGCCAGAGAAACCAGTTTTTTGAGTATTTTTGTCTTTTTTCACGTACACCTAATCATTGTACTTATAGGTACAAAATAATTAACAAATTGAATTCTTACCCGCTTTATAGGCTTTGCCATAAATATAATAATATATAACAAACTTATAATAATTACTTTAAATGCTGCTTCAAAATAAGTCCTTTATATCATTTTGTATGAATGCATTTTTGATTTAAACATAGCTACATAATAAGTTTTTAAGGAATTCATCTACACAAAATTTCCTTAAACAAAATAAAAAACTTCTGACTGCGTTATCTTGATGTTCAAAGGGTAGTTATGTGCATTCAAGAGGACACAAGCGTCCACAGGTTTTTCTCAAAATCCACCTCTGTCTACCAACTCCTACTCTCACCTCCACGTGGTGAACATCGGGTGTCTAGTACCTCAGCTGGAGACGGGGTTTAAATCCCCGTGGAAAGCTGTTGGGGACAGCCAACGAGAGAGGGGGGGGAGGAGTGTTCCCACTAAGGCACTTCTCCTTTCATCGAGGCGGCAGCGGACGAATTCTCTAGATGGAATCAACGGTGGCGTCTACAGTTCCAGTTAGGTTGAACTACTTAGTGAACACCTTATATGGGCTACTACGACATATTTGTAGCTCAGGCCTATAAGGAGCGGTTTATCCGGCTCCCTACCCTTGGAGTTATACGAAGGGTCTGGTCCTCCGGGTCGGGGGTTGTGCGTCGGGGTAACTTCCCTACCACGTAAAAAAAAGTTGTTCCGAAACAACAACAAGCCTCGGATATGGATGATTTTAAAGTTGACGACCCCAGCAAACGAAACAAGGACAATGAATTTCGGATCTGCACGTGGAACGTCCTGTCCTTATACAGAACACGTGCAGCCGAACAATTAGTGGAGAACCTGGACAGGCTAAAGGCTGACGTAACAGCCATCCAGGAAGTGCGATGGGATGGAGAGGGCGTACGGAGACTGAAAACGTGTGACATCTACTACGGCGGGTGCTTGAAGGAACCGGGTCAGCGGCTCTTGGGTTGTGGTTTTGTGATAAGGGGAAGACTTAGGCAAGAAGTCTTGGGCTTCCGAAGTGTAAGCGAGCGCCTGGTCACAATCCGCATCAAAGGCAAATTTAAGAACATTTCGCTGATTTGTGTTCACGCCCCCCATGAAAGGAGAGAAGACTCAACCAAAGAAGCATTCTACGATCTCTTGGAGACAACGTATGATATGTGCCCGAAGTACGACGTGAAGATCATTCTTGGTGACTTCAACGCAAGATTCGGAAAGGAGGGCATCTTTGGTTCGATAGTCGGAGGACACAGCCTACACGACGAAACTTCCGGCAACGGACACAGGCTGGCAGACTTTGCGGCGGGGCGAAATGTCATCATCTCAAGCACCTACTTCCCACACCTCAATATACACAAGGGGACTTGGCGGTCGCGTGATCAAGTAACCGTCAACCAAATCGACCACGTTGCGATAGACGCGAGACATGCTTCCAGTATCTTGGACGTCCGAACGTTCCGAGGGGCCAACATTGACTCGGATCACTACCTGGTGGTAGCTAGACTACGTATGCGGATATCCATGACGCGACAACGCAGAGCAGATGCTGTGAAAAGATTCGATGTCGAGAAGCTTAAATCGCAAGAGACTGCCAGAACTTTTGCAGACCACGTAACTCTTAATCTCTCAGGAGGTCCGCTACCAGCATCAAGTGCAGAGGACCAGTGGGAACACTGTCAACAAGCCATTAGAAGTGCCGCCTCTGATGTGCTGGGTTTCACTAGGCGAATACAACGAAACCCCTGGTTCGATGAGGAGTGCCGGCTAGCGCATGCAGCTAAGGACGAGGCCTACCAGGCAATGCTGCAGACTCGAACAAGAGCTGCTGAGAGAGTGGCCCGGGAGCTCTACGGGCTGAAACGAAAAGAGGAACGCCGACTTCTCAGGAGGAAAAAGAGAGAGCACGAGAAGCGGGCGGTAGAGTCTATTGAGGGTTGTAGCGGTAGGGGAGATGTTCGAAAATTTTATCAGAGGGTGAAGCGATCCACCCAAGGATTCAAGGCTAGAACGGAAGCCTGCCGAGATGAGAGTGGGAATATGGTAGTAGACACACAGTCAGTGCTGAGGATCTGGAAAGAACACTTCTCTAGACTGCTTAATGGCGAAGACAGCCAAGATGCCGCTAATAGGCAGAACGCTCCATTCAACTTGGACGATGATGGCCAAGAGTTCCGTCCACCCGACCTAACCGAAGTTCGGCTGGCGATATCCAAACTTAAGTCGTACAAGGCTGCAGGTGCGGATGGCTTACAAGCCGAACTATTTAAATCAGCGGGAGATGAATTGGCTAGGAGCATACACCAGCTCATCTGCAAAATTTGGTCGGAGGAAAGTATGCCCGATGAATGGAACCTCGGTATAGTGTGCCCCATCCATAAAAAGGGAGATGTTCTGAAATGTACCAACTACAGAGGAATTAGTCTCCTAAACGTCGCTTATAAAATCTTGTCGGCCATCCTGTGTGACCGCTTAAAACCTTTTGTCAACGATCTGATCGGCCCTTATCAGTGCGGTTTTAGGCCAGGCAAGTCAACCGTCGATCAAATGTTCACACTCCGACAGATTTTAGAAAAATCCCGGGAATTCCAGATCGATACACACCACCTTTTTATCGATTTTAAAGTCGCGTATGATAGCGTGAAAAGGGACGAATTATACAGAGCCATGTCGAGTCTCGGCATCCCTGCCAAACTCGTCCGCTTGTGCAGGATGACGATGGAGAAATCTCGCTGCTCCGTCAAAATTGGTAAGAACACCACCGATTCCTTTGATGTTGAGAAAGGATTGAGGCAAGGCGACGCGTTATCATGCAACCTATTCAACATCGTTCTTGAAGCCATTGTACGCAACGCACATGTCAACACCAGCGGTACAATCTATCAAAAGTCCGTTCAATTGCTTGCATATGCGGATGACATAGACATTGTCGGCAGAACGAAGCGAGCTGTGGCAGGGGCATTTGCGAGCATTGAATCGGAGGCGGCTAGAATGGGATTGGCGGTTAATGAGGACAAGACGAAGTATATGCTGTCATCGAGAGAGGAATCTCAACATCGTCGACTCGGGCAAAATATCACGATGGACAGATATAACTTCGAAGTTGTCAAGGACTTTGTCTACCTGGGCTCCACTATTACATCGCAGAATGACATCAGTGCAGAGATCAAGCGAAGAATTACTCTTGCCAACCGCTGTTTCTTCGGTCTAAGAAGGCATTTAAGTAGTAAGGCCCTCTCTCAGAGAACCAAGGAGACTTTATACAAAACCCTAATCATCCCGGTCCTGCTTTATGGGTCAGAAGCATGGACACTGAAAGATTCGGATAAAAATCTGCTAGGGTGCTTTGAGAGGAAGATTCTTCGTGTGATTTTCGGTCCGGTGTGTATCGAAGGAGTATGGAGGAGAAGATTCAACGACGAGCTATACGGGCTATACAGCGACGTTGACCTGGTCAAAAAGCTGAAAATACAGCGGCTTAGATGGCTGGGGCACGTGGAGCGTATGGACAGCAACGCACCTGCCCGACGAGTCTTCGAATCCAACCCCGATGGGGTACGCAGCAGAGGAAGAACCCGTAACAGGTGGCGCAATCAAGTGAATGACGACATCAAAGCACTCGGTGTGCGCAACTGGAAGCGGCTAGCTAGGGACAGAGCTGGCTGGAGGGGCTTGTTAGTTGAGGCCGAAGCCCATCCTGGGCTGTGAGCGCCATCAAAAGTAAAGTAAGTAAGTGACTGCGTTATCTACAATTATTTAAATCGAGATAAATAAATTCAATAAAAGCACAAATAGTGATGTGTAGATATTCCAATTGATGTACCTACCCAGACCCACCCCATATAGCATAAATATTTGTACCAGGAATCAGTAGCGGATCTAGGATTTGGCTGTGTGGGGGGCTTGGTATAGATCCAGTTTGAGACATTAATGGCCGGTTTCACAAGTTAAACTACAATTTAAGTTTAAACTTAAGTTCAGCACTTGATTCGGTTTCAAAGTAAACATTGAACTTAGATAATTCTGTAGTTCTAGTTAAACGAAAGTATTCTGCCATTTAAACTTCAGTTCAACGTTCAGAACACTTGATCGTTATAATTATTCTACAATCTAAATCGACAACTGCCAATTAATAATAATAAATTATTATATGCCTTTCTATTTGAAATTATTTTGTTTTATGTTTTCGAGTGACGAGGAAATGTAAAATTCGTTGTGAGAGTGAAAAGAGAAAAACGCTTCCCTTGGAGAACAAATTAATTTAACTATTGTTACGATGTTGATTTGTTTGAAAGTTGCCATTGCCATCATGCGGTCATATTAATCTTCGCTCTTTTGAACTGAGGTTCATTTTAAACTGTGAAAAACAACGATTTGACCTTTAAATTTGAACTGAAGTTCAGGATCAGTTAAACTTAAAGCCTAGTACTCAGTTCAAGTGAAAATGAAATTTCTATATACCTAAAAGTGACACTTATTTCATAACGACAGCTGAGTGTCCAAATGTGAGAGCAAAATATGAACCGGTTCAAAATTAATTTCATTTCATAATTTTCATTTCCTAACGTACGACCACTATGTAAAAATAATAGAAGTGTGGAAAAGTGTGACATTTGTCAATAAATTAAAATAAAAGTTGTAATAATTGAATAAAAAAAATTGAATAAATAAAAAGAATTATTTTGGATTGTAGAATCGTTTATTTTTGAGTATTAAGTGTAACTGACAATCCAAAAACCAAACTATAGAATTAAAATAGTCTTCTCAAGCATTTCAAGATTCTGTAAAACTGTCAGACCAAATCAAATTATTTCTTTCATTCAAAGTGAGTATTAAAAATTTTCAAACTGAGGACTGAAAATTCACGTGGACGATTAATTATGGTTTCACAACGCTTATTCACGTGAATATCAAACCGCTTTTATTTTTCATTCCACTCAGAGGTGAGTACTAGGCTTAAGTTTAAACTTTCACTGTGAAACTTGCCATAAGTAATACAATTTGTTTGTCTACAACTCAATCTTATAATTTATAACTAATACAAAAAAAGTTTTAGTTTAGGTTAAAGGGTTTTTTGGGAAAATATACAAAGTTATATAAATAATTGAATTTTGGCATTCCCACTTTTCCTTTTAGAATAGGCGTGTTATTTGTGCATTTATATCAGCTTCTATCCCCGGTTTAAAATGTTTTCAATATAAAGTACAATAACATCTGTAGTATTTAACATTTAAAATATTTTTAAGTGGAGATAGAAAAAAAATGTATATACCTTCAATTTCAGCCACGTCAAGCCTTGAACCACCAGAAGAAAAAATCTGTCAATAAATTTGAACGTCAGTCCCCTCTAGACTGACGTTCAAATTTATTGACAGATAATATTTACACGCATGATTTTCTGGGTACCCAGAGAAAACTCTGATTTTGATTTGTTGTTCCCAAATTCTCCTCTGGTTTTAGTCCCAATTGCGTTTTTTTGCTAAGTTAGCTTAGTTCTTAGGGTGAATTTTTGTTTCGTTTGGCATGGTAATTGTTAAGCCTCGACGCCGTTTTTTCAATTATCTCTTCAAGCTTTAGTTCCAACATGGACTTGACAGTACCTTGAGTCAAGCCCAAACATTTTCTGGAATAAGATAAGTTTTAAAGGAGTTATTTGCTAAGCCCCGACCACGTTTTTTTGTCCAATTCTTGTTAAGCCCTACTCGCGAGCTGTTTTTTTTTTCGTCCCAATTTTCTGTCAATTATTCGTAGCCCCGAGCTTGTTTTTTTTTTGTACAATTCCCTTCAGGTTACAGCCCCAACCTAATTAATTTGGGGCTTAGAAAAAAAAAATTCGTATCATATAAATTGCGTAGCCCCAGTTATTTTTGTCTGACTCCTGATTCTGATTTCTATATTTGAATCAATTTTAAGAACTGCCTGTGGGGGGGTATAGCCACCCCCCTGGATCCGCCACTGCCAGGAATACATTTTCCACATAAACTCGTAAATACTCTCATGCGGTCTTCTTTTCTAACTTAAAAAAAAATCTTTATGGTTGGGATTTGAATATCATATTTATCATCTTATTTCTATAGATAGCTATCATCATAATTAGCATATATTTAAATGTGTGGAAATTAATAAAAGCTAAATCAATTAAATATATTACGTTGTATACATATGCAAAGATAAGCTAAAGCAATAAGCACAATTTAACATTTTCCATTCAATTGAAAAGTAATTAAAACGTGTGTGGATTATGTGATGTTTTGTGTATTTTTTGTATTTGATTCTTGATATAGAAACCGATACAAATGGGTTAGTGTATGTTAGCATATACATAATAAATTTAAGTAGGTAGGTATGTACCTTAACTATTTAAAGGCGGTGTGCATTTTTGAAAATGTAATTTAATACAAAAAAATAAGACCAGGCAAAATGTACAAAAAAGCCAATCTGCCAAACAAATCCAAGTGAAGGTTTTTAAACGCAATTGTCTTTAACTATGTTCATTTTGGTTTTCAGTCTCAAAAAAGATTTTTGTTGCTCTTGTAATGTTGGTTGGCCCGCCATTTTTAGGTAAATAATAAAAAAAACAGAGATTAAAAATCCCGATCTTATGAGCAACACCGTGAAGTCTAATTACATTAACTATGTTAAATTTAGTCAAAACGCCTTATTGACTTCACTTTATTTTTGTACACTTCTTCTTATTACTTCATTCCAATTTTAAAAAATAAAAATAAATAATAAAAACAAATGTCAATTTCGGATGCATTTCGGCATTTTACATGCCATCCTCAGCACGTCTTTTTATTGACTAAACATCCAATATAATTATTATTAAAAGCTTTTAAACAATAACTAAAAAGAGCATAAGAAATACTGACGCTAAAGTCTGTTGTAAAATCGTGTGCGCGTCAATAGTTATCCAAGGTTAAATGTCAGAATATCAGTTTTTCGCATTAAACGCGGAAACGGTAAATGCTATCGAAAAGTGTTTAATGCAAAACTTGTAGATTATGTTATTTGCCGAAAAAAAAAGTTGTAACTATTTTTTTCTAACGACCCACCGTTAAAAATTTCATTCAACGTAAAATGTCGAATATTGTCATTTTTCACGTATAACTAAACGTTTCAAATTATTGAAAACATCTGAACACAAAGTTTGTACATTATGTGAATCCCTACAAGAAAAAATTATTATCTTTTTCTTAAAAACAATCGTCTTAAAGATATAATTTTTTAAAAGTTTGACAAATAGTTCAAATTTCCTTTTTTTTTAATTTCTACTCTTAAAAGACAAGTTTTCGGAAAACATCTTACGCTCAGTTAAAATATCATAATATTCTTTCAAAAATTGTGAATCTTTTTTCCATACGAGTCATAAGCCACAAGATATTGTGACTTCAATAGTGTCAACTGTCAAAAAAACTGGTTTTTCGCATATATCTTTTAAAACCTAAGCTTAATCGAAAAATTATATTAACAAAATTTTTACATTATAGAATATTATATAAGCATGCCTTAACAGTTTTTGATTTGAAACTTCTTTGGGCGCGTTGAGAGTGAGATTTCAAGGTTGAATTTTTGTGAAACTAAAATTAGCTAAGGTAGAGGTAGAGTAAAAGTAAAAATTTGTATTGATAGGCTTATATATCTTATAGTGCAATAAATTTGGATTTTTTGATAAATCTATATTATTGTAGCAGATAAAAGGGAAAATGTCCGTCTATGTCTTTTTTCTAATTTCTTTAATTAGAATGCTAGAGTTTTGAAATTTTTTTGCTGAACAGATAATGAAATACTTAGAATCTTACTACTTTTAGATTTTAATCTATCTCCTACTGATATGGAGATATAAATTATTTTAAACATTTTATCTCAAAATAGGCTAATTTCAAAAAATTGAATTTAATCAGGAAAAAAATTTTAATTATATATGGTTGCAAAATAAATAAAACCAAATTAAAGTTGTCATATACAAATTTTTGAATTTGGTTTTGAGTGCAGGAATTTTTGGAAATAGTCGGAAAACCTACTCAAAATAAACTGATTTATATCTTTTAGATTTTCAACTTTTTTTACTTTAAATTTTCACCATTATTATTTAATTTTCAAGTTTACAACCACAACCTATCGATCATTTTGATAAAGAACACATAGAGCTGCGTCCTACGCATATAGGCTTAACATCCCTTCCCTATACATGTCGAGACTTTTAGATCGTCAAAGAAGTTTCACTTCTGCCACGAGTACTGAGTTACACGCGCTCCTTTTTTTTAAATCTTAATTTTTACGACTTCATTTTTTAAATTAAAACACCAAAAATCTAAAATACCGGGTTTGGCTCTTTACTCTTAAATGACGATTTTTACGGAAAATATTTTATAACTATTTTGCTGATTTTAATATTGCCTAGAGGAAACATTTTAACACTTTTTTGCGTATGAAACAACAGTTGCAAGATATTGCGACTTCAAAATGCGACATCAGCAATTTAAATGCAATATTTTTCGACTTGGTTTGAAGTACTGAATTGCTAACTGATGATAAAATCAACCAAGGAAATGTCAAGATATTCTGTAATATCCTTAAAAAAAAACATTTTGACTAAAACTTTATTATTATTCGAATTTTGGGCAAAGATCTGGTAAACAGTATAGCTATTATTTAAACTGGTCTAGGAATTAAATTAACGAAATTTAATCAAAATTCTTGGGCCTGTTTTCAAAAAAAAAAAAACTTTATTGAAACGAAATTGTTGTATGGCAGAATTTCTCCTGTAGGGAATTACATATAAAATGTTCACACTAAATTTGAAGCATTCTTTTTATTTTATCCAGTCTCCAGGAATTTGGTATTGCTGTTTTATCGTGTAACTTCTTACGGCGGCGCTGCGGCGGTGATTTGGCATCAGTAACTGAATAATATAAAACAGATTTGACAGTAGCGCTCGCCAGGAGACTAAGCGAGACTTTTGTAAGTTTCATCTCGGTTTCGTTAAAATCGAACGTTTTTAGTCCCGTCTCGGTCTCAGTCTCAACTTTTTCACGAGAAAATTTAAATTTACATTTTCGTCCCGGTCTCGTCTCCGAAAAATATGATTTCAGGCCAACTAGCTGACTTTTGGAAGGAAATATTCTCGATATGTCAAAATATAGTTCGGCCTACATATTTGAATATGTGCAGAGAAATTAATTATTTGAATGAAATTGGATTTATTAGCATTTTTAAAATGCCTTTTTTTCTGCCGCGACAACGAAGACCAACGAGACTCTCGGTAAATTTCGGTCCAAATATAAAGTCTCGTCTCTTTCTTGACTCGGAAGCTTAAAAGGCAGTCTCGTTTCGTTCTTGTCATGCGAGACCGCGACCGAGACTTTTCTCGTCTCGATGCCAGACCTAGTCCCTACACTGAGTAAAATATAAAATATGTTCATGTTTAAATCAAACTCAAACACATACGATTTGGCATGGAACCGATTCCTATTTAATTTTAATAGCAACCTATTAACACATTATTGACCCGATTTGAACATAATTTTGTTTAATGTTGATTCAAATAGATTTATATTAATTTTTTTGAATATGTTTCCATGTTTGATTCAAAGATGATTATGTTTAAATCAAACTTGATTCGATTTAAATTAAAATAATACCTACATATATACAGGGTGTCCCGTAAGTAATGGATAACCCTGAAATGCCGCATAGTAGACTTTATGACCGTCCTGAAAACTGATAAAAAAAAGTTCTATCCCAACCACAAGAAAAGTTATATGCATTTTTTTGTTCAGTGCATTATTTTTTTTCTTACTTTACATTTTTGAATACCACGACTACAAGTGAATGAGTTCCATCATTTTTTTTTGCAGGAATATTTAACATTACTTGTGCCAACACATAAGTAGAAGAAAATTATTATAACTGTTGGACTTCTTAGAGAAAAAAATTATTTAACATTGAATTTCAATGCAAAATGTGAAAACAAATAATTTTTGAAAAAGTTAAATCATAGCTGGTATAAAAAAAATGCATGAATACCTGAATGGCCAACTATTTTAAAAATATGCGCGTTAAATGCAGATTTCAAAATGGTATTACTTATTATTATATCTAGAGTCAATAGCAAGTTATTGGTAAAAATCTGCAATACTAGAGTAAATTTAGCAAAAACAAAAGTTTTCAAAATTAGCACAGTAAACGTGAAAATAATACCAAGCGTTGAACATAGCAGATTTTTGATTTATTGGCTGTTTCTACGATGTTGTCCTAATGATAAATCCAAGCTTTAAACTTCTAGGGCCGAATGCATTATTGATAAAAATGTCAAAAAAGTGCAAAAAACGGTTACATTTTCGAGCTTGTTTTGAATTTTACCTGTTCTATTGGGCTTTAACAAACCCATCAAATATTTTGTTGGTTGCTATTTTTTATTTGTTATTTTCTCCAAACAAAAAGTCTTCTGATTCAATTTTAATTGTGTTTTTTGAATAGTAAATTGTAAGGTCCTGAGAAAGTGAGAACGCATAAAATCGTAATTTTTTTAAATTTTGAATTAAAGTTTTTGTAATTAGATCTTAATTCATAAGATTAAGACCACGACGAACACTTATTTATATCGTTTTTATTGTTCATTCTTCAGAAAAATTAACGGTCTAAATAGCTGTTTTCCTGAACCTGCTTTTTGATAATTAAGACGTTTGATTGAACTTTTCGATGCCACGTATTCTGTATTCTGCACAAGAATATGCAAACATGCATTTCATTTATGGAGAGTGCAGAGGCAACGCAAACGAAGCTGCGACTCTGTATAGGGAAAGGTACCCTAACGCACGTCACCCGGATTATCGAGTGTTTATTAGAGTCCATAGCTGTTTCTCGGAAGGAAGGCTGCCTGGTAGTGGTGTTGGTGGTGCTGGCGTGGGACGACCCCCTCGAGGAGATACCGAAGACTTAGTGCTTGCGGAACTTGACCGAGATCCTACAGTATCAATCCGAGCAATAGCACGACGCACTGGGATCGGAAAGACGACTGCGCATAATGTGCTTAGTAAATATAAATATCATCCCTTTCACCTAACACGGGTGCAAACTCTCCAGCCGCAAGATTTTGAAACGAGAATGAGTTTTTGTCGACAAATGATAATGAAAATTGAAGAAGATCCGCAGTTTTTTGACAAAATTCTTTGGAGCGATGAGTCGACATTTAAAAGAGATGGCTACACTAATCTCCATAATCTCCACTTCTGGGCACTACAAAACCCAAACATCATGAGGGAAGACAGGTCCCAGTACCAATTCAAAATAAACTATTGGACTGGGATTCTCAATGGGAAAATAATTGGACCCTTTGAGTTGCCGGGGATTTTAACTGGCCAAGGTTATTTGGAGTTCCTCCAAAATGATCTCCCAGCCTTGCTGGAAGAAGTGCCTCAAGAACTAAAAGAATCCCATTGGCTTCAAAATGATGGTTGTCCAGCACACTATGCTGTGCCTGTGCGGGCATATTTAAATGCCAGATATCCAGGCAGATAGATAGGACGTCTGGGACCAATTGTATGGCCACCCCGTTCACCAGACCTAAATCCACTTGATTTTTTTTATTGGGGATGCATTAAGGAAATCGTATACAGCAAGCCGATCAGGTCTTTAGAGGAGCTAAGAAATCGTGTGGAGGCAGCTGCATTACAAATTTCTAAGCAAAACCTTGCACGTTCACTAAGACGTTCATTTATTCGGAGGTGCAGAACCTGTATAAGAGTGGGTGGAAAACAGTTTGAGCATTTGCTTTAAATAAAAAAAAAATTAAAAAATTATCTATTTTTTTTTTGTTTTCTAACTAAGTGATCATGTGATTAAAAGCTGGCTCAAAAACTTTTTGTTTAGAGAAAATTACAAATAAACTAATAGCAACCAACAAAATATTTGATGGGTTTGTTAAAGCCCAATAGAACAGGTAAAATTCAAAACAAGCTCGAAAATGTAACCGTTTTTTGCACTTTTTTGACATTTTTAACAATAATGCATTCGGCCCTAGAAGTTTAAAGCTTGGATTTATCATTAGGACAACATCGTAGAAACAGCCAATAAATCAAAAATCTGCTATGTTCAACGCTTGGTATTATTTTCACGTTTACTGTGCTAATTTTGAAAACTTTTGTTTTTGCTAAATTTACTCTAGTATTGCAGATTTTTACCAATAACTTGCTATTGACTCTAGATATAATAATAAGTAATACCATTTTGAAATCTGCATTTAACGCGCATATTTTTAAAATAGTTGGCCATTCAGGTATTCATGCATTTTTTTATACCAGCTATGATTTAACTTTTTCAAAAATTATTTGTTTTCACATTTTGCATTGAAATTCAATGTTAAATAATTTTTTTCTCTAAGAAGTCCAACAGTTATAATAATTTTCTTCTACTTATGTGTTGGCACAAGTAATGTTAAATATTCCTGCAAAAAAAAAATGATGGAACTCATTCACTTGTAGTCGTGGTATTCAAAAATGTAAAGTAAGAAAAAAAATAATGCACTGAACAAAAAAATGCATATAACTTTTCTTGTGGTTGGGATAGAACTTTTTTTTATCAGTTTTCAGGACGGTCATAAAGTCTACTATGCGGCATTTCAGGGTTATCCATTACTTACGGGACACCCTGTATGTTACCTATGAAGGTTTTTTTATAATTAAGATTTTTTTTTTAAAGCCAGCCAAAATAAATTTTAATAGCTTTGGTGCGAAAAATTTGCGTTTTGTACGGGCGATCGCACATTTGACAAGTGAGGACTTTGGCAAAACGCAATTTTAATTATTAAGTTTCAACTCACCTACATTAATTTTATGACAAAGATCAAATGTGAACTATATCCAAACAAATAAGAATTCAATCATCAACTATGCCTTTTAAAAATCAAACCCAAACAAGTTTGAATACCTATACAAAATTTCGTGCAGCTTTTGATGCAATAATCAAACATGAATGCTTTTGATTTTAACCAAATTTTATTCAAATAATAGTTTTTTTTTTGAATGTAAATAGATTTAAATTAGATTTAAACCAAATTCTATTTGTAATTATTTGAACATGAAGCTAAACATGTTTCTTTTTAAATAACTCATAGTACAATTTTCTCAGTGAAGATGTCGGTAAGAGAGCATATTACAATTAACACAAAATTGGAACTGATTTATTTAAAATGCATATTTTTATACTAACTGAAAAATAGTTATATTCAAATTTTAAAAATATTTTAATACGAGTCATATAAAAGGTAAAGTATTTTTTAATGCAGGTACATCTACCTGAACCTTAAATGTATTCACCCTTCACACAATTGTATATTATCATATAAATTGAATTTCGATCTTTATATAGCTAATTGAAAATATTAAGATCTATGTTTATTAAATTTATCCATTTTGTTATATATCTTATTTAATGTATGTTCTCAAATTAACTTAAAACTTTTTGTTTTTGTTAAGTGGGGCTAACCAATGAAATGAATAGGACTATAAAAAGCAGCTAAAACTTAAAATAGAATTTGTGTGTATGCCTATTAATCTTTTCTTGAGTTTTGATTCGCTTAAAAATTAAAATGTATTTTAAAAGGGGGCTTACACAATGTAGATTCACTAAAACTACTTAAGAAAAATGCGTGTTATTGATTGATTTGTATTTATAATAAAGATATACGGCCCTGATACTCTATTTTTATGTAATTTGCTAAAAAAAACCTTTTAAATTTGTGAAATCGTGACTTGAAACAAATTTAAATAGAGGAGCTTTTTTTTAATTTATTGTTGAAGACCATAGCCAATGCGTGCGTAACTAAAAAGAATTCGTAAACTATTTATCTTAACAAAATTGATATTCTATTCAAATTTATTTCAACAATGTAAAGACCATTCTTCCATACAAATTTAAAAAAAAGTACACAAATTAGTATGACACATATTTAATTGGTTTCTATTTAAGTGGGTATCACTAAAAATGTTGAAGTTAAAGCAAACTAAGCAATAATGGACAACTTCGAAAAAACAGGATTTTGTAATAAAATGTATGTACGTACAACTATATTTTCGAAGTTTGACCATTTTTGAAGTCACAATATCTTGCAACTGATGCGTTATACGAAAAAAAGTGTAATAGTTATTCAATAAGGCCACAATATAAACAAAAAAAAAAAAACTCCTGACATACTATCTCTACACTTCAATTAATGTGGATACTGTTTTTTAAAATTGAAAATCAGTCAAAAAGAAAGTAAGCTATATAATAGGTATAAAGATATTTTAATATGAAAAAAAAACTAAATTAAAAATATTAATAAGTAGGTACTTTGTTTTAATTTTCTTGAACATTTGGATGGCTTTGGTTACTAAGCCATGGTACTCGCATTCGTATACTAAACCATGTCATTATTATTGTTGGTCTCCGTCTGAATTTGAAGTTTCTTAACTACTATACAACGATGAAAAAAATATTTTTTATTCCAGGGCAATCGGGTTAGGTACGAATGATCGACAAGAAAAGGTCGACTTTTTGAAATTTAAAATGCCGTCAGTTTTTGGTCGAATAAAAAAATGTCGACATTTAGAAATCTCGACTTGACAAAATGTCGACTAGGTTGAAAAAAGTCGAGCAAAATATCGCCTTGTCCATATTTTTTCTCAACAAAATTGTACGAAATGCATAGACTTTTAAAATATCGACTTTTATTATGATCGAATTTCATAATCTCGACAAAAAAATGTTGACTGGTTAAAAGACCCACTTAACACAAATGTCGAAAAAAATAGACTGATTTTTGAAAATGTGATTTTCAAAATGTCGACTTTCAAAATATCGACTGTAATCGACATTTTAATAGTCGAGATTTCAACAGTCGAGATTTTGATAGTCAACGTTTTGTTAATCGACAAATAAAATCTCTCACTGGCTAGTTTCGCATCGTCTTCAATTACACGTTATGATATTATTTAACGCTGAACACTGAACATGTCTCTTCAACAGAGTCGAAAATTGTGCTTTGCATTGTCGACATTTTTCGTAGATTATATAAAATTCGACATTCAACATAGGCGCCTGCGGCGACTGAACTGAACATATCCTAAGCGGAGCGACGGAGTCGCGTGAGCGGGACAGTGGACCTTAAAATGGTGTTAAAACCCTTGAACCCGCAAAGTGGCAAACCCAAGTTACTGTTATTACAAATGAACTCAAAGCACACCAACTGACAACATAGGTGCCTGCCTGGAGACTGAGCATATCCTTAGTGGAGCGACGGAGTTGCGTGAGCGGGACAGAGGACCCAAAAAGGGAGTTAAAATCCTCGAACCTGCGAAGCGGGCCACCCATGTACTGTTAATTACAAGTAACTCAAAGCCCACCAACTGACAACATAGGCGCCTGCGGCAGCTGTGCATACGCTAAACGGAGCTACGGAGTCGCGTGAGCGGGACAGAGGACCCAAAAAGGAAGTTAAAATTCGGGCCACCCATGATAATATTGTTAAAGAAAACGTATTGACAAATAAATCCTGTTGGTTTGGAAAACTCTCCCAAAATTGAGGAAAGAACCCTTAAATTTTACAAAAACAATTTACATTCAAAATACTGTTTATACACCGCGCCAAAAACTTGAAGACATAAAACCATTCTACTTTTGTGTTCAATTCAGAATATATATGAGCAATGACCACTATATAAGCATTGACCACTACAAGCCAATTAAGCACTATATTTCACAATTTTGAAAAAAAGTTGATCTTAACTTTTGTTAATCAAACTTTTGTTTCCATTTTAAGTCATTTTCTTTCTAAAATGTCACTAACTCCTAATCGCGGTGAGATAGACCCCCTCCCATAGTAAAAAATGCTTGTTGTTTCCCCTTCTACAAAAAAACCGTTATCAATTTTTGGCGCCAAGGTTATATCGTACTCGTGCCAATTATAGTAATGACTAATGACACTGTTTTTTTAATTATTTATTTTCTATTTAAAGTTGATTTTTTTTTAAGAAAATCACTAATCCTATCCCTACGATACGGCATAACATCTACACGCGGTATCTCCCGCCCCCCCGAACAAAACATGGATCCGCCATTGCGAATCAAGGAATATGTAGATATGAATTATTGTATGTATACTAGTGTATATACCTACTTCAGTAGCAACTTAAAAAATCCGAAGAAAAATAATTTCTAACAATTATTCGAAGAAATAAAAGCAATCAAAAATATATTTTCTGACCATCATCTTACCAATATCAAACCCAAAACGCCAATATGCGATTTCTTCTATATTGGAACCACCACCCACACCAAACGAATCGTACGTAATATTTGCCGAAAAGTTCGTCATTTAAGAATAAAGAGCCAAAAAACAGTATTTTAGACTTTTGGTGATTTTATTTAAATAATGATGATATCAAAAATTATGGCTTATTGAAAAAAACTGTTAATGCATGCTTATACAATATTAAATAATGTAAAAATGTTGTTAATATAATTTTTCGATTAAGCTTAGGGTTTAAAAGATATATGCGAAAAAAAACTGTTTTTGACAGTTCACACTATTGAAGTCACAATTTCTTGCGACTTATGACTCGTATGGAAAAAAAGTTTCATATATTTTTGAAGCGAATATTATGATATTTAAACTTATGATATTGACGGTTGTTTTTAAGAACAAAAATAATATATTTTTCTTGTATGGATTCACATAATGTACAAACTTTGTTTTCAGATGTTTTCAAAAATTTGAACCGTTTAGGAGTTATACGTGAAAAACGACAATTTTCGACATTTTACGTTTTTTGAAATGTCGATATCTTCTTAACGGTGGGCCATAAGACAAAAATAGTCTTAACTTTTTTTTTTGGCAAACGACATAATCTACAAGTTTTGTAAGAAACACATTTCGATAGCATTTACCGTTGCGAAGTATTGTGCGAAAAATATTTTCGATTCGATATAGCTTTCGTCTCGTCCCGGCGTTCTCACTTGGAATCTTCAGTTGACAGTGAGGGCCTTGTCAAGACGCAATTTTTATTAAGTTCAGTCCAGCTTACATCAATTTTACAGCGAAAATCAATTGTGAACTATATCCAACCCAATTAGAATTTCTAATCAAGAATTGTTGGAAATTGTGTTACCCGTGGCCTGGCATTGTTTACATATGAGTGTTTTTTATTATACAAATTCTATATACTACTTAAATACATCAGCCAAGTAGAAGACTTAGCATTATTTAATCCAAGTGAGAACGCCGGGACGAAACGCCAATTTGTATGGACTAAAGGGCGTTAAAAGCTATATTGAATCAATAATTCAACAAGTCCAATTAATTAATGCTAAGTCTTCTACTTGGCTGATGTATTTCAATAGTATATAGAATTTGTATTATAAAAAACACTCAAATGAAAAATATTTTCGACATTTAACCTTTGATAAATATTGATGCGCACACGATTTGGCAATATGCTTTCACGACAGCATTACTTATGCCAAAATAAAGACAATTGCGTTTAAGACCTTCACTTGGATTTTGTTGGCAGATTGGCCTTTTTTTTGTACATTTTGCCTGAGCTATATCCGTGATCAATAATCAATCTTTTTATTTTTAGAGTAGCTCTGACACAAGGATCATCCGCATCATAACAACGCAATACATTTATTCTGATTGATGATAAAAATTAATCTTTTTTAACAACCATACCCAAAATTATAGGGTTCGTTGTTTTTTCTGTGCGGTTAATCCTGATGAATTGCATTGAACTTAAAGTACATACATAATATATGTGTATGTACATAATAAGCACAATCAAGTTAAATTGGTTATGTTGTATAGTCCTTAATGGTGATAATTAAGGTATTCAATTTATTTTTATTTTTGGCGGTGTGATGCTTTTATGTAAACTGGTCTTAATTTGGTTATACAAACAGCAACTTGAGTATGCAAGGTGTTTCATATTTCAGACTCTGATATAATTATTTACTGTTACATTGCTAACTTAAATTGACTGCATGTCCTTGAAATTTACCTAATTAATTGACCAAAAGTTAAAAAAAAAAAACCTTTCGACTTTTAAACATTTTTACTAAAGGTCATGCTCAGGCGGTGACAACGACAACTAGCTACGGCCAAATTAGCAAAACGAGGAAATTTATACCCAGACGACGCGACGCAACGGTACAGGCTATCAATATTAATGTCGTTTTCCATTGGTTTCACTCATTGGTTTCATTCTGGAATTTAAAAGAACAGTTCAAGTTGCTTGTACTCAGCGCTTAAGTTTGGTATTTTATACCTAGGTGAATCGTCAGATACAAATTATTTGCTGTCACACAAAAAGTAAGATTTAAAAACAAGTGCATTAACTCCGAACATCCAAAAAACAGTTAGGTAGGTATGTCTTTAATTTTGTCTTTATTTGTTTATTTAACTTTTTCAAATACTTTGGATTTGAATGCTAAATTAATTTAAATAGAATGTCTAAGAAAACATAAAGTTATATACTGCAGTTTGTGGTGACGCGACTTTTAAGATTCAAGGTATAATGTGCTTCCTAGGTGGATTTTGTTTTGTGATTAAAGTGGCAAATTTCTCTTCTTACAGTCGAAAGAAACGTATTTTGTGTGGAAGAGTTTTAGAAAAGTTATTTTTGATTCCGGACGCTTCTGAACTTTCCGGATGTCCTATGGAAAACTGCATATATGAGTTAAGCCAAATGGTGTATACAAATGTTATAAAAAAAATTTTTTATCTCAATAAAATCACACCTTTTTAGAATTGAGCTAGTTTTCCGCTTAAAGTTAGAATTAATCGTAGGTTCTTCTTCAACTGTAGATCTTTAAAATTAAATTAAATAGATATTTGTATAAATAAATGCACCGTCATTGTAGCTTTCAGCTTTCTATTAAAATCTTATATTAAAAGCTAAATTATATGAGACTATACAACAGCTGGATGCAATTTAGTAGGTGACATGAATACACTTTTTATCATTTTTAAAATCGAATTATTTGATGAAGTCATCAGGTGCCAATGAACTTAACTGATTATTAAAAAAAAAACCTTAGTAAACTACTCATACAATTCTCATCAGTCATCACCTTCGGCCAAAATTTGTTTGTCTGTACATAAACCTAATTTATCATTTTACATATATGAAAGCCATTTTGCCTACTATTATTGTGCGAAACATGTCCAATAATAAACCATAAATAGTCCTACGTGAAAAATTTCAATGTTCTTTAAAAATGACATAAATAACTGACATTTAATTTATGTATGTAAGTATATGTACCTACATATGGATGATGAAAAATACAACATTTAGATATATGTATGTAGTTCTTACCGGGTGTTGTAGTCTACGTATAAAAGAAATAGTTTAACACTCATCTTGAATGCAAACTAGGTACCTATCACATTAAAAAAAAAGAATATTAATTCCAAATGTTAAAAGTAGTTTGTCTTATTTTGATGGCAAAAAAAAACAAAACAAAACAAATAATTTGACATTTTTATCATCATTATGGTGATAATGGGTACGTTCTAGAGACTTAAGGGACTTAATATTCAGTGAACTGCATTCATTGAACGATAATCTACCTCAAAATAACTAATTTTTTTCCGCATGTTTTTATGTCAAACTTATAACTTTTCTTGAATAATTTACCTCAAGTTTGCTTAGAAAAAGAGAATCCTCGACATGGGTACAAAATTCCGTCGTAATGTACGGAAAATTTAATTTTAAATTTAATTAACTCGACCGCACAAACAATTTATACAAATTTAAACTGAAACTGATTTTTAATTTCAAAAATGACAATTTTGACAAAAACACACTTCATTATTTATTAAGGCAGGTATTTCTTGACAAAATTTCCAGTCACTTTTCAGTAAAAGTTTCCTTAATTTGAAGTCAATTTTTTGAAAGCTGGCCAATCACAGACTAGAAAGTTGCCTTGCTTGCAAGTCGCCTTAGCCATCTGAACGTACTCAATTAAGACAATTTTGAGTGCTTAGGTAAATTTAGGTACAGGACTTTACTTTGAGCACAGAAACTTACAATCTGTCAAATTTTGGAGAGCTAGAATGAAATATTTTCAAAAATATCAAAACTGTTCTAAAGCTTACGGGAATATTGCAAATTCACACAAATTCAATATTAACTAATGTGCCAGACAAGTGCGAAACGATGTTTGGCTTTCATACGTTTATTCTCAAAATGAAATTTGGCTTGC